>JAGFBZ010000737.1:0-548311 GCA_018398805.1 Hirundichthys speculiger | reverse complement strand
GCAAGGTAAACGTAGAGTCAATGGCGATTTACTCTGTTTTGCAGACAGCACCTCGTGGTCACTCAGGGAGCTGCAAAAAAAACATACTCCCTGAGCTTCAATTCAGAAGTGGGATGGTTGCTGCTTGGGCCAGACATGTTCCAAAATTCATGAAATGGGCAAAACCCACGCTTTGCAACATGAGGTATGAGGCAGATGTGGCCCAAAATTTCACAGCTCATCTTGACATGGAATGCAGTAAGTGTGAGGGTCAGGCATGGCCCAAGACTCCAAAGAAAACTAAGAACTGGGCCATGCCTGGTGGTTATACAGGCCAGTAGACAGCCACATTCATCTCAATCTATATACAGACCAGACAGAAAAAAAAAAGCTAGCAAGCAGGGCTGAGGTCTCTACTAGTCTTTGGAGAGTCTTAGGAGGCAGGTGACAGAAGAATGTTGTCCAAGCTAACATCAGTCATGATGTTAACAATAAGAGACTGGCGGAGAACTCAGTACCACCTACTAATAGAGTCAAAAATCCTTTATGAGTGTTTATGATTCTATATTTCATGCAGTAGTGTTCCTCCATTGATATTCCAACATTTTAAAGATTAATACATATTTTCAACTAAATATTTTTAAGCAAGAATGATTGAAATATGTATCTAAAAATGTGACTATGGTATGTAGAATATTCTGAGGAGGATATTTTATAAAAGTAAGGTCATGAGTCAGTTCTCATCCTAGACTCTGTTACTTTATTAAACTGATAATTCGTTAGTTCCGTATGTTTGTGATGCTACAAGCATAGTGTTACATTTTTTTTTTTTTTCCCCATTACAACCTCATAAGTGTTTTTAACTATTTATAAATAGATTAATTCAAGTTTACATAGGCTTGAATGATTGAGAACGTGGATGAAGGCTCTTACCAGAGATCGTATACTCATCACTGTTACTTTCACTAATGCGAACCAAGAATGAGCCATCTGTGTTTTGTGAAGCAAGCAGCAGCTTCTCAGCTTTCACACGATGTATGTTCCCATAGTACCTGCAGAGAGAGGAGACGGACACAGAGACAAGGTAGAGTGGGAAAGATAATGGTAAGAAGTGATGAACAGCCAATAAACTAAATATTGGACACATCAGGATGAATAAAAACTGTGATGTTGAAAAATAAATTGATGAACAATTAAATGCCAAAAGAGAAGAAAAACAGACAACCGTGAACAAAATAGTGTTCCTGGTTGCAGAAGATGAAACAAACACATACATGCCTCAGAGAGATTGCATTTTGCACACTGCAAGCTGACAGTGAGAGGAAGGTAAACATACATTTAACTTTAAGCTGTAGAATGTCATACACAAGAAGGTATTTCTCATCCAGAACATAATCAAATAACACTAAACAGTTCAAGTGTAGTTCATAAAAGCCCATCTGCTCAGGTTTCTGAAATCTTTATTTATGTACAGTTGTCAGAGAGGATGGGTCTCCTCTTTATGACAATCAGGTTTCACTAAAACTATATGCAAGTGCTTATCAAGGATCAGATCCTACGCTTAAATATTTTGGAGTGTTATAAAACTCAAAAAAATGTAATTAACAATCAGGGGGGAAAACAAATACTGAATTTATAATATTACCATAGATGTACAATTACAGCACTTGATTAAGTGATAATAAATATTAGTTTATTATGTCATTGTAACTAATCATTTTGATTATTTTAATAAATTTGTCTATAAATAAACTATGTAATGCTGATAATGAGTAACAATGTAATACAGGAGTATAAAGGTTTGTCTCTGGAAAATAAACAAAAAAAGCAAACTTTAATCAACTAATTTAAGCAAAGCAAGCTTTTCATTCAGATCCAATGCGTCTCTAGTCAGAGATAGAGGGTTTGAAACAAAGAAACATTCCCCACATCACTGCTTGCATTACCGAGTACAAAAAAAACACATTTGCAATGTAAATACGAGGGTACTGTTGGCATCACAAAAGCTTTCAGTTTGCCAATGAACTCAAAAGAAAGGCAACTGCACTTAAATTATATCATTATTTTAGACATAATCTAAATTAAAAACTGAAGCTTTAGAAAGCTACAAACCAAAGGAAAAAAAATAATTGGACAAAAATGTACAGGCTGTCTTTTGCTGTGGACTTTTGACAAAAGGAGTGATTCAGTGACATTTTCAAGTCTGCAAATAAAAGTCTCGGGATCACCCATCTGAACAAAATTAAACAAGAGCCAAAGCACTGTGTGCTTTTGCCGAACCTGTTACATCTGAATTTTTAGTGATGCATACTTGAAGTTATTCAGTGATATGAAAAGACTGCTGTTCCAATTAAGGAAGACCACTTCATTCTAGTGTATGATTACAGCCAACACCTGAATATTTGACAATAGCTGAAAGAGCTTTCCAGATTGTTATTGTAAATAAAAATAAGTTACACCTGTGAAAACTCAAATATCTCACAAAATCCTGAATAGTACAGCCAAGGTATCTCTTCTGCAAATATTATCCTTCTCTTGTTCACAAAGTCAGAGTTTGGATTCTTTGGCCATGTTTATTAAGTCTAAGGAACTGAAGATGGCAGATAAACTGTTCAAGATGCTCAGAATTTGCACAGTGATACCAAGCTGAAAAATATGACACTGCAAGCCAAACACTAGCTCAACTTGACCAAAACCAACTGGAATCCTCCTCAACTCTTACCTTTAACTAAGGATGTCCAGAATTGTCTGTGCTCTTTGTCTGAGAAACAGCAGCAACATTTAACTTCCCTGAATGAAGAGCTTTTACACTTAAACTGGAGAGACCAACTAAAGTGACCCTGATGCAGATCCTCTTCTATAGCCAGAGAGCAGGATACATATTCAAAATTCCTGTGTCTATGTACTTAACAGTACACATCAGAAATGGATGAAGATGTTGATTCAGCCCTTACAGCACTCAAACAGAAGCTATTTGTTCAAATGACTATAGTAGGGAAAAGAGGAAGGAAAGTTTCTATTCTTCTCACTGCACTCAAGAGGGAATCACTTAATGCTAGTGTCCGACCGATTATCGTTCACCGATATATCGGGGCCCGATAGAACGGCTCCCGTTCTATCGGAGGTTCTATCGTATCTGTGAAATGTCTCGCCGATAGAAAAAAAAAATGTGACAAATATTAAAGTGCTGGTGTAATGATTTATTTTGTCCAGCAGAGCGCGCTGAGCTCAGCTCACATTTCAGTCCCTCCCCCACTTTACTCTTCACCACATCACCTCACCTCATCGCCAAAACTCTGACTGGACCAGCACCATCGCAAGAGTTTTTCCCTCTTGCCACAAGCAACGGTAAGTTAGTTACTGAAATAGGCTAAGTAACGGTTAACATGATCATTATAGGCCACATTTCATTGCCCCTTTCAACATGAAAGTGTCCCCGGCCAAGACCCCCGTGTGTAGGCTAATTATTAATTAGTAGACTAACTACGAGGTAACTTTACCATCCGCCTCATAGCATTAGCTGGTGTCTCGTAGCATTAGCTACATGAATGACGTTAGCAGAGTTAAGGGATCAGTTCATGTTTAAGTAGCAAAAACTAAAACAGCCCAACACATGACATGCCATCGGTATAATTGTGGATTCATTGTTCTGTGTTAATTTCCCCGTGTTTGTGAACACGGTTTGCACAAAAGCACAGAAGGGTACAGTTAATACAAATGTGTGGTTAAAAGGATTGATGAATCCAAGCAAGCACTAGTCGCTCGGCTGCGCCGTACAATGCATTTACAGTCAAACATAATAAAAGATATCGAGACAGGTAACGTCTAGATAAGTGATAGGAGGAGACATACAAAGCACAGGAGAGAAGAAGACAAGGAGGAGACAACTATTGTATTTCTATGGATATTAAAAAAAACTTTATCACATAAATTATTATGAAGTAACGTGACGATGAGGAATATTACGGATTTGGGAATAATAACACCTGTGTATTATAATGTTTTAAATCTGAGATTTGAGACTGACTGAATGCTGTGAAAAACGTGGGGTAAGGTAAGAAATATTTCTGTGGATATTTCAGCTGTGACTCTGACTGAGCAGTCAGACGGTGTCTGCTGCTGTGGACTGATGGGAGCTTTAGGTGAATAGGTCTGCGTGATAAAAGTGGTTGTGCTTAGTTTTGAATTTCTGACAGTTATATGACTGCTATATTGTTTAAGAAAGCTCACATCAGATCATTATTGTGCTGCAGTTGAAATCTGTCGGCTCGAAGACGTCTTTTCAGCGCTGCTATCCGGTGCAGCAGCAGCATGGGATTAAAACGGGCTGTTCACTTGTGGCTTTAAACACTGTAAAAACTTTTTACATCCCTAAGAAATACAATAGTGGTCTCCTTCTCCTGGTCTTCTCTCCTGTGCTTTGTGTGTGTGTGTGTGTGTGTGTGTGTGTGTGTGTGTGTGTGTGTGGGGGTGTGTGTGTGTGTGTGTGTGTGTGTGTGAGATGGACAGGATTAGGAATGCCCATATTTGGCACATTTCTAGCAGTTTCTAGTCTACTCTACTGCCTGTATTGCAACTGTAGTAGTTTTGTTGCATTTCTGATTTGTTTTGCATGCAAAATATATGAACACATTTTAAAATACCTAGATTAAATAAAATGTTTTTCTTTCCTTTATTACACAGATGGCTACAAAAAGGAGCCAGGTCTGGGACTATTTCAAAAAAGATAACAATGGCACTGGTGGCACTAAATTTATTTATTTATAGAAATGTCAGCACAGCAAGAATTTACGTTATTCTCAGGTTCAGTACTAGCTGCTATATTATTTTATTTTTATGTGCAAATCTGCTGTCTGTGTCATTCCACTTTTTTCTTTTTGCTTGACTGAAAAACTACAAATGTTCATTTAAACAAGTTCAGCGTAATTAAAAAAAACATTAAGTTTTGAATAAAGACATTGTTGTAATAAAGCAGCTGTCTGTACTACTGTGACTGTGCCTTTGCATAGTGGCACAGTGGCACGGGGCAAAATCTTTGCACAATCCAAGGCCTGTTTTCATTCCATCTCAAAAATTCACTATATCGGTTGAATATCGGTTATCAGTGATTGCCCCCCCCTCTAAAATCGGTTATCGTTATCGGCCAAAAAATCCCTATCGGTAGGACACTATGACCAACATGTGATTTTCTATGAATTTATTTCATTCGTGTGCAACAAAACCATCCACTTCCTGTTTTACAAAGAATAGCGCTGGCACCGTTGGACATCCACACATGAAACTGTACATCATGCATGAGGGCACTTCTGAGTTCAGTCTGACCGCTTCTCAGGCTGATATGAGGAAGAGGGAGGTAGATAATGCACATACGACCAAAATCATATTCCTATGACCAGATGGTGGTGCTATGGAGTTCATCAAAGATTGTCAGATACACTTGTTCGAGGTGGAAGAATCATCAAACGTATGGATTTTGGGGCAGAATGGACAATCCAGGTGCCCGTTAGAACAACTTTTCCCATTCATGGCGAATCTTCGAAATGACATCAAACTCACTACAGCCACGCCCTCTTGTGAAAAGTTATATGCTTCGCAAACTTTCATTGGCCATGTATCTAGATTAGAACAAAACAAGTTTGGAGTCAATCCAACCAAATCTCTGGGAGGAGTTCGTTAAAGTACGAGGCCTGGAAATGACCAAAATATTGGAAAAACTGCATATTCCATTCATAATAGCGGACTTCCTGTAAGAATTAGAGCATGGGTCCAAGAGACTTTTTTGTAGGTCTGAGGATGATACATCAGTCACACAAAGTTCATGTCTGTAGGTGGAAGCATATGGAGGGGCTGGTCGATACAAAAAAAGAAGGTGGCGCTATTGCACAGCACCCATAAAATACATAAATTTCACAGACAATGAATGCATGTGCAAAATTTCATGAGTTTACGAGTATGTTAAGGCCCCCCAAAAGGCAATTATTTCGTCGGAATAATAATAACAATAATAAACATTCGAAATACAGTAGGGTTATCGCACCCTCGGTGCTCGGGCCCTGAAAATACTTTTTCACTGCACTGTTTCTCAGACATCTTGCTCACATGTATCCCTCATAAGTTCCAGTTAAGGCCCATATCTAGCCCAACTGAGGCTCATATATGGGCTATATTGCCCACATCTGGCCCACATGTAGGCCATGTCATTTGAGAGTTGTGGCCCAGAGTTGGTCCTTATATGGCTGACTTCTGGTGCCACACTCAGGTCAAGTCATCACTGTCATTCCACACAGTGAGCCAGAGGAATGTTGGACATGTGGGCCACAACTGGGCCAGATTTCATTTGCTATCTGGGAATAATCATAGCCTCCGATTCTAGAGGGCTCATCCATGTACAGTCTGCACATACCATTCTCCACATTGTACCCAAGATTAGCCAAATGCAAATTGTCCATTGTGAGATGGTCCAACGGTGCAGTCAGAAAGAACCACCTTGAGCTGAACTTGCTTAAGACTGTGGAGTTGACAGTGGATTTTAGGAGGAAACCCCTGACACTCCCACCCCTCATGATCCTCAACAACACGGTGTCTACTGTAGACACTTTTAGGTTTCTGGGATCCACAATTTCCCAGGATCTGAAGTGGACCTCGCACGTAGTCGCTGTCCGTAAGACGCAGCAGAGGTTGTACTTCCTGAGTCAGCCCAGGAGCTGCTGATCACCTTCTACCCTGCCATCATCTGGTATGTCCTGTACACTTTCATCACTGTCTGGTTTAGACCGGTAACTGAACAGGACAGGTACAGACTGCAACAAGGTCTGCATTGAAAAGTATCTGTGCAGATCTTCCCTCCATCTTGGATCTGTACTGTTCCAGGGTCAGGAAATGGACAGGGAACATCTCTGCAGACAAAGTTTTTGAAATTCTCCCTTCTGGAAGGCACTATAGATCATTGTGCACCAAAACCACCAGAGACAACTGCTATTGCTATTCAGCACTTTGCACTTTACCATATGCACCTGTATTATCACACCTTGCATTATTGCACATCAGCAACATACCTCAAACTGACCTAAAAAAAAAAAAAAAAAAACTGACTACACCTCTAAACTAATGTTGTTTACTATGTTTATGTTGTGTTACTAATGTTTATGTTGTGTTACTATGTTTGTTGTGTTACTATGTTTTTGTTACTATGTTACTTGTTACTATGTTGTGTTACTATGTTTATGTTGTGTTACTATGTTATGTTGTGTTACTATGTTTTGTTGTGTTACTATGTTTTGTTGTGTTACTATGTTTATGTTGTGTTACTATGTTTATGTTGTGTTACTATGTTTATGTTGTGTTACTATGTTTTGTTGTGTTACTATGTTTTGTTGTGTTACTATGTTTATGTTGTGTTACTATGTTTATGTTGTGTTACTATGTTTATGTTGTGTTACTATGTTTATGTTGTGTTACTATGTTTATGTTGTGTTACTATGTTTTGTTGTGTTGCTATGTTTATGTTGTGTTACTATGTTTATGTTGTGTTACTATGTTTTGTTGTGTTACTATGTTTATGTTGTTTGCTATTTTTTACTTTGCACATTTGGAGTTTGGAGAAACGCAATTTCAATCCTCTGTGTAATTACAGTTACATGGTCTGATTGACAATAAAGCTCACTTTGACTTTGACTTTTGACAATTTCTTTCCCTTGGCTGTCAGTCTGCTGAATTTGCAATAGTCAAAAAGTGTACGAGAAATATTGTGCAATATCATATCTGTAAATATTGGTCTGTCTTGTACATAGTAAACATATATTTTAAATCCTCTATTTTTTATTTTAGTTCATTTTTATTGTATTTATTTTTATCTTTATATTATTCTACTTAAACATCGAGAGACAAAGTCTGTCTGAATTAAAGTCCTTGTTCGTTGACACAAACCTGGCAAATAGAATTAATTCTTATTCTTATAGACTCCAGAAATCCTCAAGTTTATAGGAGCCATTAAGCTTAGAGCATCTTCATTACATTTCCACCATTTCATTTAATCACATTGAAGTCTGATTACTTTGTCTTTAAACAGAGAGAGTTCAAACCTCAGCTCAGCAACTAGGGATGCACATTTTGGATTTTTTTTTATGACCGTTAACCGACGCCCTTTAACGATTAATAACCGTTAACCGATAAGTCTGGGAGGGTTGGCTGCTGTGATGTTGCGCGCGTTGTCGTGGACGCATGCGGACACTTCCCCGTGTATACTCTCGCGGCAATGTGTCACCGTCAGCTTGTAGCAGAGATGCCGCCGTCACTTTTGATTTATACTAGCGCGGTCTCCGCTATGTTATTCTACACCACAACGCAAGAGCGACAATCACGAACTAGCTAAACTTACTAAACTTATCTCTTGTGTTTTTCCACTTCCTCACCGTCTCGGCTGTATCTAGACCCACATTCTTCGCAATCTCCCTCCATGAATTACTAGAATATGTGCGGAGAACCAGAATCGTACAGATGTGGGAACTTCCTCATTTTTTTGATGACCCGCTCTTTTCTACGCGGATGTAGAATTGACCAATCAGAGGCCTGTTGCACCTGTTGACACGCCCCCATGAGTTGATTGAATTAAGTAGCTTAAAAACAAAATTGACCGTTAGTATTAATCGGTTAGAGTTACTGTTATCGGTTAACGGTTAAACGGTTAATGTGCATCCCTATCAGCAACCATTAGCTCTTATTTCCTATATGCCTCAGCTGTCACAACTACCATATGGAAGTTTTTCTGTGCCATCTGAGTTTGAATACGAATTTTTAAGATTGAAATTTTTCAGCATCAAAATCAGACTTTGAATTTTAAAAAACATCAGATTTCTAGCACTGAATTTTTTTTTGCCTCTGAATTTTATTTTGTTAAAATAAATTCAGTATTAAAAAAAATTGTTGTCTTAAAATATTCAGTTTTTTAAAATTCAACATGTAAAGAAATTCATCACCCCAAAAAATTCAGTGTAAAAAAAAAAATCAACATCTCAAAAAAATTCAGTGTAAAAAAAATTCAATTTCTAAAAAAAAAAAATGATGAAAAATGATTTTTATCTTTTTTTTTTTTTTTTTTTTTTTTGGTAACAGCCTATGGTTTCACATGGGCACTAAATGAACAGGTGGCCCTTGAATAAATAACATGATAAACATTATCTAAAGGGAGCATAATTTAGGAAAGTATTCAGAGAACTCACTTGTGTTTGGCGAACTCGTCCTGCAGCAGAGCCACGTAGTTGGCCGGGATCAGTCCGGACTCCAGAGACCCGGTCAGCTTTTTGGCCAGAACGTACTCCCCCCTCTGTTCGATCACCGACAGCTTGTCTCCCTCCTTCACGGTCAGCTCATCGTAGCTTCGGGCCTCAAAGTCGAAGAGCGCTGCGTAAAGCTGCGCCGGCCGCTTCCTGGGCGACGGCATGCAGACGGTCCCGGACACGGTGCTGAGATCCGCCGCCCGGGCCGCCGGGTTCGCGATGACATGGCTGCTGTTGACGACGCCTGGGTAGCGCAAATCTGGCCAGATCCTATTCCAGAGCCGGTTTAAAACACGGCATACATGACCGACGACAGCAACTCTCCATCCCGGGACATGAAGGAACGACGGCGCATGTGTTTATTTTTAACAGCAATCAATAAGTTGTTCTTCAGGCTTTATTAGTCCCGCCAAGCACGAGCTGTCACAGCCCACCAGTCTGTTACCTTTCTGCTTCAGCCAGGAAACATGAGCTTTAGCTGGGTAGATGGACCTGAGGAACCGGTTTTTCTGTTTCGGTCATGGATCTTAACTCCTTCCCAGGTGTGCGCACGGCGGCTGCGGGAACGCGGAAGGCCGTCCGAGCCGCCTCGGTTCCATGTAGGAGTCGGCGATTCGACCCTAAATGAATTGTGAATAAGGCCATTGCTTCCTAAAAAGGTCAGTCCATTTTAAACAGAGGAGAGAAACGTTGGACCACACAGGAAAGGTAATGATGAGGTACACTGAGAAAAAAAAAGTCTGTTGAATGAACATGAAAATAATATGTACATCAGTTGCACATAAAAAAATATGTGTACCAAAAAATAAATGTTATTGTTAGATATGTTTAATTTTGTTATGTTGATCAAACATAACTTTTTTATAACCTCAAACGATTATGTCATATTCCCAGGGGTGGCGCTGGGGGGGTAGCTTGCAGTTGCTATAGCAACCCCAAAATATGGCTTAGCAACCTCAAAGAAACCCCTAGAATGGAGACTATTAAAAAAAAAAAAAATTTTAATTGTGTTAAATAAAAACAAAATGGTGACAATTTAATTTTAAATTTATTTCATGTGTTTTTGTTTTAAATTAAAATAAAAGGAAGACAATTAAAAACGATGAGAGAGAGACTCGTCTCGCGAGAACTGGCCTGCAGGGGTCACGCGAAGTCAGCTGGGAAAAAAAAACCGGGCCGTTAGAAAAGTGACATCAAAATGGAGGCTATCTGTTGAAGCGTAAGTCTGCTAGATCTCTTCTGATGTGAACTTATGTGAATATTAACTGGTTAAAATGTGATGAACAGGTTATTGTTAAATGATTTGTAGTCTAGGTTGTTAATGTGCATTTCTCACTGCTGTGAAAAGCGGCATGACTATATGGTAAAATTATAATAACGAACTTCAAATTGATTTTTTTAATCTGTAATCTGTTTTAATCATGGCATGCGCGCTAGTTTCAGATAGCGCTGATTAGAATGAGTAGGCCGGTAATGACATACATATCCATATTTATGCTATTTATTTGGTATTGCAGTAAATTGTCCAGCAACTCCATACAATTGTTTAGCAACCCCTAAGCAACTGCAATGAAAATGTTTTGCTGCTGCCACTGCATATTCAGCATATTAAACTAACAAATGCTTGATAAATGGCTTTAATATGTTCCCTATATTAAATGTTATGTTAAACTCACATTAAGTTGTGGTAAATACAAAAATACTATTTATTAACCCAAAATAATGTGTTAATGTAAAGTTAAGGCTGTCTATATATTTGATACATTGTATATTTTGAATTTGCTAAAGGATGAGAAGATTTTAATAAAAAACATTCACAGTGTGCTGTTCAAGTGCCTAACCTGTGGATGCAAGTCTTGACCTTTACTTCAGTTTGTACATCCATCTAACTCATCTATTCTAAATTCCAAATGGGTGGATTAACCATGTGTAAGATTTTTTAAAAAATAAAACAAGATAGGTCTTAACAACACAAGTGTATTTTGTCAAAAGGCAAAACAACCTCAAAAGTGAAACAACTGTCATCCAAAGACAGCACAGTGCAAGACGACAGCACCTTTGTTTCTTTTTCAAAACTTCCACTAAATGTACCAAAATAAACCTGCAATGAAAAAAAGTAGTCACAAAAATAAAAGTGGGCTTTTCTATTTTCGTAACTACGGTGGTCTCATGGAAACAAACAAAAAAAAAACACCTAATTTATAAATCTATTAACATAAAATATGAGATAAAAAGTATTTCCTCAATCATTATGTTAAATGGGTTTCAGGCTGTATTAAGGGTATGTTTAGCAATAACAGTTGCAGGCTGTTTTTTCCCAAACCTGGATAAGCTTCCATTAAATATCTTTGGAACAAAAACAATGGTCATATTCCAAATTTCCCTAAACATCAAACAACAGTAAATTTGTGGTCTATGTACTTTGTATAACAGTCTGAAAATTTTGATCCTGGATTTTTTTTTTATCCTTCCAACTTTATCAATAACTAACTTGGTAAAATTGAGTTAAGGAGATTATTTCAAGTTTAAAGCAATCATGCACAGGCACCATGAGAGCAGTAGTCCAGCAGACAGGATATGTAGTTCCGTCAAGTTTTATCAAGTATAGATGCTTTTCACCCCCAATATTTAAATGCCATGAACGTGAAAAAAAAAACAATAGCACAATAAAACAAACAAACCTCACAACAAAATAATGACAAGAGTGAGGGAAAATATGCTTTTTTGTGTGCCTCTTATTCTCAACACAAATCTGGCCACTCACAGTCACAAAAAAAAAATTAGAAACATGGACTTCTGTGATCTTTCTTCAACTTCAAAACCAACAATATACATAAAAAAGGCAATGCAGGCAAGTTCTGCAAGTACCTGTCCAACGTCAGTATCAATGCAGTGAACAAAGAGCAAAATAGACAGCAAACTTGCTAGCAAACGCTATTGGACGAGCCCGTTTGTCACCCGGGGCGACCTGACAGCACAGCGCCTAAACCGTCAGTTGAAGCGTCGGTGGAGAGAATTAAAGGTTTGGAAAAATCAGGGTGGGCCAACATGACATTCTCAAGCAGGGCATCCTTGAGAGCTTGCAGTGCCTCGTCACATTCCGAGGTCCAATCCTCAGCAGTCAGCTTCCCGTACACAAGCTTCTTCCTCTTCCCTTTACTATTTTTGTTGACCTTTGCCTCAGCTGTTAGCTGGATGAGAGGCTTAGCCAGCGTAGAACAAAACGCTGATACCAGTTCACTAGGCCTAAGAACGACTTGATCTTACTGGGGCATGGTGTCTGACCATCCGAAGACATCAAGTCTGACTTAGACACCTGTTGTATGGCATCCACCTTAGCAGGGTCCGTTGACACACCACTACTGTCAATAACGTGGCCCAGAAAGTGAACTGAGTGGCGCAGAAGGTGGCACTTCTTGGGAGCAAGTTTGAGGTTGTGCTCTTGCAACCGCTCAAAGACCATCTCAAGCGTGTTCACAGCTTCGACTTCACTTGGCGCAAAAACCAATAAATCATCCAAATAACAGAGCAAAGTCATGAAGTTCTGATCTCCAAAAATCTTCATCATCATGCGCATGAAGCTACCTGGACTGTTACAAAGCCCCTGAGGAAGTCTGTTATACTCATGAAGCCCAACAGGCGACGCAAAGGCAGTGAACTTCTTGCTGTCTTCATCAAGGGGGATATTATAGAACCCAGACGTGAGGTCCATGGTACTGAACAATGCGTTGCCCCCCAGTGCAACAAGGCAGTCGGCTTGATGCAGGAGAGGGTAAGTGTCCTTCACTGTCCGAGCATTTAGCCAGCAAAAGTCAGTGCAGATGCGCAACTCTCCATTCCTTTTCCACACCAGGACCAGCAGCGAAGCAAACTCATTAGTCGACTACCTGATGATACCTTTTTCCTCCATCTTGTTCAATGTAGTCCTGAGTTTTTGGTAATGGGCCGGAGGAATACGCCTGTAAGTGAGCTTGAAAGGCTTTTCATCCATCAGGTGGATTTTGTGGACAAAGTCTTTCACTTCTCCACAATCGAGCTTATGCTTGGAGAAAATGTCAGAGTATTCCAGGATGAGGTCACACAGCCTTCTCCTACACGGATCTGACACCTCACACGAGTCGAGATCCAAGTCACTCAAACCCTGTCTCCCAAGGGCCTCTGACATGTCAGGGTCGGGGGCTCGTTCCGCTGCAACATGGAGGCTGATGGATTTCAGACACGGACCCTCAGCAGGTTGCATTTCCTCGACAGCCAAACATGAGTGCACATCTGCCATCTGCCTTAGCATTCCTCCTGACGGTCACCGGTTTGTCTGTAGGGTTCACGATCTTTATAGGCACCCATCCGTCGCCCCACAAGGGCATCACCACCCTGCCAACAAGAACTTTCCTTGGAACAGAATGGGACTTTGTCGGCTCGACCACCATGGTGCAACCTGGTGGCCCACGCGACTTTTCCGGAGTTTCCCCCACATGAGGTGCTCATGCCCAGCCAAAAGCGTTATGGCACTGTTGAGTTTGACTGTGCCCACAAAGTCAGGCACAGATTCGCCTCTCCATCCATGAATGCCAGCAACCATGGTAAGGAACTCTTCATGCCCTCCGACATCAGTCCCAGCCGTCCCTGCAACCATCTCCCAGTACTTCTGTGACCCTTAAAACCTGCATGTCAGGTATTTAATCACGTTAGTCCCTATGATGAGCTCGTCCACCTGACCGGGAACAACAAGAGTGGGCACAACCACCTCACATCCATAAACTTCAAGCTGCAGGTCAAAGACCCTTTTAGGACGCACCCTCTATCCTCCCCATCCAATCAGCACAATATCCACGGGCTCCCCACAATCACAGTCCAGAGCTAGAACCAGAATCCAACATGGCAGACACTGTTTCACATCCATTGACCACTATGGGAGTGTAAAACAAAGTTTCACTGGCTCCCAAACGTTGTGTGTTCTGAAAGATGACTGTCTGGGAGACTCTCACAGGCTGACTCATACATAGACTGTAAATCATCATCGAGACTGAGGGTGTTATCACTGAGGCACTCCCTCCCAAAGTGCAGGCAGTCTAGTTTCAGTGAAGAGAGGACGAGGCAGGGGCGGACTGGTGAGCAGACTGCGGTGCACCCGGGGACGTGCTTTGGGACACTGGAGTTTCATCTGGCCTAGCTGGTGACACGTGAAACACAGGGGGTGTAGCTGACAATGTGCAATTGTAGAGTGAGAATTGTCACTACAAATGCCACAAACCCTGGTTGTCGAGACCCTCTTCCTCTGAAAAGAAGGGTTGCGGCTCTGGGAGGCAGGAACACTGGTATTAGCAGTCAAACTTCTCAACAAATCGCCAAGCATCTTAGACATCCTATCCATGTTAGCCTGCAGTGACGCAGGCTCCGCTTTGAGGTTGGCGCTGAGGCTGGCTAACACCCTGTCTATGGCACTGGAACATAGTGTCGGATTCAACACACTCCATACTCTGTGAGCCACCATCCACCACAGCAACAGCTTGCCTGGCAGTGCGTTCGGCTGCAGACTTATCGGGCCTGGACTTCACCTCCCTCTGATATTTGTTGATCCTCTCCTGGACCTCTTTAGCTGTCCAGCAACTTGCCAGCTTGCTCTTAAAGACAACAGACAGGGAAGGCTCATTATAGTGTCTCACAAACATCATAGCCACCTCTTTGGTCAGGTCACCCATGCTCCTCCCCTGACGCTGAAGGCACTCCTCTGCTATATCAGCTACTTTATTCAAACGCACCCAGTAATCAATGGGACTCTCGTGAGCCCTGGGGAGTGTGCTGTAGAAATCAGCAAGTGGCATGCATGAATACGACAGATCACTGAAATGCTGCCTTAGGATAGCATAGATCGCATCAGGCCGCCTCTCAATGATGATTGATGGATCACTGCGTAACCCAATCCTCACCACATCTTGGCCCTGCCCATGAGCCTGCTCATAATCTCATCAGACTGATCAGCAATCCTAACATCCTTCCTCCTCAGGTACATCGACATCAAGTCCACCCACTCATACACTGAGCACTTATCCGTCATCTCACCACAGAAAACAGGAGGTTCTTTACTGTCAGATCTCAGGACCAAGCTAAGCTGAGAGAGGTCCACCGCAGTACTAGCAGCCTGCGTATGCCCGTCGCCACCGCTCAGGCCACCTGTGGGTATCCTTCTTGGTGGTATGCTGACATTACCCTGGACACCGTGGCTCTTGATACATCATAAAGACTTGCTGTCTTGGTCACAGATGCGCCAGCAAGACGTGCACCGACAATTTGTCCTCTTTTGAACTCTGATATATCACTCACGATGTTGTGTGTATTGCAAGACTGTGCTCTTAACCTGCAAATTGAACCTTTAAACTCTGCTCTTACTGGTACTATGTGCAACTAATGAAGACTGGCCACCAGGCTGGTTCAGTTTAGCCATGAAACCTCCCACACTAAAATGACAGGTGTTTCAGTTTCATTGTCCAACCCCTTTATGTTGCTTATTGCTATAAATGTGTTGCTGAAAATTTGTTAGATATTACATGCTAGGTAAATACTACATTAAGGTAAGAGTTATTAAATTGGTTTTCATCAGCTATTTTTATGTTACTTTTTTCTGTAAATTACAGATATATGTATTTAATGGTAAAGGTTTTATGAAATTGTCATTTGCAGTGAAACTAAAAAGAAACTAAATAAATGTAATTTATTTAAAATTATTTTTTCAAGTTTGACTTATTTACATGTGAATTAAGAAGAGATGTTTTGATAAAAACTAACTGTGAATATTTTGCACAAAAGAAATCATATTACTTTGACTTCCATAGATATTCCAGTTTCATCCAACAATCAAATTATATGAATTTGGTTCTGAACACAGAAATCTACCTCTATCTGCTAAATGGTAGCAGTCCACCTGCATTAACACTGCTGCCATCTTAGGAAGGCATCCAGTTGTCATCAGTGTCTTACAGCTGTGGAAGGTTGGAACTATGGAAGGTTATTTATTTACAATAATGAATATAATATTTCTGGAATCATTCTCATGAAAACAGCAATATGAAACAAAAACACTGTAGATCTGAAATATGAAATATTTTAAAACTAGTGTCTGCTATGTGTGTCACTTCACAACATATTTACTTGGTATTATACCATGGATAAGATCATAGAATAATAATCACATAAATATAAATAAAATTCAGAAGAATAATTTATTATCAACACTAATAATAACTTTACCTTAGTTTTTTTTTTTTCAAATTCTATCATCTGTGCAACAGAAATGTAGAACATCTATTGAGGTGGTCATGAACAGTTTTGGTTCTAAAGTGATAGAGACTGGAGATGGCAACTATTCTATAATTCAGTAAACTTGCAAGCAGCTCTTTCACTGTCTACTGCAGCTTCAGCATCATCTCCTGAGGCTGACATCTGAGCTGCCATCACAGATCTGCGTTCCTTACTGGAGCTGTCCAGTGCTGAAGTCAATACTGCTCTGTCCAGTGCTGAAAACAATGTGTGAAGCCTGATTCAAGGGCCATGTATACTCTCGCGGCCATGTGCCGCCGTCACTTTTGATTCATACTCACGTGGTCTCCGCTATGTTACGCCACAACGCAAGATGGACAATCACGAACTAACTAAACTCCCCTTGGAGAGCAGGTTGCGACTCACGAAAGAACCACTCACATCCCAAGCAGACCGTGGCTGAGCAGGCTCCTGCTACATGAGAATGAAACCAAAAACACAGAAAACTGATAACATAAATGTAATCAACATCCGGAACATATTCAGCCCATGACCCCCTCCCTCCGTTGTGGCAGGACCGGAGGCCCCATCGTCATCTTCTCGACCAGCAGCCATGGGTGATGAATATGTGATGTAACAGTCATTAATTAGAACACAACAGTCTTGAATGTATTGTATGTGTCTTCTGTCTCCTCTTCTTCCGTGGCTGTTGTTCTTTGAGCTCAGTGTGTGTTTGTGTGAGGGTGCAACCAGGCATCAGACGCCTGAGGGAAACAGCCTATGGGTCAGAGGTCAGATCAGCCTAGGGGTCAGAAGCCGGAACAGGGACTCTCTTGCAGTGGCTGGCGTGAATCCAGGTCACCCGCTCCGCTATTTTAACAGCAGTGTGGGTCATCAGCAGAACCTGGAACGGGCCGTTCCACCGCTTCGCCTTCCAATGCTTCCGACGTAGCTCCCGCACCAGAACCCAATCGCCCGGTTGTAGTCTGTGCAGGGGTCCACTGGCTGGTACAGGCTGGGCCACCTTCACCTGTGAGGTGATCTGCGTCAGTACAGAGTACAAATTCTTGCAATACCACAACACAGAATTCTCACACAATTCAGCTGATGGAAAGGATTCACTTATCTGGTGCGGCCACTCCCATCGGCGGCGCTTCATCCGCGGTGTTCTGCCAAAGAGGATCTCGAACAAACTCAGGTTCGCCCTCGATCACACACGCATCCGCATGTACAGCAACACGACAGGTAAAATCTTTAGCCAGGACAACCCTGTCTCTGTGCCAGGGCCTCGTTCTTAAAGTGGGTGCCGTTGTCACTGTAGATCTTAGATGGAATCCCCCAACGTGGCAGAATCTCCATCAGCAAAGCCTTCGCCAATGTGAAGCTGTCAGCCTTAGAAGAGGGAAACCCATTTCGAAAACATGTCAACAACAACCAGATAATATTTCTTCCCCTCACAAGGGGAGAGCTCAATAAAATCAAGCATGATGTACTCAAACGGTCTATCAGGCTGCGGATGAGCAGCCAGTGGCGTCTTCACCCCCCCTCCTGCGTTGCGGGAGGCACAGATCACACAGGACCCGCAGAACTTCTGCGCATAAGAGGAAAAACCCAACGTGAACCAGTACTTAGCCAAGGTCGACAACATGACCCCCCGGGATGCGTGGTCCAACCCGTGCGTCAGCCTAGCAAAGTGGGAGAAAAAATGTTTTGGCAAACATGGTCTTGAGTCACCTGCACGCCACACGCCATCAACCAGACAACAGCCGTCCCGCTGCCACAACCGTTTCTCAGCCGGGGAGGAGAATGACTGCATCGCACGTAGGGACGCAAACATGTCTTCTCCCCCTGTGGATGCCACTGCAGAGACGAGAGAATAGTTAACAGGAGAACGAGCAGCCACCTTCGCAGCCGCGTCTGCACGAGTGTTGCCTGGAGAAATCAAATCAGGCCCGTTAACATGAGATGGACACCTGCACACAGCTATGGAGCTGGGCAGAAGGATGGCCTCCAAGAGAGCATCCACCTTATCTGCATTCAGGACAGGCTTTCCATCCGATTTCAGAAACCGTCTACACTTCCAAATCACCCCAAAATCATGACTCCAAATCCATACCTGCTATCTTTGTAAATCGTGATGCTCTTCCCCTTCGCCAATCTGCACGCTTCAGTCAAAGCCACCAGTTCAGCTGCTTGGGCCGAACATTGATGTGGAAGTGAGCCGGATGCCAGAATCTCATGGTCTGACACGACTGCGAATCATACCGTTTCTTCTGTACGCTCATCCCTGAACGCCGAGCCGACCACGTACAGAATCAAATCCGGATTCACCAGAGCTGTTTCCTGAAGATCAGGTCGAAGAGAGCAAACCTCATTAATCACAGCCACACAGTTGTGAGGCCCGCTGTCCTCTGGACCTGGCATGAGTGGCTGGATTTAAGACATTGCATCGTTTCACGGTTATGTTTGGCAAATCAAGGAAAACAGTCTGGTACCGAAGCCACCTAGCAGCAGACAAATGAGATGTTTTCTGCTCCAGCAGGATCATGGACACTGCGTGTGGTACCAAAAGTGTCAGATCAGTATAACCTACCAGATCACGTGAGGCATAGACAGCCTTTTCAGCCGCAGCCACAGCTCACAAACAACGTGGGAGCCCGGCTGCAACTGGACCCATCTTACCAGAGAAATAAGCCACAGGCCTCAACACACCTCCATGTTCCTGCAACAGAACAGATGTCATGAACAACCCCCCCCCCCCCCCCCCAAAACCCCCCCCCCCCCCCCCCCCCCCCCCCCCCCCCCCCCACTCACTGTTTGTGTGAAAGGGCGCACAGAGTCCAGCAGGCCCAAGGCAGGTGGAGCCTGCAGGGCCTGCTTCAGCTTCTGGAAGGCCTCTTCCGCCTCCGGTGTCCAACTGACCTTATCATGTGCAGCCAGCCCTCGTCCATGAATGAGGGAAGCCAAAGGAGCCTCAAGCTCTGCATAGCCTATGATCAACATCTGACACTAAGAACACATGCCAGAAAATACATCACCTGTTTCTTTGTGAGAGGTCTGGGAACACGCTGGATGGCCTCCACCCGCTTCGGTGACAACGATCTGCCATCAGCTGAAATAGAATGACCCAGAAACTTTACCTGCTGTTTCACATACTGCAATTTGGACAGGCTGGCTTTGTGGCCATCCTTCGCCAAGTGCTGAAGAAGAGCAACTGTGTCGGTCTCACACTGCTGCTGTGTGGGACGAGCCAGCAACACATCATCGGTGTATTGCAGCATGACTGTCCCAGGGGACAAGGTCAAATGTTCAAGGCTGCGTCTCAGAGCAGCGTTGTAGATCGTCGGTGATTCACAGTAGCCTTGACACAAATGGGTGAATGTCCAAGGCTCACCTTTGAAGTTGAACGCAAACCAGAACTGGCTGTCGGGATGGACAGGAACACTGAAAAATGCATTAACCAAATCCACAACAGAAAACCATTTTGCTGAACTAGGAATCTGTGATACTATAGGGTATGGGTGTACAGGACGTTCTGGAGCGCTGGTATTTGGCCCATCTCGGCATTGGTCGGCAGGCAGAAATCCATATCATCCTCCAGGTGAACACAGCGCGACGCGTGGACACCTAGGATGAATGGCATACGATATGCATTCCTGTCTGCACTGTAAAAAACAGTAGGTTCAGGGTCGTCTGCCAGTCACCTGCCTTCACACAGTCAGTCAAAATGGAGCCCACGTCAGTCCAAGTGTCGTCAAAGCCCTTTGAGAGTCGGAGTCGTCCGAAACATTCACACACTCCTGCAGACAACACATAATGCACAACAATCACAAACAGTTGTTGTTGCTGGCAGAGGAATGGACAAATGATTGACCTTCATCCACATCCAGCTTAATTACTTTGAGACCTTCATGAGGAACACAGAAACACAGAAATGAATGTGTTTAAAACTCTTACCCTCTGTGTCCAGACACTCAGTGTTGACAGAAAACTTTAGCAAGCAGTGCTTCACTGCAAAGAGCCAAGTGTTATCAGTATTTGTAGTTCTTGTCCAGATGGCGTCACTTCGCTGTCGGCACCTCCCAACCTTCCAGCACGCTGCTGGACTGCTGAACACTGCTGCATAATGTCTCACACATTGAAGACGGACGTCAGAGCCCTCATCTCGTGTGGGCCGTCCGCTGTTGCTGTTGGGCTGAGAGACAGTGTTATGCAGAGCTTTATGCAGACATAGGTCAGGAATTTACCTCAGTTCAACGCTGTCCTCGCCTGCGTTAGGCGTCAACGTAGCACGCTCAGAAACAGCTGAGTCTCAGGTCCCCAGTTTTTTTTTTTCCTCTTTTTTTTTGTTCTTTGTCACAAATTTCGCTCTACACACCCGGGACCGGAAAACAACGGCGTCGAAGGTAGGGTCACCCCTCTGTCTCAACGGGTGCTACCCACACGGTGCACACCTGCAGCCTGACCACTCATCAGTAATATCAAGGAAAAACAATGGCGCTCCTCAGCAGCCCCGGCACCAACAGCGACAGATAAACTGATGTGCTCGCTACCCAACGGACACAGAAACAGACAAGCGGCAAACAGGCACATGGGCAGAGCCAGAACCGCACAAGCACAGGCAGACAGGGAAAACACAACCAACACACAAAAACTCCACACCGCTCCGTCGCAGGCCAGCGAACGAAAGGGACAAAAATCACACTCACCAGAGCACAGTGGTTCCATCCGATTCTGCCAATGTCCCCAACCAGCTGCCACCGAGCACTCCTTCAGGAGGCCGGATTTTACACAGCATAAATTTTTAACATCACAGTGACTCTGTCTCGTCAAAGGACCATGATTTTGGTCACATTATTTTGTGTATTGTGTATCCTATTTGTGCTTTATCAGATCAGCCTTGGATTCCTACAGCTCATACTGATAAAAGTCCTTATTCACCATCCGAATTTTGTGCATGGATGAGTCTGAGGTAACAGCAGTGATGTGGTCAGTTTTCCTGGTTCTTGTTAGAACTCTGGCAACAGGGTTCATCATGATCTGAAGCTGTCTAATCAGACTAAAGATCATTATGGTAGTCAAGTCTGCTGGAGATAAAGGCTGGATAAGTTTCTGTAAATCTGCTCTGGACATCAGACCTCTGACTCTTTATATTTGCTTAAGATTATAGACAGCTGTGACAGTTACAGCCTTGATATGGCAGGTTAGAACTCAGCTCTGAGTAGATTCCAGGCCAGTTTTTTTTTTCATACCTTTGGATTCAAGCTGAACAGAAACTTTTCCATTTTATAACCAAATGGAGTTATCACTGTATTGTCTTGATTCCAGACTGGCTTGGGAAGGTGGTGGACACCTGGGGGGCGGTGGACATGGGTGCGAGCCCCGATAAACACTGCTTGCAGTTTTAATTTTTGTTTGTTTTTTACTCCGTCCGATGCGGTATTATTATTTTTTAATAACGCAGGTTAAAATATGGGAGATTTATGGGAAAAATACTAATACGGGAGTACGGCGGGAGAGAAGAGTAAA
Organism: Hirundichthys speculiger; assembly: GCA_018398805.1. Classification (NCBI taxonomy): domain Eukaryota; kingdom Metazoa; phylum Chordata; class Actinopteri; order Beloniformes; family Exocoetidae; genus Hirundichthys; species Hirundichthys speculiger. Next base: position 526,274 of record JAGFBZ010000737.1, on the reverse strand, counting down.
ATACGGGACTTTCCCGGCCAAAATGGGATACTTGACAGGTATGATAGGGTCCTCGCACCCTTGATACTCAGGCCCCAATAAAGTAGAAATGAACTGAATTACCCTTATAACGGATTGTTGCCCTATTCAGGGTGTACCTCTTACTGGCCTGGTCATACCGTGGATTGGCTTCAGCCTTGCCCCTGAACAGCATGAATTGAATGTGTAACATAAATTAAATGTTTGTACAGTACAACTTAAAACTTAAGATAAATTTACCCCTCAATTTGTAATTAGTAGGTGTGGCTAGTAAATTATGAAAATTAAATTACAGATATTCAAATCTCAAAAGCTGACAACTGTCATGTAAATCACCTGTAAAATTCTGAATTTGGAAACCTTTATTTATTCCAATAAATGCACAAACATCCTGCTTCTCACTCTAAGGCAACCTTGCTTTGTTTACCAAAAACAAACATAGAATTTTAAAAATCAAGACACTGGACACAGTTTTTTTTTTTTACTAAAAGAATAGATTTTATTTCAGCAATGTAAGTCATTCCCCAACCAGTACAAACAGGACTGCCATCTTTGTCCATTTCTGAACCTTTCCTCCCCTCCCTCTGAGATCAGACCACCAACAGTCAGAAGAAAAAAAAAAAAAAGAAAAAAGCTTTCTTCTCTCACCTTTCCTCAAGCCATCTGATGCTTCCATAATGCTAACAATGACAAATTATACCAACCATAATTATAACAGCAATAATGATGATGATAAAATTTCTATAATTATATTACGGATACATTTTAACCATTTTTGATAGTTTAACCACAGATAAGTTTTGGGTCAGGTCACCAGCTGTTGAGGGTTGACCAATATGATGAGATTGGCCCTTAATGACCATCTTGACTGAGACTCAGCCATAACGGGTGTGTGTGTATGTGTAGGTGGGGGGGTAAGAGGAGGTGGTACACTGCAGTTAGGGGGTGGGGTGGTAGTGTAGAGGGAGACACAGAAATTAGGAACCTTGATTCAAATGGCAAAAGAAAAAACAAAAGAAATGAAGAGATCTAATAGATCAGGACAGGAACAGCACCTTCTGATGACTCCATTCTACATTCAATATAACAAACAAAATACTGTTTCTCATTTTTGTACACTATCTAGTACTTTTATTCTGGGACTCTCTTGTTCTTTTCACATAACAGAGCTTTTTTTCCCATTCTCACATTCCAGTAATCGTTGAGGAGGGCTGCTTTGAACTGAATATTTGACAGATCTTATTTTAACTTCTGTTACACAGAGGGTGAGTTTTCCTCGCATCATCTGATTGGAGTGGAGATGCATATTTACCCACAAACCCTGAACACAAACTCACTTTTGGTCTTGGCCACACACACAGTGTAATATCTACACTTCAGTACTCAGTAGCCAACAACATTTTCTGAGCACAGCTCATACATTATATTTTGAAAATAGTTTTTTTTTCTTTTCATAAAATATCTTAATGTAAACTACCAGAAGTGTACTTTGTGCTAAAAAAAAAATTTCATTTGCTCTCTCACAAATTTCTGTTTATGTTCTACTGTCAGCTCTTTCGCTCAACACAGCAGTGTTACTAAAGAAATTACTTTGTCCTTGCTTTCATACATCAGTGCATACATAGCTACATAAACATCTAGTCTTCCCTTTTCTTTTTTTCCAGCTGTTATGTAGCAAACTGTTGCACAATGTCAGATGTAGCACTGTCATTAGTTTGACAGAACTTCTAGAAAGCAAATGGTAATTCTATGACACTAGTTATGCTGTACCACGTAGACCCAATGTACAGAACTGAGGGTGAGCAGATTTGTGAGATCAAATTATAATTTTATTTTTTGTGTGTGTAGAAAACCAAAAATCCTTCCAAAATGCAATGAATGTGCTTGCAAAAGAGCTCAGACATTTCCACTGCTCAAACAGGATTTTGAAACAGATTATATCTGTTTGGCCATCAGCTTGCTCACTTGTCTGTGTCGGCCTGCATCTCCATGGACACCACTATATATATATATATATATATATATATATATATATATATATATATATATATATATATATATATATATATATATATATATATACACACACACACACACATATTTATATATATATATATACACATACACATGTATATATATATATATCACAAAAGTCAGGGATATTTGGGTTTCTGATGACATTTTATAATGCACCTTTACAGGTGAACTTAATCTAATATCCTCTAAACTTTTTAATTCACGTGTCCTACTGTTCAGTGTTTCAGTACTTTCTAACGAGGTAATTAAATGTTCTTGTTTCATTACAATTTGTATTTAAACATTTGGACATAAAGAGATTGAGACTATGCTTAATCAACAGTACCCAGTCATTGTTAAGCTTTTAAATGGGGTTTTCTTTGAGGGAAATTGCCACTGGGCTTAAAGTGTCGAAGAGTATCATCAGCAGGTTGCAAGAGACAGAGAGAGACTGGAAGAGTCATAGAAAGGTATAAAAGTGGACGTCCTTTGGCCACATCCCATGCTGATGACTGCTTCATTGTAAACAGTGCCGGCTGACATTTTTTTTTGTTGTTGTGGTAAAGCCACCATGGTTGTTAACTTTTGTTTCAATATATTGTTTAAAATAAAGAAATTATCACTACATGTTTCTACTTAAATGTCCTACTGTTATGATATATTACCGTACATTTTCCATAAATTTCACTCAAAAATTGATTATCCCTAACTTTTTCTTTGTGTATAGATATATATATATATGTGTGTGTGTTTGTGTGTGTGTGTGCACATTTGTTATAAGGAGTTTACAAGCTCAGGTTCAATTTATAATGACATAAATCGTCAGGCAATCAGAGAGGATTTAAATTCCAAAAATGGGCAATATTTACTGACATAAGATGAATAGTGAAGCGGTCTAAGATGCCACATAAAACAGGCAGGGAGAATGGCAATCATTACAGTTCAAATCTCTAGCTAAGCATATTTCAGTTCTAACTGTAGCAATGGTAGGATTAGGATTAGAAGATGTAATAACATTAAAAATAGTAAAAACACATTTGCACAATTGAATAAGAGACTTTTGACCCCCCTCCCCCAAACTCTAGATACATACAGAAACTGATTATCAACGTTAATATAGCCTTTATTGTTAGGCAGGCTGATCAAGGTTTGAGGCAGCCCAAAGAGGAAAAAAGATCAATGACAAACAGAGTCAGAGAGAAGAGAGGGAGTTGAAAGACAACTGAAATGGGGAGTGGGTTTATTGTCAATGTGTCATCCATGTGTACTATATGTGTTTTGTGTGTGTGTGGTCATTTGATGACCTAATGTGGGACTTGTTTATGTGTGTGAGTGGATGCATTTACTTTACAAGAGATTGAAGGGGTTCAAGGACAGAGAAAAGAAGTGAATGACCAAGTATTGGGAAACAAAAAAAACATAAGGGGACTGTTAAGATAACAAGCATAAAAATCATACCTATCGACCATACCAATACCTATCGAACTAAAACAGATGTGAACAAAAGAAGAACACTACATAATGTGTTGTTTTGACTTTTTTCCATACTAGCTACTGTGTAACTCAGGGTATAACATCTATGTATGAGTCTGTATAAATGTTTAAGTGTGTGTGGGTGTAGATGGTTGGTTTTGTACCTGGCTGACACTTCAACCTGTTCATTTTAATCCATGCATGTACATTTGTGTGAGATATTTCTTAGTCAGCAGAATGTGTTGTCCAAATGATCTCTGATGAATTCATGGCAACTCCACTGAACTGAAACTGCACAAAATCACTTCAGCACAAAAGCAGCGAATGCTGCTGGTAGCAAATGCAACTGATAACTATCTATTTTGTGTGTTTTATGTTTTGTGTAAGTGTATTTTAACTGTTGACTGGCGAGCAAATCGAGATAGGGCATCGTATATCTGGCTCGCTGCAGCCATCTTCTAACAATGTCTGTTGCAATACAAATATTTTGTACTAACGTCAATAGTGGAAAGCAGTTAAGTATGTGACTCCTAGTAATCCTAGACTTAGTATTTCGACCAGTGGAGCTATATTCTCTCATCTAGTCTTGGTCACTTCTGTTTTTACAGTTCAGCATTAAGCAACAATACTGTTACCTATTGTTTGCCTATAAACACCTACTGCACTCGCTTGCTTACTCCCTACCAATAATGGCTAACAAGTCTGAACATCTGATTTCAGCTGGTGCTGGTATAAGAATGTGGCCCAGCCCTATGATGGTGAGTGTAGGCCTACACTCATGGCTGGGTCAACTGTCGAAGTCACTGCAATAGCTACGTTCATAACTGAGGGGACGTCCCACCTGACTACATTAAGAGCTAGTCAAGGGTTTATCCTTCCAATCGGCATTTCATAAGAGCTTTTTCTGTGACGAATTTGTGGCACTCTATGGAACACAAGTCCATAATGTGAGAAAATAAGGTGCTTTGTTCCAACTTGCCTTTTCATGTCATGTAATCAATTGATTTCAGAGATGGCAATGTTCAAGGCCAGTACTCTCAGGCAATACTTTATGGTCTACTGCTTTTATACTTGCAGCTGTGCTAGCAATTTTTGGTAAGATGCAGGTGCTTCTTTTTCCATTGTCAAAGGAGACGATTGTGGTTGAGACCACATTCCTTTAGATACAAACGTGAGTGCTTTATCAAAACATTTCTGTATATTTTAAGTCTCAGGCCGAGTGCGCACACTCATGCCGCTACAAGGCCTCCCTCTCCCCTGTCATGTGACATGTGATGTGAAGCTCACAGAGTCTCTATAGTATCTGAGGGAAGTTCTTCAGAGCAGGATTAACATTTCCTGCTGGTCTAAAGTGACGCACGAGAGTTTTGGAGGGCAACAGCTCTCAGTGTCTGGCTATTGCAATGGCAAAATAGTTCACTTTACAACATTGCTGCCACACATCTTTAAGGTGACTTGCTGCCTCAGGTGGTGTGCCTCATCGATATAAACTTTTGAAATATTTTTTTAATACATCTGAAATGACACCAAGGAGTCTTTCACTTGGATAGTCAAAAATCCTTTTAGCTTCATTGCAAAGTTCTTGACTGAATGTGTGAGGCCAGTCTGAAAGGACTAAATATTCATAAAACATTTAGTTTACTGGGTAGCAATATTTTCTATTTGGCCTCAATTCAAAAAGGTGCCATAAAGTTTTTAGTTTCTATATCAACTGGTAGAGGACTATCCAGTGTAGCTGAACATTTTTAAACAAAGTGCTTCTTCATCTGAAATCACTCTGTTCACATTCTGACGTCTCTCAAATAGATCTCTACCTTTAAATGCAGTTCTACATGACAAAGATGTATTCAGGAGCACAGAACACTGACAGACTGTCAATTCAGCTGTATAAGGGCCTATTCTGATTCATTTTACTTAAATACAACGTTAAGTGCTTCTGCTGGGTTAATACAATCAAAGCTTTGGGAGAAAGGGAAAATTGGGGAAGGGGCAATCTTGCATACTAAAGGACTTAAGGTGCATAAATTCTTGGGGTCTATTAGAATAGCTAAGCAGTGGGCTATGTTACATGGGTCAAAGGAAAATGGCACACTATTTCCATTATGGTGCCAGCTTGCAGTGTGTGGTGGAGTGAGGGGACACTGCACACGAGAATGATACACCACTTTGTTTAACACATTCTCACATATGCAAACTCTGCACACTTCTCAACTAATGTAAGAGTAAATGTCTCACAAGATGACTATGGCAACAAACCACAGTGATATATAACTACCGACTACAGTGACCAGTTGAAGGAGCTGCAACCGTGGAACCCAATTTATATCAGTCACTGTAACTCTAACATTAACAACAGTGTGCAGGAATTCAAACAACGGAACCAGTTAAAACATACAATAAGGGGTTCCAACTGTAAAGATACCCCAACTCTTTTTTTTTTTTTTTTTTTTTTTGGGGGGGGGGGGGGGGGGGGGGGGGGTTCGCACACTTTATTTGAGTGGGGGGATGGGGGGGCATGATGGCCATGATGGGTATAGAGCTTGAAGCTATTTTTGGCTGTGTGTAGGAGGGTGACATTTAGAATTTTATGGGGGGTGGGGTGCTTACAGACTCATGAACAAAAAAAAACTTTGTGAAACAATGTAAATCAATATAAGAAAAATTAAAAGGAGCAACAGCTAACCGCTTTAGTCTATCAGATGGAGCAGCAAAGTAGAAAAGGAGGGGTTTACTTCACTTCCTGCTCCATATGATAATATGAACTGCTAGCTGACAAGGGCTACAAAAACAGGGAAAGGCAGTCAAACATACAACTCTCTGAGAGTATTGCATCCTGGGATGGATGCCATCACTCCTCTTTCTGCAGGGCTTTGTCTGATGGGCAGTTGTCAAGGCAACAGGGGGCCTCCACTTCAACCCCCTCTGATTGGTTGTCTCTGGTGGCTAAGGCACACGGGATTGGCTGGGCCCGGGGGGCCAGCTCCAAGGACTGGCCGATGGCAGAGGCTGCTGAGCTGCCATTCAGCTGCTGAGGTGCAATATCTGGTGTGGAGCCTGCCTCCTCCGAGGACTTTGGTGGACTGCTGGATGAGGGGGATGATGTTGTCTGTGGACAATAAAAACAGAATAAAAAAATGTAAAAAAAATAAAAATAGCAGTGGACAGAAAGAAACTAAAAGATGTGACCTGGTCAAATGTTTACTACTCATTTGGGATCTGAACTACCGTACAGTTTTAGTGTACTGTTGATGCTGTACCTGTGTTCTGTTGGCAGCTGTCTTTTTCCCTCCTTTTATTTTTGCTGCAATCTCTTTTCCCCTACTGAAAAGAGGAAATAAAATTATTAAGAATTTTCCACTGTCTTGGCATGAGACAGTTTCTCATGCTACATAACGTTACTTCAACAGAACCGAGTGGTAGTTTTGAGGTAAGTCTTCAATAATATAATAAACTTGCCTCAAAACTACCGCTGGGGTCTGTTGAAGTAATGTTACGTACCATGAGAAATTGCCTTCATTCAAATAATGGAAAAGAAGCGATGCCCTTATCTTGATTGTAATTGGCCCAAACACTTGCACGTGCATGTTGCATTCTACCAAAGATGTGTCATTTTAAAGAGGATACTGAAATTTCTGAAAATCACGTGAGTGACATATTGTGATGAAAAATGGCGACTGGCACCGAAAAGCAATTAGTTTGTAGGTATGCACATAACAATAAATTGAGGCTAACTCAGTTTGCACTGGAAACATCATGACAGAGTAAGAAACCAAAGAAAGTAAAATCAGAGGACGCAAGAAAGAGAAAACCAGAGAGAGAGTGATCAAGCAAGAAAATGAACAAGAGTAAATCTCAAGAAGGCTTTCACTCGGTAATGAGAGCTAAAAGAAAAGAAAGGACACCAGCTGGATGTAGATCTCTCCTTGTTGTTGATTAAATAAGTTTGCGTACATATAAACTGATCTTCACATTTGTATTTTATGGTTTCTTTAGGCATGATTGGGAAATCAACGTTGGTGACTCATTTGTTCTTCATCAGACATTTATCCAACAGAAACATACAGTGTGTCAAGCCAACACTAACATTTAGTTATTAGCAACTGTTACCAGTGTGGTCTTGCCACGGTATTAAACATTGTGTCTTGAAGCAAAAGTAATAGTTTTCAGTCCGCTCCAGCAGAGCATAGCAGAGTAAACTACATCGACCACAACCCTTTGCGTCTGCATCATCGGCCAGTGCGCCCTTTTAAGCCAATGGGAGCACGCGGAGCCCACACAAGTAAGAAGAGCAAACATGGCAGAAGGCGGCGAGCGTGGTGAACACAGTGTGGCTGAGGAGGATAGCGGTGTAGATATTGTGGATGTTCCAACGGCTTTTTAAGTCTGAGGTTGTTGAAGCATTTTGGTTTCATCAAGAAAGGAGAAAAGGTGACGGACAAACAACAGACAGTATACAAACACTGCCAGTGTAAAGTGCGGTACACTGTGGCAAATACAAGCATTGCGAGAAGTCATTTGATAAGCTGCCACCCCTGAAAAGTTTCAAGAATGTGTTAAAGTCCAATCGGTAGTATTAGATGTGTATCAGATTGCTGACTTGCCTTGGACTACTGAAGTCCAACAGCCACAGCCATGCTGACCAGTAAACAAAAACTGTTAAACCTTCCAGTGCACAAACTTAACATGGATGCAGTAACTCAATGGAAATGTTTACTTGACATGATTGAGCATCACGTGGAATAAAGTGCTTGTTCTATGCAGAAAAAATCTGACTTTTTCTTTTGTTGTTGTTAGCATGTTAACCGCTAATTACGAGCCAAAAATTACATAATACCAGCAGTTTGTTTACTACGGTTCGGAGACCAGAGGCTGTGAAGGTAACAGAAGGACCACAGTTGAGCCTTTGTCTTGTATTGCTGCAGTGCCTCTTTACTTTTTTGCGGTTTTTAAATATATTTTAAACACATTATTTAGGCTCGGGGGGCTCCGGCTCCAGTTCGTAGATTTTGAGTTTCGTGGGGGAGCGCCAGTCCCCGTTAACCGCAAAAAATAAGGGATCACTGTATGTTGATTTTTTTTCTCTGTATTTTCCAAACCATGATGAAGATGAAGTGTCACCGCCACATAACCCCATCCTACAGCTACACATCTGGACTGCAGTAGGAAGAACTCCCCTCCCCAAAAGAAACATGCTCTTGAGACCTCCTTGGGGACTCTTAAAGTCACAGTGACACACAAGTCCAAGTGATGTTTGTGTTTGTATTGTAAAGAGACCACTATTTCACTATCTGCTTGACCTCTGAAGTGGTGGAGGAGAAATGCAGAGTAAAACCCACTGTTGTCATCTTTGGCCAAGATATATCTTTGTATACCAGCTACCTCAGTACCTAGTGAAAGGGTATTTTCAACAGTAGGGGACATTCTAACTGCTCAGAGATCTGATCTTCTCAAATGTTGACATGTTAATCTTTCTAAAAAAAGAAATTGAAAGTCATCTACTAAGGCTAGAATAAACTTGTTGACTGTAGCTTACTTTCTAATTTAATTCCTGTTTGGTGGTGCCCAGGTATTTTTATTTATTGAATAGGCTGTTTTATAATGCCCGAGTGAGTTTATTTATTCCTAGGCTGTTAATGTAGTACCTGGGTTGCCTTTTCTGATATATGTATGTTGAGATGTTACTTGAATTGTGCATTTTAGCAAAGACTTTTCAAGCTGTTCAAAATGCATCATAAACTTGAATACGACAATATTGTACCAATGAGTGGTCAAAGCCTTTTATACTGTCGGTGTTGTGACCATTGCCACAATATTGTGAGCCTTTCCACAAGATCACAACAAATATTGTATTATGAGGTTCATATCGTGACAATATTGTATCGTAAGATTTGGATATCGTTACACCCCTGGTAAATAACAACATATTTTGCATGTCATTGTTTTAGAAAGCCAAATTTGTCAACACTGACATGGGATGTGTGTAAAAATATACTAAAAATATGAACTGCACTGAAATGCCTGTAAATGCACATTTGTTTGCATCTTCACAGAGGCTTGTATTGGTTGAAAACATAGCTGGTAAGAATGCAATAGAAATCCAAGGATGTATTACTGACTATCATTCTCAAAACATCTCTACTGCTTGTCACACTTAGGGGTGCACGATAATTATCAACCCGATAACTATCAGGCCGATAACAGGAAATTATGACGTCATCCTGATAAGTCCTATATCACGACGAATAGCCCGATAACATACAGTCATGGAAAAAATTATTAGACCACCTTGTTTTCTTCATTTTCTTGTTCATTTTAATGCCTGGTACAACTAAACGTCATCATGTGACTAAAACAGACAGAAAAGAAAACACTGAATGCATAAAAGCAGTGTTTTTGGCAGTACCACGCCATAGCTATTGATGTAAAAACTTAAGTGATTTAGGTTATAATCAAGAAAACCATGGAAAATGGTAAGTATGGAAGTATTTCTGTGCCATCTGAGTTTGAATACGAATTTTTAAGATTGAAATTTTTCAGCATCAAAATCAGACTTTGAATTTTAAAAAACATCAGATTTCTAGCACTGAATTTTTTTTTGCCTCGGAATTTTATTTTGTTAAAATAAATTCAGTGTTAAAAAAAATTGTTGTCTTAAAATATTCAGTTTTTCAAAATTCAACACGCAAAGAAATTCAACACCCCAAAAAATTCAGTGTAAAAAAAAAAAAATCACTGTAAAAAAAATTCAACCTCAAAAAATTCAGTGTAAAAAAATTCAGTGTAAAAGGAACCAGACTCAACATCCGGGTCACTAGGGAGAAGCAATCGATCCCTGTCTCAATTCAGCCAACGTCCAGCCAATCATGTTACGCTCCATTGGTCATGTGACACCCACCCAGATAGTAAGACGGTAACTGAAGTATCGGTTCTTGTGACAACCCCAGCCTGTATGAAAACAATAACTACTGAGGAAAAATAGACAAGCGCAGTCCAAGGAATAAATACTCAGAAATTAACTATGTTTCATTTTAGTAAGAAGTATGAAAAAACTATCATGGTTTAATGTACTGTCAGTAGTCATACTCGCTGCTTCAGAACGTGTTCAGAACCTAAAGTAGCCTAGCTCGCATACCATTAACTAGTTTTCACGAACGCCACCTCATTAAAAGTTTATTGTAGATATTGATCAATAAATCAGGTTAATGTGCAACGTGTCGAGTAATATCATTTAATAAATCTATTTTAAATGTTTAATACAAACAGCAAATAAAGTAAACAGACTCACCGCAGCACCATCACCTGAGTTTGCTGCCATGGCCGACCGGTCTGTCTTACTATCTGGGTGGGTGTCACATGACCAATGGAGCGTAACGTGATTGGCTGGACGTTGGCTGAATTGAGACAGGGATCGATTGCTTCTCCCTGGTGACCCGGATGTTGAGTCTGGTTCTTTTTACACTGAATTTTTTGAGGTTGAATTTTTTTACACTGAATTTTTTGAGGTTTAATTTTTTTTACACTGATTTTTTTTTAGAAATTGAATTTTTTTTTTACACTGAATTTTTTTTGAGATGTTGATTTTTTTTTTACACTGAATTTTTTGGGGTGTTGAATTTCTTTGCGCGTTGAATTTTGAAAAACTGAATATTTTAAGACAATTTTTTTTAACACTGAATTTATTTTAACAAAATAAAATTCCGAGGCAAAAAAAAAAATTCAGTGCTAGAAATCTGATGTTTTTTAAAATTCAAAGTCTGATTTTGATGCTGAAAAATTTCAATCTTAAAAATTCGTATTCAAACTCAGGTGGCACAGAAATACTTCCATAGTAAGATATCAGCTCTTAAATAAAACTCTTAAGAGCAATCTTTGTGGTTATCGTTATGTTTGTCCAAACAAATGTACCTTTAGTTGTACCAGGCATTAAAATGAACAAGAAACTGAAGAAAACAAGGGTGGTCTAATAATTTTTTCCATGACTGTATATATTTTTGTAAACAGTGCCTCTCTCCCTCTGAGCCTTGAATGACCAGTAGTGAATGTTATGTTCAAGTAACGGCGGCATAATCAGAAAAACGATTTCTCAGTAAAGAAAATCAAGAATACCCCCTCATGCCAGAAAACAACTCGTTAACTCGGTCATAATTTTGGTAGTTGCTGACTTTAATTGATATTCGTAGTATTTTCCCGCATGTTAAACATAAAAATAGAAAAAATAGATAAGGTCGAAAGAACGACTAGAAAACGGGGGAATGGGGGAATTTACGTTATACCTTGAATGCAGCATTGCCATTGATTTAAAAAAAAAAAAAACCATGGCGGACTGTATAGAACTTCGTTCAAGTTTCAGAAGAAGATAGTTTGCTTGTTATTTGTGACAAATGCTCCAAGCAAAGGAGGGAAAAATGTAGCACAAGCTTTTATATGTCAAACCCGATCAGCCACCTGAACCATAACCATCGCTTCCATGGAGTTTTGAAATAGCGCTAACGTGAGCTAACGTAAGCTAACATGAGCTAACGTGAGCAAACCAGGAGCAAGTCTCCCCTCTGCTCTCAGCCCCTCCCCTCTTCTCTCTCTCCACTCCTCACTATCATCTCTCTCATCTAAAGCTTCCATGAGATTAAAAAAAAAAAAAAATTACTGAACCTCATTTACTTTAAGTAAAGGCATTCATTTGAATGGAACCACAAGCCAAAATGCTTTAAACATAATTTTTTGTTACTATGAAGTGCACATTTTAAATTTATTTACACAGACAAGTCTAACTTGTGTCAGTACATTATGCACTTTGCATTATTTTTTAGTGTCATTGAGGAATGCACTTTTTCAGTTAGTAATTCTGATACATGTATTTCCATCAGTTCCATGAGCCTTTATTTTTTATATCAGTAAGTAATGCACCCTATTTAAGTTGATGTGAGATATCAAATAGGTTTGTTTGATAGCTTTATGAAAATGTTACAATATGTTACAACACAGTTAATGTTTTTTATTGCAAAACATTTTTAATATATTTCATTTCAGCCATCTTCAAATCTCAGACAATTCCTGCTCCCCGCGTGTACTAATCCTTTTTCATTTGTGTTCTGCACAAATTATCAAACAAACAGCTTGCAACATTTGTTTCCTCCCTTGGCCCATTTTTAAATAATCAACTCCTGTTTTGTGCATAGGTATGCCTCATTTCCCACGTCTTTTCTTGGCAAAACGTAGAGACAAGTAAGGTGATGGACCGCTGTCCGATCATCTGGTGTGTGACCCTTTATTGCCAATCAGTCATGCAGTGTGAAATAACTTCAAGACTACCAAGTAGGGGTGTTACGATGCATCTTGAGTCAAATAAAAACCGATACAAATGTGTGAGAATTTGCATCGGTTGGTATAAAAAATGAATCGCGACTGTGTCATAAGTATGTATCTTCTTGTCTATTTATTAATTCATTTTAGGATACGTTGTCAGTTGATTCAATTTCAACGCTAGAACTCAGGTCACTACGCAGCCTACTGGCATTCAGGTACAGAGCGAGGGAAGACATGCGATGACGATAAGCAGTGACAGAGATATAGGATGCTTCGAGTAGTTTCAAGTCAACGGCATGGCAGCATTTTGGCTTCCCGATGTACACACACACACAAAAACGGTGAGAAAGAGACAGACAAGACCAAAACAGCGTGCAAATATTGCAAGAAACTGCTAATATATACAGGTAACACAAGCAACATGTTGCAGCACGTCACGCAGCGCCACAAAAGAGATTACTTCGCTACAGCCTGAGCGAAAACTGCCAAAGGAGGAAACCACCATGGAAGCAGCTTTGCATCTCCTCTCTCCCTCAACAACGCAAGGGCACAAGAAATTACCAGGATGATGGGTTATTTTATTGCAAAAGATTTGAGGCCCTTTTCAGTTGTGAAAAATTAGTTTTTGAAGAAAATGAGCTTTTTTGAGTTTTTGTTATTTCAGATGTTGAATGACATCAGTTAAATATTTTTCTCGTGATAAAAGGAGATAAATGGTGATGTGCAGTATTTCTTTAAAGAAAATAGACTATATTTAAGATGATCATTTCAATTGCACTATTTCCTATGAATAAAAGATCATTTTATTTGGTCATAATTTGTCTGCAGCTCATTTTGATTTAAAAAAAAAAAAAAGAAAAAAAAAAGGTGAGTGAATCGTACCGTGAGCGAAAAATCGTGAATTGTACCGAATCGTGAGTTGAGTGGTTTTTTTTTTTTTTGATTTAGGTTTGGAAAGCTCCTAGTCAGCACAATCATCAGTCATGTGTAACTACACAAACAATACTGAAAGATCAAAGGCTATATCTGAACATTCAAACTTCAAAATCTTCAATTTGTTCAAAAAATTAAAAGTTGTAAGAATTTTGTTCTTCACTCTACTCACCCTTTTCCTGCTCCAACGGACACTACGTGCATGTTGAAGTTTCCTCTGCCACGAACTGGTTTGTTCCCAGCCCACTGTCCAACCACCATGCCAGCTATCTCCAGTTTCCCTCCCTGAGGCGGGATAGACTGAATTCCTGAAGAGAAAGGAAAAGGTTTTAAGGTCAGTTTATTATAAACAACAGCTGTGTTTTAGCTCAATAATAAATGACAACTTTATACAGAGTATACTCTGCAGCACCAAGTAAAAAAGGAAAGTAAACATTAGGACATAAAAAAATCACCTGGTTCTTAGAAGGTAAGAACCTAAAGTTAGATAACATATTACAGTAAATCTACAACAGACTGACAATGAAAGAAAAAAAAAAAAAATCACAGTGTCACAATGGCCCAGCTCACGTCCAGAGCTTAAAAGTAAAAGTGAATAAATAAATGCCTGCAAACCTCAATGAACTGCTGCACACTGCAATTAATATTTTGGCAAATTCCTCCATAACAATGTAACAAACAGTACCTATCATGCAAGCCTTAGGACAGTGTTATGATCTGGGGTTGATTCAGTTCATCAAGTCAATGATCAGCAATGTAGTGCCAAATAATTGCCAAAAAAATGAGGTCAGCTGACTTCCTGAATGTACTGAATGTTGAGATCCTTTAATCAGCAGACTTATTTACTTCACTGATTGTATGATTGTATGACAATACCAGGATTCATCAGTACAAGATCTTAAGAGAAAAAGAAAGAGAAAAAGAAAGAAGATAAAAATATGTTTTGAAATTTATTTTGCTTAAAAATGTAAATTTGAGTGTTTACCCCTATTTTTGCTGAGTAGTATACTACTTAAAAACATGTATTGAACAGTTTAATCAAGCACTGCAGCATTTGCTATAACTATAACAATATATATGTGACTTTAGCAACTCAAGTTATTATTTCAAACTAAAGATCATTTAACTTTTATCTTTATGTACAGCTGATGTAGCCATATCTGTAACAATGATGACACACTCTGAATTGTCTGTATAAAAAATCTAAGCCTTAATTTTCACCTTTTTCATTCATAGTTAATTAGGAGCACCTCATAAATTTATCTCGACTTCATTGTTCCTGTAGTTGTGCTGTCCTAAACCACCACCCCCTTTTTTATTTTTCTTTCTGTATTAGTTTCCAGGCCAGAGTTTCCAGAGCTGCATACTGATCTGCAGTTCCACTCTGACAACCCCAGCATTTACCTCCACTCGTCTATAAAGATGTCTCTGGGATATCAACTAACATGCTGACCTGCAGTCTGACCCTCTGACCACCTCAGTGTTACTGCCAATACCTATTTACATTGCCTGGCCAAAAAAAAAAAAAAAAAGTTGCCACCTGGATTTAACTAAGCAAATAGGTACAGGCCTCCTATTTGATAATTACTGCATGGGCGATTATCTTTCAGTTGGCAACAAGTTATTTAATCCCAACTGGTGCAATGAATTGGTTCTAATTTCCTAAACAACCATGTTTAAAGACACAGCCCGTGGTTGTGGAAAAGATGTTAGTCTGTTTGAGAAGGGACAAATCATTGGCATGCATCAAGCAGAGAAAACATCTATGGAGATTGCAGAACTGTCCAACACATTATTAAAAACTGGAAGAATACTCGTCTTCGAGGAGGAAATGTGGCCGGAAAAAAATCCTCAGTGATGATCGTGACTGGCGATAACTTAAACGTTTGGTGAGATCAAATTGAAGAAAAACAACAGTAGAACTCAGGGCTATGTTTAATGGTGAAAGTAAGAACATTTCCACATGCACAATTCAAAGGAAACTCAAGGGATTGGGACTGAACAGCTGTGTAGCCTTAAGAAAACCTAATCAGAGAGGCTAACCGGAAAAAAAAGCTTCAATTTGCTAGGGAGCATAAAGATTGGACTCTGGATCAATGGAAAAAGGTCATGTGGTCTGATTAGTCCAGATTGACTCTGTTCCAGAGTGATGGGAGCATCAGGGTGAGAAGAGAGGCAGATGAAGTGATGCTCCCATCATGCCTAGTGCCTACTGTACCAGCCTGTGGGGGCAGTGTTCTGATCTGGGGTTGCTGCAGTTGGTCAGGTCTAGGTTTAACAACAGTATGTTGTTCAATTTAAAAGTCTAAAATAATTTGTGAAATAAGTTGACATATAGAGCTAAATTACTGCTAATTTTGGTTACTCTGATTTAAAAATTAGGTGTCAAAAAATTTCTTTTGTGTGCAAAGTTTTAAACTGTCCCCGTATATGTACAGAAAGTCCGATCAGAGTGAAACAGACAGGAATCAATGTGGGGAGTGTGCATGATGTTTGTGAGTAGTTTGAACTTGATTGGACAAAGTACACCAGAAATATAATCATCGGTTATGATTTCATATTTTGAAAAATATAGACCAATAGATTTCTGAAATAGACCATAACTTCTAATGTATAAAATGTTGGCATTTGTGACAGGCATCTGATCCTTCAAATTCACCACCTTAGGACAAACGGGTGATTTTTTTTCCACTTTCACGGTGAATATCCCTGGAACCATTGGAGGTCTATAGACGAAACCTTCTATGGTGCATGGGGACTTATAATTCTGTATGCTTCTCAAGCTGATATGATGAAGCACCAAGTAGATAACACACATACTGTGACTAGGGGTGTAACGGTACACAAAACTCTCGGTTCGGTACGTACCTCGGTTTTGAGGTCACAGTTCGGTTCATTTTCGGTACAGTAAGAAAAATACATGCAAAATATAAATGTGCTAGTTGTTTATAACACACTTTTGTGCTTTTTAACAATAGGAACATTAGCCTATACAAATCTAGAATTCTGATCAAAAATATAAATACAATATTCTAAAATGTAGATATTTTGAAAAACAAAATAAAAATAACATTGGCTCAGACTTTTGCTTAAAAAAAATCCATCTGATGTGCAAAATTGAACAGTTGCAACACTGAACAGTTTCAAGTTGTTAGTCAGATTAAAAAACATGAACAAGGCTCAGGGTGTTTCTTTAAAAACTAATCTTTTAATTCTTTCATAAAGTCCGGGTATGATTTTCTGGCTAAAATGTGGACGAGAAGGTAATTGATATCCGGGCTCAATTACCTTTATCATTTGTTTGAAGCCAGCGTTCTCTATCACTGATTAGGGTGTTTGTGTGCACGCGCGTCGCCTCGCCTGTGTATGTGGTGACACGCGCCAATCCGCACACAGAACTCGCGCTGGCTGTGCACTGAGCCCGGCAGAGAGAGAGGGAGAGAGAGCGAGAAGCGCGGCTCGCGAGGCAGACAGCAGCCAAGTGATGGCTTCAAACTGTGACCAAAATCATATTTCTTTGACCAGATGGTGGCGCTATGGAGTCCATCCAAGATTGTCATATACACTTGTTCGGAGTGAAAAAAAAAATCACCAAATGTATGGATTCTGGGGCAAATTGGACAAAATAGTTTTTCCTTTTTTTTTTTCCGTCTATATATATGTTTTCTGTCCTGAGTTTCCAGAGCTACATACTAACATGCAGTTCCATCGTCTGACCATCCCAGCATTGACCGCTACCTGTCTATATCGATGTCATCCCAGTGTTTACTTCCACCTGTCTTTATAGATGTCTCTGCGATATCAACTAACATGCTAACTTGCAGTCTGATCCTCTGACCACCTCAATGTTGCTGCCTACATCTGTTTATATAGTTATCTCTGTAGTTCATGTGAACCAGTCAGAGTAGAAGTACCGTACTGGCCCGAATATAGGACAACTGTGATTACAAGACGAACCCTACTTTTCAAATATCATTTTGGGAAAATAATAATATGATGAAGACAATAAGGTTATTCCTAAAACAACCTTTATTGTACAATTACTATAGAAAAAAAAAAATCACACAGCGATAACATTCTGCTGTATTGTTAAACATTTTAATGATTTCATCTTTTTTATGAAGTATAGGTAAGGTACATATCAGGTTTCCATGTTATTTAAGATCAAGGTACACACTATTTAATAAACTTAATTCTCTTAAAATCTGAGACTATGACTCAGTGAATAAGATACAACCACTTAGTTCAATTCAATAATTGCATTAATGGTGTCAACAACTGCATAACCATTAAGATTAGTTATATTCGGTTTCAAAAATTCGGTTCTAAAAAACACATTCTGGACTGCAACAGAACTTTCAAACCCCTTTGCTCGAGTCACTCGCGTGTTCCTCCACTTTACCTCAGATCCTGCTTGCATGTGTTCACTGTGACACTCGATTCGGTTACTGTTCACTTAGGTGCAGCTCCATCTAGTGGTGCAGATGTGTAACTACAATGGAAAAGTCAAGTCCTCAGTTAAAAGATGACCCCCATTTTTGAGAATATGATTTCTAGAACAAAATATCGTCCTGGATTCGGGCAAATACGGTAGTAACATGTCATAAATGTATCTGCATTCAATCTTCCCATAGTTTTTTGTGCTCTCCTGAACCCTCAACCCCTCTGTTTTTTTTCTTTTCTTTTTCCTTTCTGTATGTTTGCAGACCAGAGTTTTCAAAGTTACATATAAAACTGCAGTTCCATCCTCTGACCATCCCAGCATTTAACTCCACCTGTCTATATAGATGCCATCCCAGCGTTTACCTCCACCTGTCTATATAGATGTCACCCCAGCATTTACCTCCACCTGTCTATATGGATGTCTAGGATGGCGTTCAAAGATTGTCATGTATACTTGTTCAGAGTGGAAGAATCATCAAACGCATGGATTTTGGGGCCGATTGGACAACGCGTGTGCAAGTTAGATCAACTTTTCCATTCATGGTGGGACATTCACAGCCGTACTCTCATGATGGTGATAAAACGGTGGTGTAACTTTGATAAAAAGTTATAGTTTTCACTGTTAGTCATCTTCAATGTCTTAACTATTGATTTGAACAAGTTTGAGGTGTGTCGGCTCATCCCACTCGGAGCAGGGATGCCTAATGCAAAACATGACATTTCCTGTTGCTAATAGGTGGCGCTACAACCATTCCTGAATATTACAAGTTCTTTGTCTTCAGGATGGGATTACAATCATACTCATCTGTTTTGAACCAGATTAAACAATGTATGGCCAAGTTACAGCCCACTTCTCCTTCATGACAAGTCTTCGAAATGACACCAAACTTCGTCGCATCACTACGGTCACGCCCTCTGGTAATAAGTTAGAAGCTTCGTGAACTTTCATCAGCCATGTGTCTAGATTTAAACAAAAAAAAGTTTGGAGTCAATTCGGTCAAATCTCTGGGAGAAGTTCGTTAAAGTACGAGGCCTGAAAATGGCCAAAATACTGGAAAAAAATCTATATTCCATTCAAAATAGCGGACTTCCTGTGGGAGTTAGAGCCTGGGACCAAGAGACTTTTTTTTTGTAGGCCTGAGGCTGATACATCAGTCACACAATGTTCATGTCTGTAGATGAAAGCATATGGAGGGGCTCGTCGTTTAAAAAAAGAAGGTGGCACTATTGACCCATTTTTGTATGCTTAGCACCCATAAAATACATAAATTTAATGCACAACTAATGTCTGTGCAAAATTTCGTGAGTTTTCGAGTATGTTCAGGTCTCCAAAAAGGTGATTCATTTTGGACATAATAATAATAATAACAAACATACAAAATACAATTTGGTCCTCACATCCTCGGTGCTCGGGTCCTAATAATAATAATGATAATAATAAACATTAGAAATACAAAAGCATCCTCGCACCCTCTGTGCTTGGGCTCTAATAACAATAATAACTAGAAAAGCACTTGGAGAGCGCAGACCTCCGCCAAGCGCAACAATTCCCCCATATAGCAATTTACAGAAAAATACAAGAAACTAACCTTTTCTCTTCCACGATAACGGTCAGGCAGCAGAATATTATGGCCTTCTGAAGTTGCTGCTATACGCATGCGCAGTCAACTCGGGCAGGAAGATATTATGAGTAGGAAGAAATTTCACAACACCGGCCGTATCATTTTATTTAGTGTATTTATCTTCGGCATATTTTCTAGACCGGTCCGAGAAAATATTGCCTGACATTTAACTGGTCCGTGGCGCAAAAAAGGTTGGGGACCACTGTTGTAGAGTCCAAACAGCAGCTCTATGAGCGGCTCTGATTTGTAACATGGTGGCACTTTTTTTATAGAGAGTTGCATATACAAGCTTTCTGGAGCACAAAGTGCAGAAGCACCTGTTTCTTCTTACACCAGCTACCAAAAGACTAATTGTTTTTTTTCCCCTCTCTCTTCTATCCATACCCGGTGCCATTTCTAATCCTTTATCAATTAGGAGAGCATATTTCTCAGGATTCAAGATTTTACTCTCCATCCTACTTTCCGACGATACTCTCTCTGCTGGACAACCGAGCATCTATGCAACATCGGACTCGGCTGAAGCACGTTTTTTTTTTCCAAAACCTGCCCTGTTCTACATCTGATCGGCAAATAAAGTTATGTTTAGAGAGAGTTGTGTTCCTCTCATATCATTGGCAGATGAACTTGTGAAATCAAAAGTGATTTTTAAAATATAAAAATCCCCACTCCCTCCAGCAAAATGGCACTCGCCGGAAATCGGAAATCTGGCACGGTGCCAGAATACTTTAAGCCCTGAGACTGCGATCAAATCCGCCTTCAGGATCAGATCCAGATCAGGCTTTGAAATTTGACAGAGGTACCCACTGTCAATCCCTGAGTCAAATTTCATGAGTTTTGGGCAATAATTAACGGAGATATTGAGAAACAAAATTTTTGGCCCCATTGACCGCAATGTTATAGAAAATTTAAAAGTGATCCAGAAACCAGGATTTCTTCCGGATCACACCCAAAATGGAAATCAGTCCTTCCTTTTCACATTTTTGACAACTCCTGAAAATTTCATCAAAATTCACCCATAACTTTTTGGGTTATCTTGAACACAGACAAACAAACATACAGACAAACAGACAGATAAACGCCGGCAAAAACATTACCTCCTTGGCGGAGGTAATAATAAAAAACATTCGAAATACAATAGAGTCCTCGCATCCTTGGTGCTCGGGCCCTCATAAAGTTGAACTGAACTCTTTCTCGAATTTTCAAAATACAGAGGATTTGGTAATATTGAACAATTTGGGATGGTCGGGTGGGTGTTTTAACTTGTTCAGCTTCTTTTAAATGTGGGCTGAACACACTGGAAGTCCAAATGTCCACTGTTTAATCTCTTAAATTACATTTTATATGTTTAGTCTCATACTGTTTGGAGAAAGCCGTTTATGTGATGTAATTAGGACCTGAGAATCTATTCCACGGCTTCAGATGTTCATGTAAGAAGCAACATAGGGCATTTTGAAAAACCAACATGGACTGGTCATCCAGAATAATGAATCCTATTGTTTTGTTAATTATTGCTGTAGCAGTTTGATTTCCTTTGGGGAACTTGTCTCATTTCCAACAAACAAATTCTGGAGTTTTTTTGCTTCAGTTTATCCCTTTGGATTAATAAATGGACAGACCTTTGGAGATTAATTAAATATTATTCAGTTGAATCTTGACATTGTCCTATTCTAGTCTTTGATTTCAATGGAAAACTTCATAACATATCCTGCACTGGGAGTGTACATCATCTTTGCATGCAGATAACTGCTTTTCATCTTTCAAATTTCATTACAGCAATTACAAAATGGAAGGCAGTGCCTATTCAGGTCGGGGAAGTTGATCAGTTGGCAGGCTTTTCGGGAGAGGGCAGGCTCCCTAACTTCCATTTTTTAAAGCATAAAACGAATGTGTGTAAGCAAATGGAAATCTTCTGGCTGTGAACTTTAAAAAGATCCCAAGATGTTAAAATTTTTAAATCAGAACAGAATGCTGCTATACATCACAATCTCTTTGGTTTGAGATATCTTTGTCAGTAGCTCTCCATTTTTCCCCTCTTTACAATGAAAAAAATGAATGAAAATGAAAGAATCAATAGTGTTAATTGTGTGTATACTTCATTTTCTCACCTTTCCACAATTAAATTTTTTTTTAAATCTGCTTATTATCAGATTGAAATCAATTACATAAAATTGTCAGCACAAAGCAAAAAGAGTTTATAAGGTCAATATGTTTAAAGTGTCTGTAGATAAATAAGTAAAATGAAAGCATGTCTTTACCTGGGAAAGCTCTAGGTCTATGTTGGGTAGGGTGATGTGGATGATGTGGGTGATGAGGAGGGATGCCGCCCATAGGGCGGGGTGGATAGAGAGGATGCATGGGATAGAAAGGGGGCACCATGGCAGGTGGAAGGAAGGCAGGAGGTGGAAGAGGGGGCGGAGGAGGGGGAGGGCGAGACAAGTTGATGCCCTCGAGGATTGCCTGACGCATCTTCTCAACCTTTGACACCAGCTCATCCTGCAAGATAGACAGGAACGGATTGTTTAAGTTGTATTAAGTTAATGATAAAAATGCACCACACACACACACACACACACACCGTTTTGTTCACGTTTATGCTTTAGATTTTTATTTTTAGTGATAACTAAATGTCAATGAAGCACAGCTCTTCAAGACTTGGTCACTTAACTCCACTTATTCTTTTTTTGAATATTCAGGTGCAGATAGTGGCCAGTTCTTTTTTTAGTACTCTCTCTCTGAGGAATACAAGTTAGTTTTGCCAATAGTAAATGGGGTATAACATAAGCAAGAGCTATCTTTTTTTTTTTTGGCACTAGTGGCCTTTATTTGACAGATAAGGAGAGACAAGAAACAGGGCAGAGAGAACAGGGAAGACACAAAGGGTCGGGAGTCGAACCTGCAACCAGCCGCACGAGGACTGTACATGGGCTGCCTGCCCTAACCACTGCGCCACCAGATGAGCTACCCTTTAAATCAACATGTGTTACAGCTGCTCCATGTGTTTTGTTGACACAGGGTTAGGGAAGTCTGCGTTTTACTATTAATTACAGACAATCATTGGGTGTGGTATCTTGTGTTTTGTTAAATAACATTTAATGAATATAAATTTTGAATAATCCATTGACAATGCATCACATTTCAACAGTTGAAAAAACTAAAAAATGACACGTCCTTACGTTACCATAGTAACAGTAAACAAACGACATGAGTTTCTGTTGTATTGAAGGTTTTGTGCTGTCAGACTCTGCTTGGATTTAGGTCCCCCCCTCATAAATAAATAAATAAATATATTTGGGCTGGGCAAGTTAACACGTTATTATTGCGTTAACGCATTAATTTATTAACGCCAACATTTATTTTATCGCGCGTTAACCCACGTTGCTCACATGCTTTTGTTTTGAAAAGTCTGTTACTGGCTGCTGCGGAACCGAAAGACAATTGCAGGTAAACATAAGGAAAAGCCAAAACAGACATGGAGAACGGTAAAAATCCGTGTACTTTACAGTTCGGTTAGCAATTCAGGTAGCAATATTAACAATTCTGTCTTTAAAAAAAAATTCTGGACTGCAACAAATCTTTTGCGTCATTCCTCCATGTTACATCAGATCTGCTCCATGCATTCACTGTCCTGCTGTTCTCTAGCTGGTTACTTCAGTGCGGCTCCATCTAGTGGCACAGATGTGTAATGACAACAGAAAGTCCAGTCCTTGATTATAAAACAAATTCAGTTCTGTGGCCCATTTTTTAAATTCATATTTTTGATCCAAGTCTAAAATTGAAAAATAATATAATATTTTTCGGGTTTTTTTGTGCAAGACTAAAAAACGGAAAACATAATAATATGTCACTTTTTAATTTTTATTTTTATTTTTGAATGACAATTAAAAATAGAAAGAATGAGGGATACACGGATTGGTAAAGTTACTGAACTTTACCAATTTTTATTTTAAAGTTCTCCCAGACAGAGGATTTGACAGAAACAAGATTATTTGTAACAACTGCCAAGTTGAACTCCCCGTTAAAAGTTTCTGCTGTTACCTCAGAAATTACCTGTTTTAATGTTCTGATTGTGCTGAGCCACAATAATTTTGTTGGATTTTGTTTGTAGACTTTTGTTTTATTTTTTATAAAAACAGGATGACATTAATGCCCTGGCAGTGGCAATAAGCTATTATTTTACATTTTTTTAAGATGATATTTACACTAAATATGTGTTACTTGACAAGTGCTGATGTTAAAAGTGTTTGACCAACAAATGTAATGACACTTTAGTTCAGTGGTTCTCAACCTTTTTTGAACAAACCCCCCCCCCCCCCCCCAGGGAAAAAAAGAAAAAAAATGAAAAATGTGCTTGTGCATGTAAGCATGGATTTTAATTTGTGGAAATGGTAATAAAATGGAAATAATAATATAATACTTTAAATGCACTGGGACCGAAATCTCTTCAATTGATCTTCTGGACTGTGAGGCGGAATTTCTGAGATTGAACTGCGAGATTGAATTTAAATCAAATTGATCTTTCTACAGAGAGAAAGGCCACACCGCCTTTTATGATTTTTAAATTCATCACAACATTTGTAAATAAATTCTTGGGACTAAGAAAAAATACCACCACAGCAGAATTTGTTGAAAATCTGTTTTATGGGTAGGCTAATTGAGGCTAATTGAAGATGCCAACAACATCATGCACACTTTACGTAACCAGCGGTAAATTAACTAATCAAAACCTGGAAGCACTCGTACGTCAATTAATGCACCTTTAACATTTAAAACGGTCATTTTAGGAGTAGACTACTGACAAGGCATGGCCTGGCAACGAGGAAAAAAGAAGAAAGACTATTCACAAAAAGGAACGACTGCTGCTCTTCATTTTTACTGGGAGCCCTGCGCTTGGTGGGCTGCTGCCAGCTTTTTCACATCTGGAGACATCACCATGAGCTTAAACCTGAATGCACCAGAGCTCACGACATTCAGACGATTTTGGTTTTTTGTCTGCAAGTGGAGAGTTTGGCTGAATCCGTGTTAAGTAAGCCGAGTCTTGAGATGCTTTGTCTGGATGTTCTTTTAGAAAGATGCTCCTGTAATCGCGACGGCTTCATGGCTACATTGGAGAACACCTGCTCACATAGCAGCACATCGGCAGATGTTCTCTGTGATGGAAAAAATCCATAATTTATGTAATTAGTATTGTACTGCCGGCACGTTTTCTCGTTTTCTGCCATTTTTGATTGTACTGTAAATGTTTGTGATTAAACGTGATAAAGTAGTCTTGATTGTGTATGTTTTCATTGGTTGTTGAATGAAGCCCGTGAAATATGCTGGAAAGGGGTTTCTCTGCTGCTGCGTTTATGGGCATTACCTGGTGACCGATAACGCTTGGCTCGTCTGATTTTGACGTAGAGAGGAAAGGAGATTTTACCAAGTCATGGAAGCAGCAGACTCGGGGTTTTTTAGTCTCAGACAGCAGCTTTATTTTTTAAAAGGAAATCTGAGCACATCATTTTATTGAAACATAAATAACTATAAGAACTATAAAAAAAACCTTGTGAAACAATGGAAGTTTAAGATAGAGTTCTCAAGACATGGCGCCCCTCATTTGTGCCTGAGAGCCCCCCTCTCAGTCCTGACGTTTCCAGCGCCCCCCAAGGGTCCAGAACGCCCCCTGGGGCGCCCCCGTTGAGAAAACCTACTTTAGTTCACGTGGCAGCAGAACATTTCAATAAAAGTACATTTTGCACTACTTTTGAAATATTTTATTTTGTGTATACAAATCGTGATTAATCAAGGAAATCATACAATTAATCGCGATAAACAATTTTAATCGTTGCCCAGCCCTAATACATATATACATATATATATATATATATACATATACATATATATATATACACATATACATATATATATATATATATATATATATATATATATATACACATATATACACACACATATATACATATACACTATATATATATATATATATATATATATATATATATATGTATATAAAAAAGGCAGCTAGGGGAATCTGACCTCTGTGTTTGCATAGAGTGGGCAATATGTGGTGGATTTTTTACTTTACATACCACAGAAATTACACATTGGCACTGGATTAATATCATGACGAACCTCAGTCATTATCACATATCACTGCAGGTCCCCAGGTAATACTAGTCTATTGTGAATAGGGCATTAAAACTAAAAATAAGGCACTTTAAACTACCTCAGATTGACGAGGAAACTGCTGTATAATTGGTACTTCTCTAATGCTGCCTCAATGTTTCAGCCCTTTCAGTTTAACTCCTCTATTTTGCTTTCTGTCTTTCTATAAACTATTACTCCAGCTCAAAAAGAGGAATGCACATTCTGCTTCATACCTGCCCCTCGCACATGTCCAGCAAGGCAGCCCGATCACGGGTGGCCCGAGCAAGTTTGCTCTGGAACAGTTTGCCGTCAAAGAAACCCCAGGGGCAGCAGTGTTCCCATGGTAATGGTTGCCCACAGACATCATTGATGAATAATGCTGTGTCAACACCAGCCATAAAGAGAGCACACAGCTGCACGCCTCGGGCATCCACCTTCTCTACCTAAGAGGTAACACACACAAATGGAAAATGGCAGCATTAATTAACTGAACATCCATCCATCCATCCATTATCCATACCCCTTTAGTTCTATGTCGGGTCATGGGGATCTGCTGGAGTCTATCCCACCTCACTTCGGACGAAGGACAGGGGTACACCCTGGACAGGTTGCCAGTCCATTGCAGGGCAACCTGAAGATGAACAATCATGCACACTCTCAATCACTTCTATGGGCAATTTAGAACCACCAATTAACCTAACATACATGTCTTTGGACTGTGGGAGGAAGCTGGAGTACCTGGAGAAAACCCACACAAACACAAGGCGAACATGCAAACTCCACAAAGAAAGGCCCCTGCTGATGTTTGAACCAGGGACCTTCTTGCTGTGAGGCGACAGTGCTAACCACCAAGCTGCTGGAAAATGAACACAGATGCATAAAGTTGAGAAGATTAAAAAAAAGTGAGTGTAACAGAGATGTGAATCATGAAGTCATCAGCATATAGTATATGTCTGTAACACAAAACACAATGGTAATCTGTGCCAAAGACTTTTGCTTGTAATGTAAAAATGACTTCCACCTAGATTAGCTAAAGAGGTTGTAGATTAAGTAGTCTTGTACACCAAAGCAAATACATTAAAACTAGTAACATTAAAGAAATTAGACCATCCATCCATCCACTTCCGCTTGATCCGAAATCGGGTCGCGGAGGTAGCAGCTTCAGCAGAGAGGCCCAGACCCCCCCCCCCCCCACCCGGCCGCTTCCACCAGCTCCTCTGGGAGAATCCCGAGGTGCTCCCAGGCCAGCTGAAAGACATGATCTCTCCAGCAGGTCCTGGGCCTGCCCCATGGTCTTCTCCCAGTTGGACATGCCCGAAACACCTCTCCAGGGAGGCGTCGGGGAGGCATCCTAACTAGATGCCTGAACAACCTCAGCTGGCTCCTCTCGATGTGAAGGAGCAGCGGCTCTACACTGAGTCTTTCCCAAATGACTGAACTTCTCACCTTATCTCAAAGAGAGAGTCCAGCCATCCCGCGGAGAGAAAATTAATTTCCGCCACTTGCATCCGCGATCTCATTCTTTCGGTCACTACCCACAGTTCATGACCATAGGTGAGGGTTGGAACAAAGATCGACCGGTAAACAGAGAGCCTTGCCTTTTGGCTCAGCTCTCTCCTCACCACAACGGAGCGGTACAGAGTCAACACCACAGCAGATGCTGCACCAATCCGTCTCCCATCACTCGTGAACAAGACCCCGAGATACTTAAACTCCTCCACTTGAGGCAGAACCTCACTCCTGACCCAGAGGAGGCATTCTACCCTTTTCCGACTGAGGACCATGGTCTCAGATTTGGAGGTGCTGATTCTCATCTCTGCCGCTTCACACTTGGCTGCGAACCGCTCCAGCGAGAGCTGCAGATCCCCACTCGATGGCGCCAACAGGATCACGTCATCTGCAAACAGCAGAGACGAAATCCCGACACCACCGAACCGGAACCCCTCCGCCCCTTGACTGCGCCTAGAAATTCTGTCCATAAACGTTATGAACAGAATCCGTGACAAAGGGCAGCCCTAGCGGAGTCCAACTCTCACTGAGAACGAATCCGACTTACAACCGGCAATGCGGACCAAGCTCCCACTCCATCTGTACAGGGACTGGACAGCCCGTAACAACGGGCCCAGCACCCCATACTCCTGGAGTACCCCCCACAGGACACCCCGAGGGACACGGTCCAAGTCCCCAAAATACATGTGGATTGGTTGGGCAAAATCCCATGTTCCCTCCAGGACCCTAGTGAGGGTATAGTGCTGGTCCAGTGTTCCACGACCAGGACAGAACCTGCATTGTTCCTCCTGAATCCGGGATTCGACAATCGATCGAACTCTCTTCTCCAGCACCCCTGCATAGACCTTACCAGGGAGGCTGAGGAGTGTGACCACCCCCCCGGTCTGCCAATCCAGAGGTACTGCCCCCGATTTCCATGTGATGTTGCAGAGACGTGTCAACCAAGACAGTCCTACAACATCCAGAGCCTTCAGGAAATCAGGGTGGATCTCGTCCACCCCACGGAGCCCGGCCACTGTGCAGCTTCTTAACTACCTCAGTGACCTCAGCTCCAGTAATAAACAAGTCCACCTCTAAATCCACAGGCTCAGCATCCTCCACAGAAGACATGTTGTTGGGATTGAGAAGGTCCTCGAAGTATTCCTTACCGCTGAACGACATCTCCGGTCGAGGTCAGCAGCACCCCACCCCCACTATACACAGTGTTGGTGAAGCACTGCTTTCCCCGCTTGAGCAGTCCGACGGTTTGCCAGAATCTCCGTGGAGCCAATCGAAAGTCTTTTTCCATGGCCTCACCGAACTCCTCCCACAACCGAGTTTTCACCTCAGAGACCACCAAAGCTGCCACTGCCACTGTCCCCCGCCTCCCCCGGGATGTGATTGAAGTTCTGTCGGAGGTGTGAGTTGAAGATCTTTCTGACAGGTTCCTCTGCCAGACGTTCCTAGTAAACCCTCACTACACGTTTGGGCCTACCAGGTCTGACCGGCATTCTCCCCCGCCATCTGATCCAACCCACCACCAGGTAGTGATCAGTTGACAGCTCAGCTCTTTACCTGAGTGTTCAAGACATACGGCCGAAGATCAGATGATATGACTATAAACTCGATCATTGATCTACGGCCAAGAGTGTCCTGATGGAAATTAGACCAGATGTGTTTAATACACAATCCAATTAAACTGGCTCCAGGAATAGGAAGGTAACTGAAGCAATAATGTCTTGGTAAATTGACCTGCAGCCCTTTGTTCTTTTTGCCACTCACTGGACTAACTGGTTGAAAGTTAAGATGCCATATTTACTTAGTACAGTAATGGAATAAACACAAGGTCTTTCTGTGTGCTAAACACACACAGGGGCAATCCAAGGGATGAACTTAGGTAGAAAGCCATTAAGGCTGACTCAAAAGTGGAAAAAAAGGGTCCTTTTGAGAGGAAAAAAAAAAAAAAACTAAAAAAAAACAACCCAGTTGTTGCTAGAAATATCAAGCAATGGTGTCATTCTTCCTGTCAGGGTTTGTATACTTTTTCTCAGGTCAAATTCAAGCACTTTCAAGGTTCATTTAAAAAAAAAAAAAAAAACTAACAAAAAAAAAAAAAAGCACTTTACTCAAGCTGTGGGAAAATACATATTTATATGAATGAATGTACTCAAAGGGATGAAACTGCATTATGTTATACAGGACCAAAATTATGTTTTCTAAGAAAAGGATAATAAATTAAAAGTAAACACTCATGGTTAAAAAAAAAAAAAAATCTAATTAATTAGAGGCATTGTAATAAATCACGATTAATTGCATTTTTTATCAAATAGCAATAACTGACACAAAAAACTAAGTTTCTCAGTCCAAAACTTTGGCTGATGACTGAATCAATGAAAATGTTTTTCATTGATATTTATCTGTGCATTTTTCATCTGTCGACTACACTGACAGTTTAGTGCAAACTAAGTTCAATTAGAGCTATTATATATTCATTTAATACAGCTCTTAGTTTACCGGACGCTTTGTTCCTACCCTCATCTATGGTCATGAACTGTGGGTCATGACCAAAAGAATGAGATTGTGAACGCGATTCAAGTGGCTGCAGGATGATGTTTTTCATTTATATTTATCTGTGCATTTTTCATTTGTCAACTATACTGACAGTTTAGTGCAAACTAAGTTCAATTAGAGCTTTTATATTTATTTTAAGACTCTGTAAACTCAGGCACTTTCAGTGTCTTGAAAAAATGTTTCATGTAAATTTCATTAATGTTTTGTATGTGGAGCCTATGGATCCCACTTCACCATGGGTATAAATCCTGTAGCTGTTCATGGATGCCAGTCAGCATCTGGACAGTCAGTGTTTATGAATGTTATCTGCTGCTCTACTACATAAAGCTGCATTCACAACAGCTGTTTTAAACTGAATTTAATAAAAGTGCTTAGATCATCATTATTAAACAACTTTTTGGATGTTTTATTATCACATGCTGGTGTTTATGGACCACACGCAAACCAGCAGCTACAAATCGTGTTTGTAGCAGGATGTAACATGTGGAAATGCCATCACAACAATGAGCATTTACAAACACCAACTACAACATCATTTATAAAGGCAGACTGGTGATATTGAGACAGGCTTTGAAAGAAAATACCTGTGACCTTTGTGAATCGTGGTCTCATACAAAAATTCTGAGTTCAGTAAGGGGAGGTTCAACATTGGATGAGGCATGATGATGTCATGATGTGGGTCTGTGGTGAGTCTCTGTTGTGTGAAGTTAACCAGTTCTTAAAAGACTCCAAAGTAGAACCAGCTCTGAACTGGCCGTAGCACCAGCCCAATACCAGATTCAAGTTGGTCAAAAAGGGTTATAAGTTAAAGGAGGGAGGCCAAGGACTAGTGAGTGTCAGAGCCACTATCCAGGAGGAAACGGCGGGCCTCTAGGGATACATCAAGAAGATGCCCCCACTAATGACCTGTTAAGTGAATGCCTCAGACATCATCATGTGGTACACTGCTGGTTACTGTGCATTTCTCCCTGAAAATCTGAGAGAAATAGATTGTTCCAGACACTGTTCAGCAGAACAGTATTAATAAAAAAAAATTTAAAAAAAAAGATCAAAATGCAAAATGCTTTTAAATTTTAACCAAAACCAGAAAGATGTGGAGGAAGAAAAAGAAAAACTACCATTTCAATAGATGGAAGAATACCTAAAATGGCAAAGATTCTGCCAATGATGATTTCCAGGGTGATCAAAGATCTAAAGTTGCCTGTGAGCACCGTAACAAGTAGAAGATGCCTAAGTAAAGCCAAGCTATCAGCAAGAAGCCTCTGCAAAGTCCCATTGTTGAAAACATGACATGCTAAAAAAGTTACTTAATTCCCCAAGAACACACTGACTGGCCTAAGAGAAATGGTGCAACATTTTGTGGACTAATTAAAGCAAGATGGGTGGGTCTAGGGGCTGCAGACAATTTGTCAGACGACCCCCAAATACTAAGCCATGGCACACTGTGAAGACAGTGAAGCATGCTGGCACAAGTCTCATTATATGGGGATGTCTCTCAGACTGTGGTGTCTGGCCCATTTATCGCATATCGGGGATCATGGATGAGTTGAAAACATCCAAACACTTGAAGAGGTCATGTTGCCTACTGCACGTAGGCAATGCACTATCAACCCAACCTCAAGTGGAGGAGTTTAAGATTCTCAGGGTCTTGTTCACAGGTGAAGGAAGAATGAAGCGCAAGATTGACAGGTGGATCAGTGCAGTGTGTGCAGTAATGCGGGGCCCTATATCCATCTGTTGTGTGCACCTTTCAGTTCACTGCACCTGCAGCTCATTGGACTACTTGTTTTATGTATACTTATTTTTATTGCTCTTGTGTGTTTTTTATATGTGTCTTATAATTTTATTGTAAATGCCTTCTGTTTTTATATTGCCATTTAATTGCTGCTGCTACACTGCAATTTCCCAGTTTGGGATCAATAAAGTACATCTATCTATCTATCTATCTAAAGAGAGAGCTGAACCAAAAGGCAAGGTTCTTTGTTTACCGAACACTTTGTTCCTACCCTAATCTATGGTCATGAACTGTGGATCGTGACCAAAAGAATGAGATTGTGAACTAGATTCAAGTGGCTGCAGGATGACTGGACTCTGCCAATGAGGGGTGAGAAGTTTAGTCATCCAGAGAGACTCAAAGTGAAGTCACTGCTCCTTCATATCGAGAGAGTCATTTGAAATGGTTCAGCTATCTGGTTAGGATGCTTTAGGCTTGTCCAACTGGAAAATATATATATATATATATATATATATATATATATATATATATATATATATATATATATATATATATATATATATATAAAGTAAAAAGCTGCTAAGAGTACAAGTTATTCTATAAATGATCATGATCACTACAAATATCCCAGAGTGATGGAGAGAGAAGTGGCATCTCACTTTGAGCTCCTGTAGCTGGTCGGGCTCATAGAGCTGGCTGGAAACAGCTTGGGCCAGGAAGGCATCTAGTTCATGTCTCTGAAGGATCCTTCCACCAGGCCACTGCATCATATACCTGAGAGGGAAAAAAAACAAAACAAACAAAGCTTGCGGAACAGTAGAAATCAAGTACAGCTGGATGGAAATCAGCAGCAAACAAGTGAATTAAAAACAGTAAGTTCTAACAGGAAAAATACTGTACACAATAGAAAAAATTGCCCAGTAGCACTAAAAGATATACAAGAATAAATTAAAAAAACAAAAAAAACAAATTATGCTCACCTATAGGTTTGCAATTTTAATTATTATTATAAATATATATTATATAATTATAAATAATTATTTTCCAAAAATGACACTGCGGCAAAACCATTTTGCTCTCCCTTGCTTAAAACACACCACTTGAATTGTCTATCTGCTACCCCTTGCTTTGTAATTTGCAAAAGTCAGATATGAGACAGATGTGTGGAATAGTAGCAGCAGATTCAAGAAACTGTAATCTCAGAGCTGTGACTAGACTGAAAAAATTGCATTGTTGCATCTTCAACATCTCTCTGTCTCTGTCACCCTTTCCTGTCTAACTACTCTTAATAAAGGCCACAAAATCGTCCAAGTCTTTTGGTGGATAAAGTGGCAACGGATTTACCTTCCTCTACTGAGGTCATTGTGCACTCAGACTCAAACTAGCAGAGAGGGGAAAGTTGAGTCATGATTATTTTTCCACAAGTTTCAGACAGACTCATTTTGTGCTACTTGCAAGACGGAAGGTGAACTATTATGAAGATAAGATGAAATAGCAAATAGTTTTTTTTTTTTTTAAAAAAACAAAAAAGACAAAATTGGCACATATTTAATGTGATATTCCAACAAACAAAATCCAAAGGAAAAAATAAATATATAATAATTAGGGACATATTAAGTGTGAAAAACAAAAAAACAAAACAAAAACAAAATTAAAGCCACAAGCACTCATGACTGGAGTCCAAGCAGATTTGGAACAAAAGCAAGCCAAGGCTGAACAGCTGCATTGAGTTAGTACTTTAACTACTGAATATTCATAAAAGTATACCAACTTTCAGATGTTTATCTCAATTCATTGATCACATATTGACCAGTGTGAGTTGCAGCACTCCCTACAGATTACATTTTACAAATTTGTACTATTGCTAAATAAGCTATAACAAGTATAGATTACAAGTGCCAAGTTTTGTTAATTTTGAATCACCTCATCAAAAGATACTGACTAAATGGCATCTTAGCCATAGACTTTCTTTACTGTCATTGCACTATTGTCATTGTTTTTTTTTTGTTTGTTTTTTTTTACCATGAAATGTTGTTGCTTGGCCTCTGCAGTACAGCAAAGTTGGGACTGGAGGTAGAATAAATAGGAGGAGGTAGGATAAATAGTATAAACAAGATTTAAAATATACACGTATATATATCAATATATATACATTGCATTGAAAGGTATTGTTTATACACTTCTCACCGAAGAAAAAAGTTGCCACCTGGATTTAACTTCGCATACAGGTATGAGCCTCCTATTGGATAATTACTGCATGGGCGATTATCTTTCAGCTGGCAACAAGTTATTTAACCCCAACTGGTGCGATGAGTTGCTTCTCATTTCTTAAACAACCATGTTGAAAGACACGTCCCATGGTCGGAGAAAAGATGTTAGAGAAGGGTCAAATCATTGGCATGCATCATGCAGAGAAAAAAATCTAAGGAGATTGCAGAAACTACCAAAATTGGGTTAAGAACTGTCCGATGCATTATTAAAAACTGGAAGGATAGTGGGGAACCATTGTCTTCGAGGAGGAAATGTAGCCGGAAAAAAATCCCTCAATGATTGTGATCGGTAATCACTTTAACATTTGGTGAGATCAAATCGAAGAAAAACAACAGTAGAACTCAGGGCTATGTTTAATGGTGAAAGTAAGAACATTTCCACACCCACAATGCTAAGGGAACTCCAGGGATTGGGACTGAACAGCTGTGTAGCCTTAAGAAAACCACTAATCAGTGAGGCTAACTGGAAAAAAAGGCTTCAATTTGCTAGGGAGCATAAAGATTGGACTCTGGAGGAATAGAAGGTCATGTGGTCTGATGAGTCCAGATTTACCCTGTTCCAGAGTGATGGGTGCATCAGGGTAAGAAGAGAGGCAGATGAAGTGATGCACCTGTAATATTAAAACTGCATTTTGGGGCCTTATTGTACTTACTGGTTCATAAGTCCATGACTTTTGGTCCAGATTCTGGTCAATTGAAGGCCACAGCTTAGTTTATCGTTCTGGCTCTATCAAGTCGCTAAGTTTTGACATGTAGGCATCTAGACATTTTATGTCAAGGTCTCCATGTTTTTCATGTGATGCTTAAGACAACTGTTCCCTATTGGCAATTTGTCATTTCTGAATCATCCTGAACCATCCGGCATTCTGTGATGTAAGTTAATGACCTCTCTGAATTGTATACGACTTGGAGAATAAATCCACTTTGCACCTCTGTCGTAGTCTAGTGCATTGTTTAACAGCCGATTGACTGCCTCACCAGAGCACAATAAGAGTATATTCTTATATACCCGAATTCTCAATTCTCAATGCGCAAAAGTGGTGTCCTTTTTGGTGACTGATTTGTCTTCTGTGCTTTGTCTACTAATTCCATTCGCTGCTGTCCTGATCAGGGAGTGTTTAGCTCTTCTTTGGCTGCAAGTTCCTTACCCACCAAACACCAGACGTCCATGAACATCTTTTTTAAGGCTAAATAAGGTTGGCCCGTTGTGGCCATTATTTAGCCAAAAAGAAGACGTTGAAAACTCGTCCATGTTAAGCCGTCCTGTCTTGGACCACATTTAGCCCAAAAGAAGACGTTGAAAACCAGTCCCTGTTTAGCCGCCCTGTCTTGGACCACATTTAGCTCAAAAGATTATGTTGAAAACCCATCCATGTTTAGCCGTCCTGTCTTGGCCCACATTTGCCCGAAAGAAGACGTTAAAAACCCATCCATGTTTAGAGGTCCTGTCTTGGCTCACATTTAGCCCAAAAGAAGACGTTAAAAACCCGTCCATGTTTAGAGGTCCTGTCTTGGCCCACATTTAGCCCAAAAGAAGTTGAAAACCCGTCCATGTTTAGACATCCTGTCTTGGCCCACATTTAGCCCAAATGAAGACGTTGAAAACCCGTCCATGTTTCGCCATGGTATCCTGGTCCAGATTTAGCATAAAAAAATTTCCAAATTTGAAAATTTGTCTCTGTTAAACCATTCTTTTTCCATCTTTGAAAAAAACACGACACAACTCCCACTGTTTCAGAAGACATTTGTGTAAAGTGACAAAATGCAGAAGAATGTCGACATGCTGAACCTTAGAAGAAGTTCCAGGCTATTAACTTTTTTTGCAAGAAAAAGATCAGCACTGATGCGTAATAAGTGGAGATTCTTGCCATCTGTTAACGGACTATTGGTCTAATATATTTGATGTACTGTCAAAGGTATTTGGAGTAACTGTACAACCCTGTGCAATGATAGCATTATTTGGGGTACCAAACAAAGAAGCAAATTTAACTAAGAACCAATAGAATATAATAGCATTTGTTTTTCTGCTGGCACAAAGGTGAATTTTACTTCATTGGAAGTCAAGTGCGCCACCTACTGTCGCTCAATGGTTGAAAGATGTAATGTTATTTTTGTACTTGGAAAAGATCAAATTTGCTATAAGAAAAATACTCAAACGCATTTCGTCTCCTGCTGTCTCTCCCTATGGCACTTTCACATTCAAATACTTAAATGGTATTTATTGTTACCTGAGCACGCAGCACATAAGCAGCAGATGCTGTGGGACTTGTGCTGGGTTTAGAAGAGCTGGGCAATCAGAGCGTAGGCATGCCAAGAAGGCCCTTGTTCTCCTGGAGGTCTTCACTGGCACGACCCAACCACAGCCGCCGTAGGTTGGGACAGGTCCACTCTCGAAAACACAGGGCTGGAACCAGCTCTGGTGTCAGTGCTGACTTGGCCTTACCACTGCTCCATTCCTTGACAATCACAGGGGGAACTGTGAAAGAGAGCCAAGCGAGGTGTGTTGTTAGTAAAATACATATATTTTTTGTAACTAAGGGGGAAAAAAAGCCAACTTTAAGTTGTTGCAATAAGGTGGTGGTAAAGTGTCCTGGGACAGAAAAATAAAAAAACAGTTTTTAGGTGATTCTCAAGAAGGCCAGCTCCATCCTGGGATGCCCCCTTGACCCGGGGGAAGTGGTGGGAGAGAGGAGAATGATGGCTAAGCTGTCCTCTCTGATGAACAGTGTCTCCCATCCTTTGAAAGACACCCCGACTGCACTGGAGAGCTCCTTCAGCGACAGACTCCTTCACCCCAGGTGTGTGAAGGCGTGATATCGCAGGTCCTTCCTTCCTGCTGCTGTGAGACTGTACAATCAGCACCGCTCTCAGCAACCCCCCTCCCAATGGACAATGTGACTTATTTCTATTGTGTGCAATATACATATATATATTCACTGACGTGCAATAACTTATCTCAGGTGTAGTAATCACTACCAACATATCCCTTGTAAATAAAGTCAGAGTTATTATTTATTATTTATTATCTATTGTAGTTATTGTTTGTTTTTATTATTGTTTTATCTTATTTTATTGTTGTCCTTTCCTCTTTTTTATTGCTATTTCCACTTGCTGCTGTATCGATGTAAATTTCCCCATTGTGGGACAAATAAAGGAATATCTTATCTTATCTTATCTTATCAAGCTTGTAATTTTTACATATAAATAAAATCAGCATAACTTGACTGATTTTTAATTTTGACCAGTAAAACAGAATATGAACTAACCATTCTGAATAAATGTTTTATAGTTCATTTAATACAATTTTATTCTAATTTTATTTGAAAATGATCTTGAATAATTATTACAAATATGGTAAATGACAAATGTAAAAAATGAATGAGAAAATCCATTGTTACTTTACAGAAAATGAAGAAAAAGAAATGTTAGGCTGTTAAAGAAAATGGTAGTGAATTCAAAAGGGGAAATGGTATCCACTGAGTGGCAGCACCAGTCAAAACCAATTCTTACCACTGTATTTGGGGCTTTTGCATATTATGTAAACTTATGCCTTTGAAGAAACCACACAAACTCCCAGACTCAGAAGGTGGCGATTTAGCATGAGGGTAAAAACCAAATGGGGAAAAATATCAACAAGCTGAACCTCACATGAAATTCCAGGCTATGTTCCCATCACTTCAGCAAGGAGCAGATCAACACTGACTGCAAGACAAGTGGTGATCCTGCCTACTTCAACCGGAATAACTGGAGGAAGCCATAGCGGCAAGAAAGATGCGTTTGCAAAGCCCCAGACGAGTACGAGTTCTGCCCCCTTACACGCAATATTCTGCGGTGGTTGGGCTGCCCCTATTAGTAAGGCAGGGGCGGACTGGTAATCTGTGCATTCTGGAAAAGTCCAGAATGGCCATCCGGTCTACGGACGTCAGCCCTGTTTAATAACCAAAATTTTCAGTCTGTCAACTAACAGCAGGGGGCGCTAAGATGATCATTTTTCAGATATAGGCCTAAAAACCAACAAAGCAGATGAACATTAGTGTCCGTCAACAGAAAGATGGAAAGCAAAAAATGCAAGGAGACAGGTGGATGGGAAAAATTTAAACTAAAGAAAGCCAAGTAAGTTTGAGGGGGAGAAGTGTTTTCCATTTTGGCACTATTTATCTTTGTCTTCTCTTTTGTGGTGCATGGTGGTGCAATGTCTGTGGAATAGGCTAAAAATGTTTGAAGGATGATTGGTTGAATGGTACCCTAACTAATCTCATCAGCATTTCATGGGGCAACTTAATTTTAAAAATGAGTATAATGTTAGGGTACTACATAGTATTTGCTAGGTAGTTAAGTGGTTAAGTGGGTGGACTATATATAGTGGTTTGTAGGTTCAATTTCCAGTGTTGTAAAATGTTGTTGTGTCCCTTTTTTGCCATTACTTTCTCTATATCTAATAAAGGCCACAAGAAAATCTTTTCAAAAGATGCTGATATGACATATAAAACATAACCTGCTAACTACTGTTGACCAAATGGTGAATTAGAAAAGCACTTAGAGCGCAGACCTCTGCCAAAACGCAACTGTTATCGAAACTTTTAATTTTTTCCGGATCACACCGGTGTTGGTGTTATTTATGTTGCAGGCCGGAGCTTATATCACTCAGCCACCTAATGCCTGTTTTGTGTATGAGTCGTCTCTTCTCAATCAGTGGCATTGTTATGCATCACCCAAATGGCAAATAGAAACACTACAATAATATTTATCTCCTTTGATATTTATCTTGCCATTTTAGTTTGCTTTTATTCTTTTATTTCTTTGTCTTTGCCAGTGTTGTCTTCTTGTCTTTATTGGACAATAAACAAACAGTGAAAGCGGAGCACTGCCACAACAGGGTGATTTGGGTTGGTAGTTTACATGCAACCAGCCCTCTTACTGTAAGTGGAGACACAACAGCTGAAAGGACTGAGGTAGTCCTGTTAAAATTCAAGCCTCATGCTCCCATGTACCTAAATGCACCTAAAAATATGCAATAAGCTCATAAAAATCGACAGACCTACTGCAGCAAGCTGCCACCATGGACAGTGCTATTCTATAATACCCATCAGTTTTGGGCCAGATTAAACAATGTATGCCTAAATTACTATTTTAGGTCAGAATTACCAAAACACTGTCCACCCTTATTTTCTCAATCCCTGTGAGTTTTGTTTAGATCAGTCAAACAGTATATGTACAGTGACAATTTTAAATTCTGGATCTTAAACAGATGTTTTTTTTTTCCACCTTATTTAGACACCAAATTTAGTATAAATGTGTATGTCAGCATACACAGCTATCTTCAACAGCTCACAGGTGTTTTTTTTTCAGAATTTTTTAGCTAATGGTTGAATTTAGATTTTTTTTTAAAACCACTATACATTTATTGCATTATTTAGCAATGTATTTAGTTAGTAAGGGTTTGGTGCGTAATAATAAATACAATGAGAAGACACTGGTTTTGAAGAAAAATACATCTATGTGATTTGTGAACAGGAGTCAACTACAGAAATTCAGAGTAGCCAACTGCAAAGGGATGTTCAACACCTAATAAGACTCAAAGGACAAAAAATTTATTTTTCTTCGCTCTGGACTGTTTCTCCAATCTTGGAAAATTTTTAATGAAGGCTTCGCTCAGCGGCTGACACTCAAATAAGGAGCTATCCCAACCACGTTGATATCAGGACAGGAACCTTTAAGTACTTACCTATGAACTAAATGCAGGTAGATAGCTAAATTAACTGAAGTTTAACACAGTTTGACCTTGAGCTAAGCTGGACATTGAACCCGAATTCATGTGTCAGACAATATGTCGACAGGCAGAATGCAATTTAAATCCACAAAGGCATTAGAGTTGGTTGAAAAGAATGAGCGATCAGCTTAAATGATTGACCAGGGCATAAAATGGCGACTAACTGGTCACCAAATGCGACCAAAATTTGACCATTTCTACTGTTTTTTTTTTTCTGCCTTGTAGCCAGTGGCGAGGGCCACAAAATCCACCATCATCTTAGAAAAAAAATCCTTTTTTCTATGATTTTTGCACATTTATCATGTGTCACCAAGGCAAACATATCTCAATAACTTAGAAACAAAGTTAATTTGGCGAAAAGTGGCCATGTTTTGGGTGCACATCGTTTGCCGGAAGTCATAACTACATATGCGCCTAACCCAGCGATTGACAGATGGACTAAACTGAAGACGGATGAATGCAAAAACCTATCACTGAATCTACTCCACAGCAAAATGGATTGTTTTGGTAAATATTCTCATAAAAATACACAACACAATAGTTAACAAGAAACCAGGGCTTAAAGTATTCCGGCACCGTGTCAGATCTCCGGCGTTTGACTCTGATTCAGGAAAAAAAACACACACATACACAGAGAAACACGTTATCTCTGAGTGGTCTTGAACGCAGGCGAGGCGAGCCGGTGGTTTTTTTTCTTCCCACAATCAGAAGAATGGAAGCAAAATTCAAGTGGCGCTGGGGATGGATAGAGGAACAGGGCGGAGACGGAGAGCCGTTTGGAAGCTGGTGCCAGAAGCTAAGGAAGCCTGGTACCTGATTTTGTGTGTTGTGCTCCAAGAAGCTCGTCTATGCAACTAACAGCAAAAAAAAGAAGAAAAAAAAAAAGCTCTTCACCGTCACGAAAGAGACGCCGGATATAAAGCAGCTGTCCGCGGGCTCTGACACACAAGCTGTTTACCGGAGCAACAGCCACAGCGGACGTAGAGGCCCCGATGACAGATCGTATTTCCGACTTGAAAAGCGTGTGCTCGTTCACTGCGGAACACAACTTATCATTAACGATCGCTCAACCGCTCGTAGATCCGTGTAAAAAGTAGCGGTTGTTAAAAGCGCTTCACAAAACTGTCCATTTCCATTCAGCAAGCCAGTTATGTGAAAACACATAACATAGCTCCAGAGTTTTAATGGTTTGCTTTTTTAATGATGATGCATCCAGAGTAATAACATCTAATAACTGCCTGTGCAAATACATATGTTTAAGAGGAGACGAGTCAAGACCCAATGGAATGTATTTCCTATAACTTAATTCGCCATTGTTTTGAACAAAAATGATGGATGATTGCCCTTTACTGGATTAAATAGTTGCTAAATGATTTTAATTTTTAAATTTAAATTTTTAATCGCGATTAATCGCATAATTTCCCTGATTATTCACGATTAATTGGATTGTATACGTAAAATCAAATGATGAATTCAAAAGTAATGTAAAGGTCACTTTTATTTAAATGTTCTGGTGTCATATGAACTAAAGTGCCATAACACTTGTTGTTCAAACACTTTTAACATCAGCACTTGCCAGTAACACATATTTTGTGTAAATTTCATCTTAAAAAATGT
Source organism: Hirundichthys speculiger (assembly GCA_018398805.1). Taxonomy (NCBI): domain Eukaryota; kingdom Metazoa; phylum Chordata; class Actinopteri; order Beloniformes; family Exocoetidae; genus Hirundichthys; species Hirundichthys speculiger. The sequence continues at coordinate 484,871 of JAGFBZ010000737.1, read as the reverse complement.
GAAATAAAATAAAGCTTATTGCCATTGCCAGAGCATTAATGTCACCCAGTTTTTGTTTTTATGAAAAATAAAAAAAGTCTACCAACAAAATCCTAATGATCTAGAGCAACCTTTCTCAACCTTTTTTCAGTCACAACACCTTTCATAAATGAATAAAATCTTACGACACCCCAGAGTAAAATATAATCCAAAGCCACACTGCATCACTCCGACTGTAAATGCATTCGTCTCTTTTATTTTGTTTAAATAACATGAACACGATAACTGCATCAGAGTAGGCCTTAGCAGGAAAGCTTCTTTTCATCTGTGATGTGCTTGCTTCCATCCATCATCCTTGTATTGCCTCTTTTTAGCCTTATCGCTAGCAACTACCTTTGCGACCTATGGTGCAGATTCAGAGCTGGTGGATGAAGGCTTGTATGAAGAAGTCGGCTCCTCTGTGATGTTCCGTTCCTGTAGGGCTTTTCTTTTTAGAAAATGATCTGTGATGCTGCTAAAAAGTTCTCTTTGCTATCTGTGAAATAAAATTCCAATGGTTAAGTGATATTACGACGTAAGCTAACTGGGCAGTCACGTTGACCTTACTCTAACCCAGTACTGACTTTGTTAACATTGGGAAATGGGCATGTGAGACATATTTTCATTAATCATTTCATGTCCAATTATGTATCTTATCTATTGATTCTAGGGATGTCCCGATCACGTTTTTTGGGTCCCGATCCGATTCCGATCTTTTAATTTTGATGATCGGCCGATTTCCGATTTTTCCCGATCCGATTTCACTTCTTTTGAGTGGGCAAACAGTTTAATTTCCTATGCATTTTATTTCCTGTGTACATTAATAAATAGGCCTGCATCCAAGCTGAGATTAATAGCTTTTATCATCTCATAAAAATAAACAATAACTTATTTTAACACTCTTCTTTCTTTCTTTTTTGTTTGGGAGAATTATTATAAAACACATTTAGTTACAGAACAGTGACTGTTCAACAGTCTCAGTACTAAACAACAAAGCACTTCCATTTAAATAGCAGCAGGTGAACTTGGCTAGCAGTTTAAGGCAATGAAAACACTAGCAGAAGTCTTTGCAATCAATGAAATCATAATAAAAATAACATAAAATATTAACTTAACTTCTTTCAAGACCCGCTGCACATGTTCGCGCACCTTTGTGTCCTTTGTCGTTCATGTAATGACGGGAACGAGGCTCGAGGTAATTAATGAGCCGGTTAAATGCCTTGTATTCCACAAACTCCGTGTCCTCGGTAATACATTCCGCGATTAGCTCGGTGATTTTTCGGTGTCCTTTAGCTCGGTTTAGCTCGGTGTCCTTTCTTTTAAAAGTTTCACAGAGCGTTTGCTGCCGAAGCTGGTGCCGACGGCAGCACCTCTGAAGCTGCAGCCGTCGGCACCACAGCACCTGACAGAAGGCTGCGGTGATCGGTGCTGCGTGATTTTTTTAGTGTCTGATTAAATTGGTGGTGTTGTAAACTCTCTTCTTACTTACCCCTCGTGATATCTCAGCCTTCCACACGTTTCAAGTCGCAGTTGAAGCGTCGGTCTTTGTAATTTTATAGTGCTGCCACACTGCTGACAGTTTTGCTAAAGTTTAGCCTGACGCCGCCGGTCTTAAAACTTTTAAGGTGGATACAAGAAAGGGCTGCTGAGAAACTTCATTTCAGTGCAAATTATTAAATGTATATAGTTAAAAAAATATTTTTGTTTGTGTAATATGATTACTTTATTAATTTGTGTTAATCAGGATCACTTTTTGAGGAAAAAAATTATGAAAAAAAAAATGGTGTGTTATAATAATGTTGATCGGCCGATCCGATCCACCTTAAATTTTTAAGATCGAAGGCCGATCCGATCAGGGGATCGGGATCGGGACATCCCTAATTGATTCATTTATTTATTCATTCATTCATAGGCAAAATGTATGTATTTATGTATGCATTCATATATTTATACAGTGCCACCTCTACTTACGAAATTAATTGGTTCTGGAAGTAGTTTCGTAACCTGAAAATTTCTTAAGTAGAGATGCGTTTTCCATGTAAATGCCCTAATCCGTTCCAAGCACCCCAAAATTCGAACATTATTTTTTTATAAATTATAAATAATACATGAAAAGTATTACATGAAATACATGTTAGAACTAGAAAAGCACTCAGAGAGTGCATACCTCCACTAAACGCAACAATTATCAAAAATTTGAAAGTGATCCAGAACCCAGGATTTCTTCCGGATCACACCCAAAATGAAATCAGTTCTTCCTTTTCACATTTCTGACAACTCCTGAAAATTTCATCAAAATCCATCCATAACTTTTTGCATGGTTGTGTACACAGGCAGACAGATAAACGCCAGCAAAAACATAACCTCCTTGGCAGAGGTAAAAATTGTTCGTTTACCTTGGTTGCTGAGTTACGCTCATACAGACAAGGGGCCCTCCTAGCCAATTGGATGCCAGGAAGATGCTAAGCGATAGCCAATGGCAGATCAGCTCAGACGCACCACATTCAAAACGAGATACAGAGCCGACAGCTATGTTTACGTTCTGTAAACTCTGGGAGCTGCGAGTAGCAGCGCTACTGTATTTTTGCCTTTCGTATCCTGAAATTTATTTCGTAACGAGAGGCAATATTTTCCCTTTGAGGCGTTTCGTAACCTGAAAATTTCGTATGTAGAAACGTTCGAAAGTAGAGGTACCACTGTATCTGAAATGTCAGAATAGGTCATTTTTTTGACGACACCCCTGAAGCAGCCAGACGACAGCCAAGTGTGCCGCAACACCCCGGTTGAGAAAGGCTGATTTAGAGGCCACAATTATAACAAGTCAAAACAACTAATTTCTGAGGTAACAGCAGAAACTTTTAACGGGGAGTTCAACTTGGCAGAGGTTACAAATAACCTTGTTTCTGTTGAATCCTCCCCAGGGAGAACTTTAATATGAAAATGTCCATGTTAAAGTTCAGTAACTTTACCAATCCGTAATTATCTGCTCCTCACAATTTCTCATCAGAAATAGGCTCAAACATTTCAGGATAAATGATGTATTCCCCCAAAATATCCAACGATGGCTTCAGTGAGCAACTCCGTGGGCATGTTGTTTCACTGTAAACTAACCAATCACCAAGCAGCTCATCTAATATTCATCACGAAAAAAACAACCGGTGCATAGCCTATTCAAATATTCATGAGAAGACCCAAACAGCTTGATCTTATTATAAAGCCATTCACAAGAAATGGGTAGGGCAATTCAAAATGCATATGGGCAATTTTTGGTAAAAAAAAGAAAAAATCAAAAAAAACAAAAAAAAAAAACACTATACCATAATTAGAGACCTCAGAAAAAAAATTAAATCAGCCAATTAATGCATTCTATGAGACCTTGAAAACAAAGGCAATTTAAACAGAAATATTGCCCATTTATACACTCCAGGTAACTTACCTTCCAAGGGACTCCTTTTGCGGAGAGCGAGCCTTTCCAGGCGGCGGTGTGTTTCAGCAAGACTGAAGAGGACACCATATGCATACTGTCTGGCAGCGCGGAACAGCAAAGAGGCAGGAGGAAGCTCAGAGTTACACTCATCCTCTATACAAACTGGCATCTTCATCTCTCCCTAAACCACGAAGTGGGTAACAAGAGAAGAAGGAAGAACAGGAATTGATGTTCAGGATAAAAAGAGCTCTGAAAAAGTTAATATATTCTTGATATAATCTTTTTTTCTTTTTAAACCAACTAGACTACATGAGCTGGGTGCATTGCAGAGATAGAGCACATACTTTCAGAGAAAAATTCAGAGAAAGAATTTCAATGATGATTTATGATATACTGTACAGTCAACGACTACTTTATTAGGTACACCTTACTGGTAATGGGCTGGACCCTTTTTGCCTTCAGAACTGTCTTAATTCCTTAAGTACTGCGCACTTGCCGCAGATTTGACTGTGGAGGCCAGTAGAGTACAGTGAATTTATTGTCATGTTCAACAAACAAACCAGTTTGAGATGATTTGAGCTTTGTGACATTGCACTATCCTGCTGGAAGTTGCCATCAAAAGATGGATTATCAAAAAAAGGGTCATAAAGGGATGGACATGATCAGCCACAATTCTCAGGTACGCTGTGATTCTCAATTGGTACTCAGAGGTGTGCCAAGAAAATATCCCCATTACACCAGTTGAGCAGCATCAACTGTTGATACAAGGCAGGATGGATCCATGCTTTCATGTTTATACCAATGTCTGACCCCTCGATCTGAATGTGGCAGCTGAAATCAAAACTCATTAAGAAATTCTGGGAGGAGATATTTTAGTGGTACAGTACTGTACCACTGAAATATCTCCTCCCAGAATTTCTTAAGTTTAGGGCATGACCAAAAGAGGTGAGCCAAAGTCCCCTTCTCAGACTTACATTTGTCACATATAGGGGGAGAGGAAGGGGTAGATCTTATTCAACTTGACCTTGGAGTAATGTGTACGGTGCATAACTTTAAACTGAATCAGCTGTAGTCTGGCATTAATTGAACAATCTTTAATTCTACTTAGCCCGTTCTCCCAAAGCTCAAGAGGAATTTCGGAGCCAATTTCCCTTTCCCATGCGTCCTAGAGATATGTAGAGGACATATTTACCTTGAAGAGAGAGACAAACTGTGATATTATATGTTTGGAGGTGGGAGCTGCCAACATGCGTTCATAGAAGACATGCTGACTAAGTAAGACCTCAGCGTGTGCCAAACACTGTCTGATATAATTTCTCGCCTGCAAGTAATGGAAAAAGTGACTGTGGCAGAGTAAATTTATCTCTCAGCTGGTTAAAAGAAGAGAGATGTTCATCAATATAAAAGTCCTTGATTGTTAGCAAGCCCTTTTCTGCCCAACTGCGAAAAACAACATCAGTTTGACCTGGAATGAAATTATAATTATTGCAAAATGGCAAGTGTATTGATGCATCTGTGACCTCAAGTACTCTCTTGATTTGTTTGAAAATCCTAAATGAATTACCCAGGACAAAATCTTTAACCACACATCTTGGCCCCGAATCAGGTTTAGAGAATATAATAGCAGACAAGGAAGATTTTGTCAAATCCACGCACGTCTGGGCCTCAATCACAAGCCACCTTGGCAACAATGCGCTGACTTCTAGTTCACAGGAGGAGCTCAAATGCCAAAAAATCCTTGCTCTTGCATTGCAGGCCCAATAGTACTGTCAAAATACAGGGAGCCCCCAAACCACCCTCCTCTCTGGGTTTTTGTAGCTGCAATTTAGAAATCCGGTAGGCCTTAAATGCCCAAATAAATGGCATAATTATGGAGTCTAAAGTCTTAAAAAAATAGCTGTAAGAAAGATGGGTATGCTGTGAAATAGGTACATAAATTTAGGGAGAACAACCATCTTTATAGCATTTACACATCCTATCAGTGAAAGTGGCAGGAGCCTCCATTTCTCAATGTATGTTTTGAGCTTTCCTAACATTTCAAGGTAGTTGAGTTTAAAAAGACGTTTTGGATTCTTCGGAATTTTTAGCCCCAAATAAACAAAGTGATCCATACAAATCTTAAAGGGCAGGGTGTCAAGATAAATTGAGTTTACGTCATCTGTAAGGGGCATCAAAAGACCTTTGGACCAGTTAATAACAAAACCTGAAAGTTTTACAAAATATTTTATCAGATCTTAGAGAGGAGTAAGAGAAGTATGGACACTGGAGAGAGGTAAAACCACGTCATCCGCGTACAGACCAATGAGGGATTCTATAGCGCCAAGCCTAATTCCTGTAATTAGAGGATTCATTTTGATAGAGATAGCCAAAGGTTCAAGTGCTAAATTAAAAAGCATAGGAGAGAGACAGCCCCCCCGTCGGGTCCCCCGATGTAATTGAAACTGAACAGATGTATCGCTGTTGGTCAAGACAGCTGATCTTGGACATGCATAAAGCATTTTCAACAAAGTCATGAATTTCTCACCAATTCCAAAGCGTTTAAGAACAGCAAACAAATAGTTCCACTCAACTTGATCGAAAGCTTGCTGAGCATCCAAGGAAATAACCACAGAATTTGCAGATTTGACAGAAAAAGTCGCTAGATTTGTCGCTAGTCGCTTTTTACAAATTAAGTCGCCAGGGGGGTCTGGAAAGTCGCTAGATATAGCGACAAAGTCGCTAAGTTGGCAACACTGCACGGACGGATGGTCGGGGGGGTGGAGAGGAGCTCGAGTTGTCTCGCGCGGAGGGCGGGGTGTTTGTGGCTGCGCACTGTGCCCGAAAGAGAGAGAGAAGCGCGGCTCGCGGGGCAGACAGCAGCCATCAGCAGCCAAGTGATGGCTTCAAACCTAGCGGTTTGAGTGCCAGTGAGTCGCTAAATCACCAGAAAAAGTCGCTAGATTTGTCGCTAGTCGCTTTTTACAAATTAAGTCGCTAGGGGGTCTGGAAAGTCGCTAGATATAGCGACAAAGTCACTAAGTTGGCAACACTGATTATGAGGGAGATGCTCGTGTGCTGAAGGTGTGCTGGAAAATGCGGACCGGATATTAGGGAAACACAGAGCAAAACCTGGAATGGGTTATCTGAATAATGCGCTGCGCGGTGCGCTGGAAAACCCGGAACGAAAAAAAAATGGATCGGGAGTCTGGATCGGCATTTTTAGGGCTTGCCGATCCGATACCGATCCACATTTTTTGCTCATATCGGCGGCCGATCCGATCCGAATATCGGATCGGGAAACCTCTACTTTGACGAGACAGTGGCACTGTCCAAGATTGTCAGATACACTTGTTCAGACTGAATGAATCATCAAATACATGAATCTTCAAGCAGATTGGATAATGAATGTGTAATTCAGAACAACATTTCTATTCATGGCAAGAGATCTGTTTAGTAAGGCCTATAGTTAGTCTCAACAATAGTGTGTTAGGGCCAATAGTCATAGCTACAGTTACAGGAATGGCTGAAGACAAGACAAGAGCAGGCTGGTCTGAAACATAGCCTCATCATAGCTATGCTGCTATAGGTCTACACTTTAGGGAGACACCAACATGATCCACTGACTGGTGTCCTCACCTTTTCTCTTCCCACTTTTACCTTTCTTATTGAGCTGTACCAATAGTTACTTTTTTAATCTCATATCACTTCTGTAAAACGACAATAAAAGGATTTCTATTTATTTTGGTTTCTAGTTAATTACCATATTCGCCTGAGTATAGGACGACTCTGATTATAAGATGACTTCTATTTTTCAAATATCATTTTGGGAAAATAAAAATATGAAGAAGACAATAAGGTAATTCCGCAAATAACTCATTATTTTTACAATTACTATAGAAAAAAAATCACAGAGAACTAACATTCTGCTCTATTGCTGAAGTAGTATTACAACAATGCACCAGTACCATGATGCCTACTACTCGGGTTTCAGCAAGTAACAGTCCAGAGCCACATGAACTGTCAGATAGCAGGTAGCTAACTTCGCTGCGGTTTTACACATTATTACCAAAACCACAACATTTTAAGTTTGTTCTGCAGAACAAAGGTCAATGTGACTGCAGTGCCACAATATGCACAGGTTGAACTGAACCAAAATGAAACCTGCTGAAAATTTGAAGTACCCTACAATGTCAACAGTATCCCTTCAGAGCCCAAATAAAATTAATTACCTTATGTACAACTGATTTCGTCAGTAAGCTAGCTAGGACTACAAACATGTCTCTCTCATGATTACTATTTTCCTACTACTAAAATTAAATAACACTGAAGTTTTGTGTATTAGGGCCCAAGTTCTTCAGGATAAACTGTTAATTCATTTATTAACCCTGGATGGGATTACACTGACACCTAATAATGCTGCGAGGAACAGTGAAAATATCTTTGACCAGGATTTCCCCTGTATATCAGACATAAAAGTTTCCAGAACTGTTTTTGTCCACCTTCATCATATTGTAAAAATAAGGCACAACCTTATTTTAAGAATAATGCCGAAACACTACTCTATGCATGTAATTTCAGAATGAGAAAATTATTCTGAACAGCTTTCAAGCTGATCTAAAATGCTCAAGTAAGAGTTCTGATAAAGATCGGCAGAAGTGACCATATTTTTTGCACTCTTTGTTTCCCTTCGTTGTCTTACTGTTTTAAATCCAGGACGGAATTTAAAATTCTTGTCCTCACCCATATAGACCTCAATAAACCTAGCTTCTTGTTATCTTACAATGGACGTCAAATTTTCTGTTTATGGACTTTAGTAGTGTTGGCACTGATGAATTCTTAGCTTGTATATGATCAAAATCCAAGTCTTCTGTATGCTCACCATTTTCCCTCCAAAAAACCATTTTAAAAAATGGATTAGTTTATTATTTGATCAACATAGTCAAACATGAATTTAAAAAAAAGAAAAGATTTACCTTGGTCAAAATGTGGTAAATTTGGGGGTACATCAGTCCTCTTCTATGTCTGTGTTCAGCTACACGTAGAACCTCAGCACTAACCTAAATAAAAAAAAAAAAAAAAAAAGCAAACGAAACACTTTCTAAAGCCAAGGCAGTTTTAAAACAAAATGACAGCACCAAAAAGTGAATTAAAATCTGAATCAGATCCTAATTAAATTAGGTCACATCCCAGCACTGGTAACATTTTTATGCATATCCATTCAGAATTTCTAAAGTAATCATGTTAACAAACAGGCATACAATAGCAAATGGATAACAGAAGAATGTCCTTGGCAGCGATAACAGCCCATGCGTGCTGTGAGTAGGATTTTGTATAAGTCACCTGAGGCAGTGGGGGTGTGGTTATGTCCATATGATTCCGCGTAGACATTGATAGGAGTGATGGAATGTTAGACCCGCTCCCGTTGCCTTGAGAACCATCTCCAGAGCCCCCTCTTCCTGCAGGATCCTCCCACCGAGAGGGCTTGTCCATCAAATGGCTGAGGAGATGAAGCATGCAAGCAAAACGTAACTTGGGGAACCTTGAGTGTCTGCATTTCTTTCTTTTGGGTGTGTAAATGTTATGTGCATGCATTTACATTCGTATTTAGATGTATGCAGTATTCACGTATTGGATTTCCCTAAAAAGGGCTTTGGTTTCCCACTTGCTTAATTTTCATCTCTAAATATATTTTGCCATTTTGCTGGAACTTGATGTTTGTGTTTTAATCCACATCTTGTGACAAGTGTATTCATTAGAGATGCGCGGATGACGTATATTTTAACCCGCAACCGCTTCTTAAAATCTCTATGCTATCCATTTGCAGGAACGTTTTTTCACCAATTTTCAAAACCGAACCGACCCGCCATCCTTTTTAATAATATGTAAAATATTTTTTCTTATTATTATTATTTGAGTGCTTCAACCGCAACCCGCCCGAATTTAATTAAAGTATTATTTTTTGACGAGTCATCCGCCCGATATGCGGATTATCCGCTCCGCCCGCAGGTGCGCGGTTCAACCGCGCATCTCTAGTATTCATACAGTCATTAGGAATTTTGCACAATAAAGAGATCCTGGTTTCATTTCACCTCCACTCTCCAGCTGAGCATTCATTGATCCAACAAAGTCACAATATTGGGAATATTGTGACTAGTATGTGCTTTCACAAAGCACTATGGCAGTCCACAATCTGAAAAACAGCCCATCTCTTCAACTTCATGGCTCTATAAAATATGGAACTGAACAAACACCAATAAAACAAACCTGGCCAACTACATTTGTATTCAAGATAAAAGCAGCGTGTTTAAAAAGCGAGATAAGATCAAAATCCTAATTCCAACTTTTATTTACATACATGCAAATGCATTGAGAACAGTGCAATTCTATTAAAATTCCCAACATAAAAAATGTAGCAAATTTATAAATATTCTTGTCTGAAACATTTACTGTGTAAACTGAGAAGATTTGAAGATTTAGCTATCCTGTGAATCACTAAACTAATACAGTATTTAGCTGTGTAATTACTGTTTTTGAGAACTGATTCACATGGCACCTGTGAACAGATATTCCAACGCAGAGGGATTGTGGACTACATTCCACAATTTCCTCTGCATTCCTTGGTTTTGCCGCAGAAACAGCATTTTCATGTCACCTCACAAATTTTCTATTGGACTGTCCAAGAAAAAGGTTGGCCACTCTATATGGTCAATCTTGATGGTCTAGAACCAAGATTCCACTCGCTTACTGATGTGTTTGTGGTTGTTGTCTTAGGTTGGCTTGTCTAAATATCCAACAGCTTTTCCTCTTCGGCATAATGCAACATGACCTCTTCAAGTATTCTGATGTATTCAAATTGATCCATGATCCTTGGTATGCGGTGATTATGCCCAACACCATAGCATGACAACCACCCAATATAATGGTGCTTGCACCACAAGCTTCACCATCTTTCACAACATACTGTGGTTTGAATTCAGTGTCTGGGGATTGTCAGACAAATGTATGCAGCCCCTAGACCCAAAGAACAACCTCGCTTGTATCAATCCACAAAAATGTGGCTCTATTCCTCTTTATGCAAATTAACGTGTTCTTTGTTGAGAGAGACAAAAAAAACATGCCTAAGAGGTTACAAAGGGACTTTGTGTGGGCTTCTTGCCAATAACTTGGGCTTCAAATAGGCATCTTCTAATTGTTAAAGTACTCACAAGTAATTGTGAGTACTGGTTGTAGTGGTTGACATTTTAAAATATTTGAGATCGTTTTAACTGAGCAGTCTATCATTTACTGCACTTCTTTATGTTTTCCAATCTCCAATCAACTTTTTAATGAAGATACACCGTTCTTCTGAACAATGCCTGGAACAACTCAATTTTACTCAGATTTTCAGAGAGAAGTGTACTGTAACCATCATGTGCAACATTTGCCTTCATCCTTTAATATGGGCTACCTCTTTGACATCTGTTTTTTGACAGAATGAATGACCTCACTTGTTGAACTCCATGCTGTAATTTTTTTACAGCACAATATTCCTTTTTCTTTGCTTCCTATAAAGTAATGACAAATTTAATTAAAGCTGTAAGCAGCAATGATTGGGCCCCCCAGGTGTCCACCACCTTCCCAAGCCAGTCGGGAATCAAGACAATACAATTATTCCATTTGGTTATAAAATGAAAAAGTTGCTGCTCAGCTTGAATCCAAAGGTATGAAAACAAAAAACTGGCCTGGAATCTACTAAGAGGCTGAGTTCTAACCTGCCACAACAAGGCTTAACTGTCACAGCTGTGTATAATCTTAAGCAAATATAAAGAGTCAGAGATCTGATGTCCAGAGCAGATTTACAGAAACTTATCCAGCCTTTATCTCCAGCAGACCTGACTACCATAATGATCTTTTGTCTGATTAGAAAGCTTCAGATCATGATTAACCCTGTTGCCAGAGTTCTAACAACGAACCAGGATAACTGAGCACATCACTGCTGTTACCTCAGACTCGTCCATGCACAAAATTCGTATGGTGAATGAGGACTTTTTTTACCAGTATGAGCTGTAGGAATCCAAGGCTGATGTGATAAAGCACTGAAAGGATACAAAATACACTAAATAATGTGACCAAAATCATGGTCTTTTGATGAGACAGTGGTACTGTCCAAGACTGTCAGATACACTTGTTCAGAGTGAACGAATCATCAAATATATGAATATTCAAGCAGATTGGATAAAGCATGTGTAATTCAGAACAACTTTTCGATTCATGGAAGGAGATCTGTTTAGTAGAGCCTATAGTTAGTCTCAACAATAGTGTCTTAGGGCCAATAGTCACAGCTACAGTTACAGGAATGGCTGAAGACAAGACTAGAGCAGACTGGTCTGAAACATAGCCTCATTATAGCTATGCTGCAGAGGTGCAATGGTACAGGTGGCTCACGGTACGGTCCGTACCACGGTTTTTGTGTCACGGTTTCAGTACGGATTCAGTACAGTTTCAGACCACCTGCTACCGCTACCCTAAACCTGCGATCAGAAGATACAGAGTTTGCGGAAAGCGCAAATCGCATGTCGGCGCATAAAAGAGCGCGTCCAAATGGCATAAATATGCGTCAACCTGGTCACATGTGGACGTGCACAAATGGCTCTACCTCTTGATTACGCATCACCGTATTACTGTCATACGTTTTTATTCTCTAGAGGTCAGAGGATGTCTGGTCAGCAGTTGTGGTGGATGTGGGAATAGTCACGGCCAGACACATCAGTCTGTACAGCTGTGGCATGATCTCATTCAGATGTTTTGCTGTGGAGGAAACCAAGGAGATCTTTGTCTCTGGTGTCAAGCTGGAAAAGGTTGGATGCGGGAATTTATTTCTGATATGTCTGAAACTGTTGGTGGTCGGAGGGACAGGAACATTATTTGTTCGTGATCTTTAAATGCGCATCCAACGATTCGTTCTGCAGTATTTTAAACAGCACATCAGCTCTGCCAAGACGCACAACTGGTAACAACTAGATCTTACGCAGGTAAGATCGCGGGTTTAGGGAGGTGGAAGATTGCATTCTGTTAACTGTTTTCACTCCCTCGCCGATGTATTCAACAGCAAAACCAAAAGAAACCAAAAGATGAAAGAATTAGAATTAACAAATGCTAATAATCCCACATATGAAACTCAATCAGAACTACAAAGCTGTTAATTACAAATGAATGAATATTTAAATAAAAAGACTAAATTTCTCATCCAGAGACTCAGGCATGAGCAGTTTGAATACAGCAATAAATGCAGTAAATATTTGGCTAATCAGATTAAGAGGAATAAAGAAAAATCGACAATATCCACAATTGTAAATCCAGAAGGTAAAATTATACAGACACCAGAAGAAATAAATAAAACATTCAGGAACTTTTATAAGAGCCTTTATTCCTCTCCAAATAAATCAAATTTACAAGATATTGATACATTCCTAAATGATAATAACCTGCCTCGCCTGACAGAAGATCAAGTTAAAGAAGCCAATTACCATAACAGAACTCCGTAAAGCTCTCAAACTTATGTCTAAAAATAAATCACCAGGTCCAGACGGCTTCCCTGCTAAATTTTATAAACACTTTTGGAACATCCTAGCAACCGGACTGACAGATGACATCAAACAAAAATCTCAGCTTCCTACAGAAATGAACACTGCTACTATCTCTTAAATTTTAAAACCTGACAAAGATCCCACATCTTTATCAAGTTATTGTCCACTGTCTTTAATTAATACGGACACAAAAATCATAAGTAAATGCATTGGCACTCCGAATAGAAAAAATAACCCCACTTATTATCCACTCAGATCAAACAGGTTTCATTAAAGGAAGACAGTCCTGTAATAATCTACACAGACTATTTAATCTAATTCATCATACGTCACAAACAAACACACTGACAGCAATATTTTCATTGGACGCAGAAAAAGCATTTGACAAGGTTAGCTGGGAATTCTTATTTCAAACACTTAAAATATTTGGTTTTGGCGATTCATTCATCCATTGGATAAGTATTCTTTATAACTCACCTATGGCAACAGTTACTACAAATGGCATAAGGTCAATGTTTTACTTTACACAGGGGTACAAGACAGGATGCCCACTTTCTCCATCTCTATTTGCTATTTTTATAGAACCTCTCGCAGCAGCTGTACATAAGCATAGTAAAATTTCAGGAATACAGACAGAAAATGCAACACATAAGATTAGTTTACATGCAGATCACATTCTTTTATACCTACAAAACCCGTCCACATCCCTCCCCAAAAATCACTGATAAATTCCTTCTCCAAGATCTCAGATTACACTATTAACTGGTCTAAATCCAGAATCCTACCACTAAACCTCAGTAGTTGGGATGAGGCTGCCAAAACAGTACTTCTATCATTTAAAAAAGACAATATTAAATATCTAGGATTAAATATTTCCCCTAAATTGTCAGAATTAGTTGGCCTTAACTATAATCCTCTATTAAAAACAGTAAAAGGAAACCTTAAACGTTGGATGAATCTACCAATAAATCTAATAGGCAGAATTGCAGTTAAAATGACCATCCTTCCTATGATTAACTATCTTTTCTTAATGATCTCAATTAAACCTCCAAGCTCTTGGTTTAAATCTCTAGACTCTATAGTCTCGCAATATTATTGGAAAAACAAGAAAGTTCGAATTAAATTATCCACACAACAGAAATCCAAATCTAAAGGTGGTCTGGAGGCTCCAAACTTCTCTTATTATTTCCTTACAAACAAAATCTAATATATTTATAAATGGATAAATCCTAAGCAGTGTGACTCTTCTTGGATGGACTTAGAACAATCATTTTGCAAAAAAATCAATATTTTCGATTTGCCTTTCATAAGTCGCTCAATTACTCGCCATTCCTGTTTTAAAAACCCAATCATAACCACAACCTTGACAGCCTGGTGGGATTTTCATCAGATAACTAATACCAGTATGTCACCAAGTAAATACACAACTATCTGGAATAATCCTGACTTCAAAATAAACCGGAAACCCTTAAATTTAATGTCATGGATTAACAAGGGCATCACCCATCTCAATCATATCTATGAAAATAATTCTATGATCACATTTGCTCATCTTGATGCGGGACGCTGGACGCTCCAGTTTGTGCCCGGTGTCGACGTGCTGTCTGCGGGTGCAGACCAGTCCTCTTGCGGCTGGTGGGACGTGCCGCCGCGAACATGGACGGTGTCGCTGAGGGCCGGTTCAGGGAAGCTAATCCTGAGCTGCTACCCGCGGCGACCACCGTCACTGGATCCGGGCTGCATTGTCGACTGAACCGGGACAGGAGCCCCTGACGTGGCAGCGGCGGCATGCTGCCCCTATTCAGCAGTCTGCATGCCGGGGTGAGTCAGCTAACCTGGCAGGGGCCGTCTGAGGACCTGGATGGCCCGGCACCGCCAGGGGTGATGCCAACAACCTGGTCCGCATGTTGAACCGGGCTCTGGGACAGTCGGCTCCATCGTTCGCCGGACTGAGGGAGCTCGGTCTTCCCTGAAGAGACAGTTTGGTTCATCGGTGTTTCCTCCTCTGACCTGGAGATATCTCGCTTGATTCACCATTGTGGAGATATACTGGTTTTAACAGCTGTTAACAGGTTTTAACGGCTGTTATCTGGAGTTAACACTCGGACCACAGGACTGGGACATGAAGAAGGAGTGCTGGACGCCGGCAGCTCCTCAAGTACACCAGACTGCAGCGTCTGGTGTACTTGAAACTTGAATTTCCCCCTTGGGGGATCAATAAAGTATATTTGATTTGATTGATTTGATTTTACCTTGTCCAGAGATACAATATTGAACAAAAACAATTCTTAGAATATCTTCAGGTTAAAACTACCGTACAGGCTAAAATGAATAAAACACCTAACCTCAGTCTTCCACCATTGATCCTAGAATTCACTAGAATTTCTAGTCACCAAAAAATCTTGTCTAAAATTTTGAAATTAATTTCAACAATTGACCGTACAATCTCAGTCCCTTCAATTAAATGGGAGCAAGACTTAGAACTCACCACCAATGAAGAATTCTGGCCCCAAATTTGCAAAAATCTATTTTATTCAGCTGCTAATGCAAATCTACAACTCATACAATAAAATTATCCAGAGTGCACTTTACTGGGGAAAAATGTTTAAAATGGGTTTTAAAGACACAAAAATATGCTTACATTGTACACAGAAAGCAGTTGACTTCTACTTTCATGCCATGTGGGAATGTACACCAGTTAAAACGGCTCAATATTATCAAAACTCTCTCCCAACTTCTGGACTGTAACATCCCAGTATCACCTTCTCTCTGTTTACTGGAAGACTTCGCCATGACCACCCTGGATAATAACTCCAAGAAAACAACCTGGAACAATATCTCAGAGAGGGCTGAGGAAGATAACAAGCGCAGGAACATTGTCATACCCTACGTGTCCGGGGTGTCTGAAAAACTCAGGAGAATTTTCAATCAACACCAAATTCCTGTGTGTTTCAAACCAGGTAACACTCTCAGGCAAAAACTAGTACACCCCAAATACAGGGTACCCTGCAGACTGGATGGTTGTGTCTGTCGTAACAAACATTTACATCTGTTTTATAGGTGACTTTTAGGAAGTCTGCCAGATGAAAGAGTAAGACAAAACAATGATTATTTATTACACATTGTGATATGTGAATTAGCAAGTCTGACAGAGCAAAAGGCAGGACCTGATTCAATACAAATTTCAGTAGGTGGTGTAAGTCTGCTAAAACAAGGGACAGGAATTCCTTTGATGTATGCGTTTTGGTAGGTGCGAAAAGAACACTCATAAAGACAAGTGTGTGACTGCCCTCCTCTCTGGGAAACTTTCTCACAGTGCATGATAAGGAGTCTGTTGACCCCTTTTATCTCTGAGTTTCTTTGTTGTACCTAACACCACATCTGAAGCATCTTGTATTCAAATTTTCCATGACACTATTAGGGATGGGCATAATTAATCGATTAATCGATGATTGATCATTAAGAATTTGGTCGAAGAAATTAATTTTCGTCGATTAACCGAATGTTTTTTTTTTAAACAATCCGAACGAAGGTTCTCAGTGCACGTCCTCAAACAATGCGATGCATTTCACTGTGCCACTGATGGAAATTTGGCAGCAGGGGGCAACATTTCACCATCACCCTACCCTGGCCTGACTCAGTTGTTACACGCGAGCTTCTGTAGGTCCTCTCCTAATCATGAAGCGGTCGCGGCGAAGTGTGGCGTGGGACCATTTTCGTTTAGAAAATGACCAAGTGTACTGCAATCACTGCAATGCAAATTACAAATACAATTAATCGACAACGACAATGATGTATCACTTGAACAACGCGCATCCAAGCCTTGTAAAGGACGGTGGAGGCGGTTCATCTCTATCTCAGCTAACCTAGCCTAGCCTAGCCTTAACTCGGTGTTAGCACGGACCAGGAGCTGCAGCACACATCGAGCACACAACAAGCGCATCTTTTTAAGAAACAAAAAGCCTGTAATACTGACGCCTTGATATAAATTGTCCTTGTTAAGTAGTTTCCTCGATATCTCTTGTTTTATTATCGTTATTTTTTTAAAGAAAAGAAACAGGAAATGTCACATTATTGTCGAACACAAACATCTGGTTCACTGAACACATATGGGCATGCGCGGGCCATAGCAACCAAAGGGGCCAAAGGGGAAAACAAACGCCACGCCGATATCGAGAATATTTGTGATAGTTTTCAATATAAAAATGTTAATGATTAATCGATTATTAATCATTAATTCTCCCGACGATCCAAGAATAAATCTCGACCAAATGCCCATCCCTAGACACTATCGTATCGTGAGATTAGTGTATCGCTACAGCCCTAACTGGTATGGATTTCTATTATGCGCCTACTTTTTGACAATGTAAACCAAATACAGTGATTCCTTTTTTTCGGGGTTAATGGGGACCAGCGCCCCTCCGCGAAAACCAAAAAACGCGAACTTGTGACGGAGCCCCCCGGAGCCTAAATAATGTGTTTAAAATGTGCTTAAAAACTGCAAAAAAAGTAGCGAGGCACTGTAGCGAAAAAAGACAAAGGCTCAACTGTGGTCTTTCTGTTTCCTTCACAGCCTCTGGTCTCTGAACCGTAAACGTTTTATTGCTTCATTAAGCTGTTTTTAAAGATTCATTTCTGTTTTTACCCGAGACAGACAATAAAGATCTATCTATCTATCTATAAAACAAACTGCTGGTATTGTGCTATTTTTGGCTCATAATAGCGGGTAACAAACTAACAACAACAAAAGAAAAAGTCCGGTTTTCTCTGCATGGAACAGGCACTTTATTCTGGCACTGCAGGAACTTGTAACATCACACACGTTGTATCGTTGGGTTCCTGTCAGTTAACAGAGAATGTAAATCTATACACACTGGGCTGCTGTCTATGCTCACTCCACTTTTCATCTAACCTCGTTTTCATTCTGCCGTCCCACGACACACACACAACATTACCCATAAGGCCACCTTCTTAAGGGGCCAGGCTGGCTCACAACATTTCTTTGCTGTTAGAGAACGCGCACAAATCCTGTGATGTTTCCGCAATTTTTTCTAGATTTTTTTAAAGATATTATATATTTCTGAAAAATCCACGAATAACTAAAACTGCGGAACTTAAAGCTCGAATTGGCGAGCAATTACTGTATATTTTTTTAACTTATAACAATGCAAAAGAACATGTTACACTTCATGGCATATGCCTGAATTCTGCTGATTTATTTCTAAGCTCTGTCTCTTTCTTTTGTGATCTTTTCTCCATGTCTTCCTCTTTGTATTAAACTGGTGATTAGCTGGGCCATGAGTGTACCCAATTTATCTTCAGCTTCATCTGTATACTGACCCAGTTCTAGGGAAGCAGTGAGTCTATTGACAGTAGTATATCTGACATTCGGAAGTCCGATTCGGAAATCTGTACAGTTACACTATTATGCTGCAAACATGAATTCTATTCTAACTTAAAACTACTCAGATTCACGTTGTTTTACTCCTCAAAGCTTAGTCATTACCATCCAGTAATGGACATAAATTTACTTTAGAAACTATGAAGTAATAATACTGAACCGCTATGATTCTGCTGATAATTAAAATGCAAAATACAGCACACTTAACGTTTTAAATCATTTTTATCTTTTTTGGAGTTCTATTTATATTTATTTTTATGTACTGCTGTAGTGGTTGAGAAACAGAATTTGTTCTTCTGTGCATGTAATTATCCTAGGTGAAGGACAACGAAATGAATCTTGAATCAATTATTACTCACTTAGCAAATCAGTTATCTACACTTAAGGGGGGAAAGTTAGTCTTGAAAATTTAGTATTGCATTTTAATATATAGATAAATACAAGTTAAAAAAATCAGCATATATCAGGATCTTTAACTGAGATTCAATGACGGCTGGAAAAAAAGAAGAAAACAGTGAAATGCCGAAGAAGGTCTTGTATAGTTGAATGGCCCATAAACACATCTAAAGTGCTGTGATTGAACATGTTCCTGTAACTAATACCACACATGCAGGTCCAGTTGCTTTTAGTCATCTCTAGTCATCAAGAAAAGCATTGCATCTGGTGAGTGAGACAATAAGTTCTTTCTTGTTTTATGGAGTCAATCCAAACTTGGCGACATGAAAGGTCCTCTCCAAAAGTAAATAACTGCACAAGTCTGAGTCTGGAAAAATAGTTAAGACGACCTCAGTCCATTCATTTGGTCTAAATGACTGGTGACTTTCTACCACCCTCAGTAAGCAAATCACATGAGATCTGAGTGTTGAATGTAGACCCCAGAACTATCCAGAGGTCAGATGACTGTATTGTCGGCAGGGTATTCTGAACTCTTGTGGTGACATCATTGTTAGCATTAGTAGCAGGAGAAGAGGGAAGAGTGGAACATAAACTTCCAACTGTAGTGTGCTGGCGGGTTCTCACGTTTTCCCTGTGCTTTCTACCTTGCATGTGGAATTTCACCACTTTGACGTCTATTGTAACTTTAAAACTTTTCCAATAAATAGCCTCTGTTTGCCGTCTGTCAATTTCTGGAACCAGCTTTAAGCACCACAAGAGCTCATCATTCAAGTCATCTGTTACTAAACTTGCATTTGTCCATTTTCACCTGTCTTGAGGCTGCTGTGTTGTCTGCTAACTGACAACACAGGTCTGATGATGTCACTACTGCAGGGTTAAAAATCACTTTGTCCCAAGGATTGCCCAGTAATTGTGTCAATCAGAACAAGATTTTTGTTTTTTTGGTTATATGAGTAAACTTTAAGGCCACTGGAATCGGAATTTAAGAAATTTTAATACTTTTTAAAGCCTTTTAATAGGGACCAAGCGCAGAAGGTGAAAGACTCCAATTGTATTTTGCTATGTCTGTACGACAACAATGGTTAGCTGTTAATCAGATGACACCAAGTGACATCTGGCAGTGTGACTGGTCAGCTTTATAGCTTAATTATTGCTTATAATACCAATGATGCTTTGCTCTCTTTAGGAGCCAGTACCTAGTGGTCACTCGAGGAATTGAAACTTCTGGTCCACTAAGGCTTAAACCCAGAAGGGGGATAGTTGGTGTTTACAGCAAAGGTGTGAACCCCATGCCGTAAGCTACGCTGGACTGTGACGTGCACGTCTCTTCAAATGTAATGTTTCAGCTTCGCACTGGAGTGGTTCACAGCCAAGTGTGAAGCAGCAGGGTGGGAATAAACACTTCCAACTCTGAGACAATGGTCATCAAGCCTGATTTATACTTGGAAATCAGGATGCCCCCTCCCCCACCCTATGCAGACACTCAGGTGCACCTCCCCAAAATTGTAGGTGAACCCAGACAGTGCCGCAGAGAGTGTCGCAGAGAGGAGAGAAAGGAGGCCTCTGACAATTCTACATCCGCGTAGAAAAGAAATGAGGAAGTACCCACATCTGTATGATTCTCGTTCTCGACACTACAAAGACAGCACATATTCTAGCAATTCATGGAGGGAGATTGCGATGAATGTGTGTCTAGATACGGCCGAGACGGTGAGGAAGTGGAAAAACGTAAGAGATAAGTTTAGTAAGTTTAGCTAGTTCGTGATTGTCCCTCTTGCGTTGTGGCGTGGAATAACATAGCGCAGACTGCGCGTCAAAATTGAGCATAAATCAAAAGTAACTGCAGCATACCGGAGACAAGCTAACTGCGACACATTGCTGCGAGAGTATACACAGCCCTTCAGTCCTTAAGTACCTCAGGGCTTGTTCACAAGTGAGGGGGTACAAGACTGACAGGCAGATCAATGCAGCGTATTGCTGTCTCAGCTACGTATAAGAAAAAAAAAAAGAAGCTCAGAACTGCTAGTTAGAAAAATAACCTATACCAGCACCTAGCATTTGGTATTGTAATTACAGAGCAATGCAAACATCAGACGAGCATATATGCCAGTGACATTGTCCTATAGGTATACGTGCGCAGTTCCTATGAAAAAACATAAATCAGGGTTAAGCTTCTTTTGAACTGTCAAAAAATGTGTGAATTTTGTAATTGCAACCTTACTTTGCGTTGCTGTCATTGGGTTCATCACCATCTGACGATGAGGAAGGAGATGGTGAGGGACCGGGTTGGGTGGTGCTGTGATGATTGGGTAAACGACTGCCTCCCTGTGTGGAATCATATGGGGCAGACCAGTCAGAGAAGCCTATCTTGCCCGTCAGTGTGTCATTGCAGTCCTGGGATGGCAGCTGAGGAGCCTGAAACAGAGGGACGGATCCGGGTCCATATGGAACATTTTGACAGGGTGGCTTTAACCCCGGAACCTGAGAAGGGAACTGGTTGGAAAAGAAAGAAAGGGGGCACAGAAGAACAAAGTGAAGATGATATTTCACCACGTGAAATATCTAATACTATGCATTTTCCTTACCTATTAAAGTAGAACCATCTAATAAAGTCTGTATGAGTATTTCAAATGGAAACTACAATGCCTTACCAGGGCTTGACATTGCGACTGTTTTGGTCATAAGCAACCAAAATTGTGCACTTGCATTTGTGCAAGTGCAGATAATTGTTGTGATGTGACCGTTTTCCTGTAAGTATTCAATATATGTACACAGTATGCCCGTGTCATAAGATCCTAATAATCATTCAGCCTTAACTTTAATGATGGTTTTAGAAAGACAGATCAGCCTTCTACCACTCCTGTTTCATTACCACATTATATGAACAGCAAGGTTTGATGAAGAGGACAAAAACAAATTTCTTTTTAAGAATAGCTAGTGTTTTTAAAAACACAATGGCCAAAGTACTTGATGGTAGAAGAGCTGGTGTGTTGATTGTGATTTGGTGGATGTGAATGGAGCATCAGCAGCAAAGAAGTCAGTTTTTGATGAGCAGCTAAAAGAGCTGGAGAGTTATGAAACTGTATGTACTGTGTTTATTCATTACATTACCTGTGGAATGGTTGTGTGACAGGAAGTGCATGATCTTTTATCATTTTTAAAAAACATAAGAAGAAACATCACAATGCCAAGCGATAGAGATGGCTGAATGTCTGGTAGTTTTAGATCTGCAAGCTCCTGTGAACGGGGAATGTGCTTCTCAGCAGATGTGCACTTCTTGGCATTAACAGACATTGCTGGAAACAACTTTTGTGTCAGATTAAATCCATATTAGGCGTGTTAGCTTAACAAAACACAGCAAGAGAGCCTACAAAAAATTATGCTGCAAGAAATGTTTGTCAAAGAATGACTGGGATCCAGATATGATTGTTGTTGTTTTTTTGTCAGGATGCCAACAGCTAAGTCGGCAAAGCTGCAATTACAGTTGTGAAGAAAGAGCTCACCTTCACCAAATTTAAACCCATGTTAGAGCTCATGAGGAAAAATGACATCAACATGACATACGCAAATGACAAGTCATGTTCCAACATCATTGATTTACAGCTGATATGATCTGTCAGCAAACTGCTTGAAAAGGTGTCATTGGCTCCCAGTGTCTCTGTAATCATTGATGAAGAAACCGACTTGTATTAATTAACATCCTGGTTGGCTATGTAGAGGGTCAGTGCTGATGGTGAGGTAATATATTTAATTCATAATACGGCTTTGTTCAAAATAATAGCAATGTGTTTAAAAAAAAAGTGAGTAAAGCTAAAAGGAACACTACACATTCTTCCCCAAATCAAAACATGAAGAAAAAAATTAGCTAATTATTTTTACTACTTTACAGAATGTGAAGAAAAAGGAATAATAGACTGTTCAAAAAAGTGTCTGTAATCTTCATTGAAAACTTTAACATTTGCTGTATAAACTGAGAAATGCTTCAAAATAGAGCTTTTCTGTGAATCACTGAACTAATATTTAGTTCTAAAACCACTTTTTCTGAGAACTGCTTCATAAGGGTGAGCCAAAAAAAAAATAGATTCGCATAAGAATCGATATTCTTATTTGCTACGATTCAGAATCGCTATAAAATGTCTCAAAATCAATTTTGAAAAATAATTCAAAAATAAAAAATAAAATAAATTCTCTGGCTGTCCACGTCCATTTTGTAACTACGCAGGACATCCTGACATCACCCCGCAGCCGGCTTTGGAACGCACGCACGCACGCACGCACACACGCAGAAAACACAAAAACAAAGATGGAAGAAAAGGAGATCCAACTGGCCCGTCTTTGCTAAAAGTTAAAATTTGGTGTCATTTCAGTTTTTACTGAATGCCCGGAAACACCGAGCTGGACATGATGCACAGAGTGTGCAAGCATTGCAAAACTAAGATGAAGCACTTCGGCAACACAACAAATGCGCTGGCTCATATTACGAGGAATCACCCGGAGATCTAGGACACGGAGCAGAGTCAGCCGCCAGCTGCAGACCAACGCACACTGCAGTGCTTCATGAAGCTCTCTGCCAGCTCCAAACGGGCAAAAAAAAAATAAAAAAATTAAATAGTGAGCGTTACTTAGAGTAGCAGTTAAGGACCACAAACTGTTTTTGGTCAAGGTTTATGCAGGTCAAATGAAATCCCATTTAATGCTTTTTAATGCCATTCTTAATGCTGTTTTTAAACAACACACGGGGCTTTAAGTGGAATATGACTTGGTTGCCCTCGTGACATCAGCGCCACTCACACTCCCCATTAGATGATTTATGTTAATATAATGATTAAATATTATCAATTATTTAAAGAAATAATAATAAATAACAAAGTTTACAATGCCAAGTATAATGAGCCACGAGAGACAGAGGGCAATAGGAAACATATTTTCAGCAGAGAATAAGGATGTTATGGACCAATAAAATATTGTCCAGATTAAAGGTCTCAATAAATCTAAATCTAATCTAATCCTATGGCAGCTGCACGGATCCGTGTGTGAAAGACACGACGTGATTAGTGCAAACTGAGCGAGCGACTCTGGTGCGGATCAGGGCGGGGGGCAACACCTACACGTCTACAGGTGTATTAGCAGCGCATGGTGGAGTTCACGTGAGGCGTTCATACCACAAATTAGGAGCGACTAAAGCGTGTCGTCGTAACCGATCTGCACGAGCCTTTAGACCCACAGTCTGAACTATGATTTGGACCTCCAGAACATGCTGATGTCAGGTAAACTTTATTCAGACAAACTTAAACACTGCACATGTTTGATAATAGGCTCCTTAGCCGCAACAGAAATTACGCCTATTGTATTCTACAATTAGAAAACTGTGGTTACCAGTCTTAATATTTTGGCCCAGCCACAATAATTTTTTATTTTGCCCATAATAAAGATTAAATGTTAGCGTGTCACCGCTACGCACTCTCATTGTGATACGAAATGTTAGAAAGAGCAAAGAAAATTTAAGAAGATAACGCAGTAAGTAATTATGTGTATCTCTGCCAGGACAACTTATTTTTTTTAATTACAATTACAATCAAATTTAATGCTTTTTAAGGCCTTATTTTGAGCAAAATCAATATAATGACTTTTAATGCCCCGCGGAAACCCTGTTGCTAAAGGCACTTTTCTCAGAATTTAAAAGGTATTTTTCAATAAAGATGCACTTTTATTTTTGTTACCTAAGTAGTTTGTGATATTGCTTTGATGTAACAGTTGGAAACAATTCAATTTAAGTATGGATAAATGTTTTAAAACTCAATAAATATGAAAAAGACACTTTAATGTCTCCATTTGTCATTCTGTCTTGCAAAGTAGATGGGTGTAGATCATGATCAGAAATTAGATCAGAAATCATTATGAATAAAATTGTTTTGAATCGAAAATCGATTTTGAATTGAATCGTGGCCCCAAAAATCTGAATCTAATTGAATCGTGAGATAGTAAAAGATTCACACGCCTACTGCTTCACATCTGTGTTGCAATGAGTCGACCAGCTTCTGGCACCTGTGAACAGGTATTCTAGCCCAGGAGAAATGGATTCCAGCCCACAATTTCAATGCATTTCTTGGTTTGTATCAGACACGACATTTTTGATGTCACCCCATCAGTTTTCTATTGGATGAAGGTACAGGGAATGGGCAAGCCACATTACATTAATCTTGATGGTCTGGAACCAAGATGCTGGGGGCATCTTGGTTCCAGATTATTCTTAATGTTTTTAATAATCATGTCATGAATATTTTACAGTAATTAAAAACATATTTAAAAAAGATGGATGATTTAAAACTTATTTGTTTAATTTTAATGACCTCTCAGGACCCACCTGCAGTACCACGGCGGCCCATCAGGGGGTCCCAGCCCACACTTTGGGAATCACTGTGTTAGGGGATTAAACTCCCTATTTAAATGCTCAAAAGTTCTGGAACTGTTAAAAAGGAAAAAGTTGACGTAGCCCTTCTATCTGAGACCCGTCTACAACCATTTAATGTATGTCGTATGCAGAACAAACACTACAGAATGCTAGTTTCCTTGGGGGATGGATCTAAGATCAAGGGGGTAATGATTTTAATGAAACGTAAACTTAATTTGGCAATTGAAAAAATTAGCTCTAACAATTCAGGGAGATTGGCTTACTGTGGTGTTTCTATTCAAGGGAAAAAAAATGCTTTTGCAAGCATATATGCACCCACAATCTATGATCCTTCATTTTTTCCTTGGTTAACTATGGAGCTATCAGCTCATGCAAATTATTTACTCATCATAGGATCAGACATGAATACATTTT
The DNA here is from genome assembly GCA_018398805.1 of Hirundichthys speculiger. Lineage (NCBI taxonomy): Eukaryota > Metazoa > Chordata > Actinopteri > Beloniformes > Exocoetidae > Hirundichthys > Hirundichthys speculiger. The sequence goes on along the minus strand of JAGFBZ010000737.1, from coordinate 459,258 downwards.
ACGATAGCAGTCTAGAGAGATCTAATTCATCCATTACGCATTCACAAGCTCTATCTTCCAATGCTTTAAAGAACTTTGCCAAGGGGCTACCCCGGTGGCGCAGTGGTTAGGTCAGGCGGTCCCATATACAGAGGCCACAGTCCTCATGCGGCTGGTCACGAGTTCGACTCCCGACTTGTCCCCCTTTGCCGCGTGTCTTCCCCGTTCTCTCTGCCCCCCTTCCTGTCTCTCTCCACTATCAATAAAGGCCACTAGTGCCAAAAAAAATCTAAAAAAAAAAAAAAAAAAAGAAAAGAAGAACTTTGCCAAGGACATTCATTTAGCAGATATTTGGAGAATCCAAAACTCTTTAGTTAAAGACTACACATACTTTTCTTCATATCATAAAATGTTCTCAAGAATAGACTATATGCTGGCCAGTCCAAGTCTGATTCCAACTGTAGATAAGATTACATTCCTACAGCTTAATGTATCTGACCATAATGCAATACTAACTTCATTTAATCTGGACTTTCTATGGAGCTCGCCTTCCAGGTGAAGATTCAATATAACCCTTCTCAAGAATGAAAAATACCTCTCAAGTTAAAACCAGATTGCTAGAATTTGTTGACATTAACAAAGACTCAGTCCCAGATCAAGCAATTTTATGGTTAGTGATCAAGGGCTTTCTGCGACCAAGGGCTTTCATCGTACCTTAAAAAATGTAGATTGCAAAAGATTTCACAACTAGAACGAAATTGAAGTAGTTTAGAGAGAGCTTAAGGACAATTACAGTAATGAGGTTGAAATAAAAATTAAGTCTAGAATTGGATGATATGCTTAGACAGCGGGTTGAATTTTTCATGCATGCTACCAAACATAAATGTTACATGGATAGCAGTAGAACAAGCCGCCTACTTGCTTTAACGTTGAAACGGCAAGAAAACCAATTTAATATTCCTTTTATTAACTGTCTGGTGAAGGGACTGGTCACCAAAACGGCCAACATTAATAATTCATTCAAGACATTTTTGGAGAGTTTTCCTACTTTTATTGAATACAGATCTGAAGAATTTAAACATCCAAACTTGCGTACCAGTGGCATTGGCACAAAAAGCAGCATATTTAGGGGTGGAAATTAGTACCTGTATTCCGGCAATAGCAAAGAATAACTTTTCATCTATTTTGAAGAAAGTTGAGGAGGACCTTGAGAGGTGGCAGCACTTCCCCTTGTCGATGCCGGCCCAGGTAGCAACAATCAAAATGAATGTGATTCCACGCATACATTTTGTTAGTTCTATGCTCCCTTTACCTACTCCAACAGGTTTTTGGAAAAAACTTGACTCAAAGATTAAAAAGTACATCTGGAACAGCAAGAAGCCTTGTATTAAATGGTTAACTTTAAAACGAGACAAAACACAGGGTTGGATGGGCCTGCCCAAACTTTAAGTTATATCACTGGGCTTTTGTGCTGTGCTCCCTCAAACATTCGGTTTGGTGCGGGTGTAGTCTCGCCCTGGAAGGCGTTGTGAACAGGAGATGGTGCACCCTTTAAGACTTAGGGATGTGGCTTTCTCTGGACTCAAACATAAGAAATGTTTCTCTCAATCTCGCTCAACAATATCATATATAATACAAATTACGATGACAGCAGAAAAGCATATGGGCTTTAAGTCAAAATGGCACACGCACTCCCCTATTTGTCATAATGCCAATTTACTGACAGGAGGTAAACCGTTCATCTCACAACTATGGGCCTGACATGGCATTTGGACATTGGGAGATATCTCAGGCCAGAATGCAATACTGGATTTTCCGGATCTTATGTCCAAATTTAATATCCCTGAAAACTCTCAGTTCCTCTATTTTAGAATAAGGTCAGCACTTGGCTCGCTTAAGGTTCCTTGGGGGGCAAAGTTGAGAACTCACATTCTAATATTATTGATAGAGAGGGCTCCTAGATTATTATAGATATAAGAGACTACTATCTTACACCCATGTAGATTCTCCTGAACGTAGAACCTGGGAAACAGATATACATCTAGCAAGAGATACTATTAACTGGGATACAGTGTAGAAAAATGTCTTTAAATTAGGGATGCACAATAACTGTTTTTTTAAACCTGATACCAATAACCGATAACTTTCAGCTCCTAAAGGCTGATACCGATAACCGATAACACATAAAGTCATGGAAAAAATTATTAGACTACCATTTTTTCCTCACTTTCTTGTTCATTTTAATCCTGGTACCACTTAACGTCATCATGTGACTAAAACAGACAGAAAAGAAAACACTGAATGCATAAAAGCAGTGTTTTTGGCAGTACAACGCCATAGCTATTGATGTAAAAACTTAAGTGATTTAGGTTATAATCAAGAAAACCATGGAAAATGGTAAGATATCAGCTCTTAAATAAAACTCTTATGAGCAATCTTTGTGGTTATCGTTATGTTTGTCCAAACAAATGTACCTTTAGTTGTACCAGGCATTAAAATGAACAAGAAACTGAAGAAAACAAGGGTGGTCTAATATTTTTTCTTCATGATTGTACATATACCTAAGATCATTACATCAATACTATGAACAAAATCAAAAATAGTTTTGACTTTTTAAATGAACAAATATTTATTTTTTCTAGTGAAAACCTATTGGCAAGCCTCTCAAATATTTTCGTAAAACTATCAAACAAACCTATTTCGATATCTCACATTAACTTAAATAAAGTTCATTACTGACTGATATAAAAACATAAAGGCTCCTTGAACTGATAACAATACATGCATCAGAATTACTAACTGAAAAAGATTAACATTTAAAGGATTTTGTGGTTCCACTTAAATTAATACCTTAAATTAAAGTAAATGAGGTTCAGCAGTTTTTGTTTTTTATTTTTTAATCTCATGGAAGCTTTAGATGAGAGGAATGAGGGAGAGGAAGAGGAGAGGGGTAGACTGCTGCTGGCTTGTGCACGTTAGTATTAGCTTCCGTTAGCCAATGTTAGCGCGATTTCAAAACTCCATGGAAGCGATTGTTATGTTGTAGGTGGCCGATCGGGTTTTAAATATTAAAGCTTATGCTTGTGCTTTCCTCCTTGTAGAATTCGCTCAGAGGATTCGTCACAAATAACCACCAAACTATCTTCTTCTGAAACTTTAACGAAGTTCCACGCCGCCATGTTTGTTGTGATCAGCACTGTGCTACACCTGCATTCAAGGTGTAATGTAAATTCCTCGGTTCCCTCGTTTGCTAGTCGTTCTTTCAGCCTTTTCTATTTTTTCTTTTTTTATGTGTAACATGTGGGAGAATACTGTGAATATCAATTAAAGTCAGCAACTACCAAAATTATGACCGAGTTAACACGAGTTGTTTTCTGGCATGAGGGGGGGTTTTCTTGATTTTCCTTATTGAGTAATTGTTTTTCTGATTATGCCAACGTCACTTGAACATAACATTTACTGCCGGTCATTCAAGGCTCAGAGGGAGCGAGGCACTGCCGTGTTGACAGAAATATATATGTTATCAGGGCTATTCGTCGTGATATTCGGACTTATCGGGATGACGTCATAATTTCCTGTTATCGGCCCGATAGTTATCGGCCCCGATAGTTATCGTGCACCCCTACTTTAAATCATCAAAAAACCCGAATCATCAACTAATCCATTACAAAATTTGTCATAGGACCTACTTAACACCACGCAAAAGATATTTGCTGGGCGTGGCTCCCAATCCTAACTGCATTTTGTAATCAGGACGTCATGGGTACATTGATGCATGTCATGTGGCATTGCCTGATGTACAAAGTTTTTGGGTTAAAATTGTGGGAAAGCCATCTAAACTGATAAGGAGGGAACTCCCATTGGAACCAGGACTTCTCCTTCTGAATGATGACTCTAAGTTTAAGATTAGTGAGACAAGACGCAGACTCTGGTTGGCTGGCATGACAGCTACAAAAAGGATTACTGTTTTAAGGTTGCTTCCGCCACACTGACTATCAATATAACATTGGTTCTGTATTGTTAACAGGGTGGGGGGAGAGGGAGGGGATGAGGGGTCAAAGGTGGTTCAGTGTGTTCGGGGGGGAGCGCTCGGGCTGGATACAGGGCTTTGTGTCCGTTATGTGTATGCTATTGTTTTCATTGCCTAAAATTAATAAAAATTTGATTACAAAAAAAAAAGCCATCTTAACACAAAACATATACTGCATGATCCCAAAGTGAAGATATCTACCTGATTCTTTCCAGGCGGCATAGGTCCCATGTGGCCAGGTGGTCCAAATGGAGTGGGTCCAAACCCAGGTACTAGGTATAGAATATAAGGATTGATAACAGTGAACAGTGTTTCTGCTTAGATTATTTTCAGAACAAGACATTTAAATTAAAATATATTTCATTTAAAATGAAAGTGCTATTCTCTAAGATGCTAACTACTCACAGAGAAAAGAGGAGACTCCCATGTTAGGTGAACGTGGTTTGGAGGCAGCTGAGAAGTATTCCACAGCTTTCTTGAAACGCTCGACTTTATCCTCCATACGTGACTGCAAAGGAAACATAGGATGACACTGACTTTCCCAACACAGAATAAGAACAGTCTGGGTCCTCTTGCTGAAGAAATTGTCTGTGAATTGCTGTTGGATTATTAAATAATGAAATTAGAGGAGGAGACTGATGGTAAATTTTTATTGTCAGCACATATGATTATAAGCTTTATCTATCAAGTTTATCACCCTTTAGCACTTGTTTCTCAAACCAGGAAGTAACTAAATATGGTGAAAAAAAATCCTGCTGATGAGTAGGAAAGTAAGGCTAAAAGATAATATTATGCAAGATATCTGAGGAAAGAAGTGACCAATTGGAATTGAATAGGGGTGCACGATAACTATCGGGCCGATAACAGGAAATGATGACGTCATCCCGATAACTCCGATATCACGAGGAATGGTCCCAGTAACATATAATTTTGTCAACACGGCAGTGCCTCGCTCTCTCTGAGTCTTGAATGACCGGGAGTGAATGTTATGTTCAAGTGACGTCGGCATAATCAGAAAAACGATTACTCAATAAGGAAAATCAAGAATACCCCCTCATGCCAGAAAACAACTTGTTAACTCGGTCATAATTTTGGTAGTTGCTGACTTGAATTGATATTCACAGTATTCTCCCACATGTTGCACATAAAAAAAGAAAAAAATATAAAAGGCTGAAAGAACGACTAGCAAACGAGGGAACGTGGGAATTTACGTTACACCTTGAATGCAGCCTGCAGCACAGTGTACTGATCACAATAAACATGGCGGCATGGAACTTCGTTAAAGTTTCAGAAGAAGATAGTTTGGTGGTTTTTTGTGACGAATCCTCCGAGCGAATTCTACGAGGAGGGAAGCACAAGCATAAGCTTTAATACTTAAAACCCGATCGGCCACCTAAAACATAACAATCGCTTCCATGGAGTTTTGAAATCGCGCTAACGTTGGCTAACGGAAGCTAATGCTAACGTGGACAAGCCAGCAGCAGTCTTCCCTCTCCTCTCCTCTCCCTCATTCCTCTCATCTAAAGCTTCCATGAGATTAAAAAATAAAAACTACCGAACCTAATTTACTTTAATTAAAGGTATTAATTTAAATGGAACCACAAGCCAAAATCCTTTAAATGTTAATCTATTTCAGTTTGTAATTTTGATGCATGTATTTCCATCAGTTCAAGGAGCCTTTATTTTTTCTATATCAGTCAGTAATGAACCTTATTTAAGTTGATGTGAGATATCAAATAGGTTTGTTTGATAGCTTTACAAAAATGTTTGAGAGGCTTGCCAATAGGTTTTCATTGGAAAAAATAAATATCTGTTAGTTTAAAAAGTCAAAACTATTTTTGATTTTGTTCATAGTATTGATGTAATGATCTTAGGTATATGTGTGTGTTATCGGTTATCGGTATCGGCCTTTGGGGGCTGAATGTTATCGTTATCGGTTTTAAAAAACAGTTATAGTGCATCCCTAGAATTGAACAAAGAGATTCTTTTGTAGCTCAACAGCTACTTATTTCAGGGAAAGTAATTTCTGGTGCATTGTTAAACATTAGTCTCAATTCAGCTGAACAATGAAGGAAAAAAAAGTTTGACCATCCCAAAAACAAGATGGGAGAGATGGAGTTTTCCCAACTGTCTTGGAAAAGGTGGAATTGCATTTCCACAACAACCTTGCTGTATGAGCTTTACTACTGTGAAAACACAATTGAGACCCCCCGGAACTGAAACTGCTGGACACTTATTTTAAAACTACTTCATACTCAGCTATTAGCACTTTTTAACTTTTTCCTTGTAGTCTACTTTCAGTTTACAAAACACGGAGATACATGCTAAAATCATGTGAATACGTAGAAGATAGGGATGCACATTTTGGATTTTTTTTATGACCGTTAACCAACGCCCTTTAACGATTAATAACCGTTAACCGATAAGATTTAAATGCCCTTCCATGCTGCCATTCCGACATGCTACCTTTCCGACATACCACCATTTAGACACATCACCATCCCAAAATACCGCTATACCGACACACAAACGTCCCACCATTCCGACCCACCTGACCCGTCTGGGAGAGTTGGCTGCCACGATGTTGCGCGCGTTGTCATGGACGCATGTGGACACTTTCTCACCAAGTCCCCACGTCTCCACTGCATCAACCAGTTTAGCTGTGAGGTTATCAGCTGTGTGTCTACCTGGCATGCTCTGCGTTAACAGGACGGCAGAATTAGCTTTCCAGTACTCATCGATATAGTGACATGTAATTGTCACGTAGCTCTCTGTTGTGAGCGCGGTGAACTAAATTAACTAAATAGTTAATTTTTTGTAATCGACAGAAGCGACAGCCGTGTTGCCATGTTTGATTGCTTTCCTCAGATACATATCAGGCTCGTTTGTGGTGTATTTTAAAAGGGATTGCTGGAAACCTGGCACGGTTTTGACCGTGCCTGAACTTTGAAAGAGCGTCGTTCACAAATGCCCAAATGAACTCGTTCACGTCCCACGCTCGTGAAGGGGAAAGTGAACGCGCTCAGTTCACGTTCGCGAAAAATATGAACTAGTTCGTGAACTTTCGTTCAATGAACGTGTTCAGGTATAACACTGCACTGAATTCCTTTTTGCTCTCTTCATTTTCGCTGTAAAGTGGGCTGTGATGGGACGCACGTGATGGCATGTGTTGCACCTGTCGACACGCCCCCATGAGTTGATTTAATTACGTATCTTAAAAACAAAATTGACCGTTAGTATTAATCGGTTAGAGTTACTGTTATCGGTTAACGGTTAACCATGTGCATCCCTAGTAGAAGACAAAAATGGTGTTGCGAATTAGAATTATTAAGCAATGTTTTACACACTGTTCTCTGTACATTACAGCACAGCTTAAACATGCATGTGCATCAGCACCATATCCATTCCATACACTACCAAATTAAACGCACACACAAAAAATAATAATTCACATTATGAATGCTGATATGTGGAATAAGCCTTGTCTAACAAGTTCACATAAGTTCTGCATAAAACAAAGATTTGTTGCAGTAGCTCCAGTTGCTAGCTTTGTGCGTCTTTTTGAGTCTTTTTGTTTTGTATTTTTTCTTTAGTACAGTCCTTTTCTTTGACAACATTGAGTTTTGAATTATTTTTCATCCCGGTTGGGATGCTCAGCTGCTTGAGGGATATCCTTTGTTACTTTTTCTTTTTTTCTTTCTTTTTTTTGTTACAATCTGTTATGATGAGTAACCACAGCAACACAAGTGTTGCTTACAAGTGGGAACAGCTGAAGGAGATTTCAGGAGCACAAATTATACCCACACTGAGACCCCAAATCCCCAAAGAGTTGAGGAGAAAACATTGTGTATGTAGAGCAGGAGCAAAATGGAGAGATGTTGAAACCAGCTCTTCCCTCCATCACAATGGGGAGCAAGATCTCTTGCAAATAAAATGGGTGAGTTTGGACCACTGACAAAGACAAATCGGGAGTTTCAACATGCAGTATTGTGTGTTTCACTTAGACATGGCTGTAGGAGCAGTAAAAGCAAGGGCAGTGCTCGTCAGTGATCAGTGGGCTAATAGAGGACATGCCACTTTGTTTCTGCAGCCCAGATATTGGACTATTAGCTGCAAAGCTCAAGTTCCACAGTACATATACACAGTACACTGAACTGCTGGCTGGGAGCACTGGACCAGCCACTGTAAATTGCGGTCATTCAAGTTAATGAATGACCAGAAGCGTTGCACCAGAAGCATCCTGCAGTGGCCAAGAAGCACCTCAGAAACGACCATCTGCACTGCTCCAAATGAGAGTCTTGGCTGCCAGTAGACCATGTCACTTTACATGAAGCACATCAAGCTGGTCAAACACTAGATGTCAGACATGAGAATGGAAAAGGGAATCTGGTGAAAATACCAGAGCATATAAAACATTGGTTCTGTTTTAGGCAAACATCAGAGATGCACACAGCTGCTCTTAGGCAGTGGGCCAAGGCAGGGTGTCTGCTTTGTTTTAGAAAAAAGTGATTTCCATTGTGGGATAATTGTAATTTCTTAAGTAGAACCAATTTCTGAAGGTGTTCAGTTTATTAATCAGATTCAAGATGATCTACTTGAGATTATTGCCACATCTTTAAACAGTCACGGTTAAAATCTGGTTAAATTTGCAGGCAAATGCTATGACATACTACAGGACCAGAGCATTGGAAGCGGAGCGGAGCGCTGAGCGGGTTTTAAAATTGGTAGGAGCGCGTTCGGGTGCGGCAATTATATCCGCTCCGAGTCGCTCCAAGCAGCTCGGTGCACACGGCACTGCGCGCCAAATCAAAGTCATGTTTACATTTCAGCATGCTCCACAGTAGACTTAAGCTACGCCGGTCCACAATGCACTTGTGCTTTGTATACAACCAACAACACAGCCAGTAATCCACTGCACTGAATAACGTGAAAACATGGAGTATGCTACGTATTTCAAGAAACTATCAGAGAAAAAGTTCCAATGTATTGTTAAAACAACAAATGGTGACGGTAAAGAGACGGAGTGTGCCAAATGTGTTATCGGCAAAGATTCTTTATGGAATTTGAAGAGACACATTGGAAGGAAGCATGAGCACATACATCGTGAACACACTGAGAAGAAATCTAAAGGTTTGTTGCCATTTTTAGCCATTTGAAACTGGTAGCCTAATTTACTAAATACAGCTTAATGTAGCCTACTAGATCTAATATAAAGCATGCAATTATTTGTTTTATACTGTAGATGCCGAGGCGCAACAGCAACAAAAAGAGAAACAGTATGCCCAACTGAACAATTTGGATTGGATACACATGCTCATCACCATTTACACAAACCACCATCAAGTTTTTGTCTGGCAGATACTCTTTTCTGTCAAATAAGTGCAGCTGTACCAAAGTCTGGGAACTTCCCATGTAAATAAGAGCACTCATCTTTCTCCCACCTATATCCACTACTCCTCCTCACAACCTGCCCCTCCAACCCAGAGAGACAACAATTACCATCCTGTCTAGGCTGCCTCTCTGGACAGTTTGGCTTAATGTCTCCCTCCTGACCACAATGGTAATACACAGGGCAGTCTGCAGTTTGTCCTTTAGAAAAGGTAGATTGTCTATGGGACATCTGAGAGCCTTTCTCCTCTACTCCATTATAGTCCCTTGAACTGGGACCACTCCCTCCACCAGAGCCATCTGACTTGCCCCTGGCCGTGGGTCTGTGCCCTGGATCGCACCGGAATATCTTTGGTCCATGGTGAGCAGCAACAAAGTTCTACACCAGCTGCACAGCTTGTTGGCAGATTGTGCTCCTTAACCCACACTCAGCTCTCAGGCAACAGGGTCTGGATAAACTGTTCCAAAATGAGGACTCCAGCAACCGACTCGACCGTCTCTGGTCTAACCCATTTACAGAACAGATCCTTCAGGTGCTGATAGGGTTCTCTGGGGTGTCACCAGGCTGGATATCTGGTTCTCGGAACGTTCTCAGATAAACTTCCTCATTGATTTCATATTTCTGCATCATTGCCTCTTTAACTTTTGCGTAATCCATGCTGTAATTAACGTCCATAGCCACATATGCCTTGCCACTGAGATAGGGCACCAGATACATGGCCCAATCCTCTCTGTGCCATCGATAGGTCGTAGCCAGTCTTTCGAGAGTGACCAAATAATGTTCAGTATCTTCACTCCCTTCAAACCTGGGGATGGCAGCACATGACCATGCAACCTGGGCAGCTCCATCCCCAGATGAGCTTTGACTGGCTGAAGACCCTGGCCGTGGTGATGCATACAACTGCAGCGGCGACAATAGGCAGGCTGCTGCGGCGGCAGCGCTCTGGCTGGATACTGGGCGAGCTGCTGCAGCCGGCGCTCCAGCTGGATGGGCTCCTGCGGCGGAACTCCGGCTGAATGCTGGACAGCCTGCTGCAGCGGTGCTCCAGCTGAATGCTGGACGGCCTGCTACGGCGGCGCTCCAGCTGAATGCTGGACGGCCTGCTACGGCGGCGCTCCAGCTGAATGCTGGACGGCCTGTTACGGCGGCGCTCCGGCTGAATGCTGGACGACCTGCTGCTGCAGTGCTTCGGCTAGATGCTAGACTGGCTGCCACTGCAGCGCTCCAGGTGGCTGCCAACCCCCCTTGGAGTCCTCATTGAGCCAGTTAAGCTGGACCTGCACACTCTTACTTGCTACCTCCTCCTCCTCCTCATCATCTCGGACAAGCCACCGTCAGGACCCCTCCTCCTCACCGAGGTCATCCATCGTCACTCGGGTCGAACTCTGCTTGGCACCTCGACCTCGTCTTCCACCTCGTTTCCCCAGCTTCTCCACTGGCGTCTAGTATCCCATTTCTTCCCAATTGGGGTTTGAGGTGGGTGGATTGAAAAAAAAAGGGCACTGGAAAGGTAGGTTCCAGTTTTTATAAGAAAAGTTTATTTTAATTTTTCACTGGGCATAAAGCGACAGAAACACTAAGACCCAGAGACCGCCTTCCTCCAGCTTCAGCCACATAAAAAAGGAAAGACCCTCCCTCTGTCAAGTGAGCCACCCGAAAAGAAAAGGAAAAAAAAAAAAGAAAAGAATAGAATAGAATAGATGAGACTTTATTGATTTCCAAAGGGGAAATTCAGGTTTCAAAAAAGGTAACAAAAAAGACAGGACCACATAACATCGTCATCTTAAATCAATAATAACAATCATAACTTAATCCCATATAATCCTCAAATTGAAAAATGATAATAAATTGATACATCCACAAACCACTCACCCGTTGCCTGTCTGAAGACTTTTCACCCTCACTCCTAGTATGAATAAAGGTGTATTCCCACTGCAGGGCATAAAATTAGAATTTTTACCAAGTCGCCCCTGGCTACCAGGTTTTTGAAGTTGGTAGCCAGCTAGCAATTTTGGTCGTCAGTGTTTTTTGTCGCCCCATACGTCAGGGGTTAATATGGCACCAGCAGCATTGTCATTTATGAAAAACCCCTATTATCGTCTACTATCACTACATTTCAGAAGCATTTACAAGCATGAAAGCGCATTTTATTCTGTTTCCATGATGCTTACTATGAAAACTAATATTTCTTTTTTGTTAACACCAGGGGCCCTATCTTGCACCTCCTGCTACCCAATACCCATTACCTGCAAATTTCAGATTTAGGAGCCTCTGCCAACCGCAAACGCAATCTTCCACCTCCAAAAACCTGCTACCCATTATGCCGACTCCCTTAAGCACATTGTGGGCGTGGCAATGGGCGTGTCTCTTGCGCTTTCCACAAATTCGGTATCTTGCGGTACCTGTATCGCAGATTTTGGGTATTGGGTAATGGGTGGTCTGACCCCCCATTACCCAATACCCAAAATCTGCGAGATACCAGTACCGCAAGATACCGAGTTTGTGGAAAGCGCAACTGGCATGTCGGCGAGTAAAAGAGCGCCTCCAAATCCTGTCATTGCGCGTCCATCCAGTCACATGTGGACTGAACAACCGGCTCTACCTCTCGATTATGCATCACTGTATTACTTTCATACGTTATTATTCTCTTAAGGGCAGATGATTTCTGTACAGCTGTGGCATGATCTCATTCAGATGTTTGCTGTGGAGGAAACGAGGAGATCACAGAACTCTGTTGTGGAGTTTCTTGTACTGTGCTCTTATCCCTCTGACCCTCTCCTTGCGCTCGGAACACCTGAGATGCGCTCACTGGTAGAAGGTAGATGTCATCATACGTGTTCCTCTGGCTCAATGCTCATCCAATGATCCGTTCTGCAGTATTTTAAAAAGCACCGCACCCAGTGGCTATGCGTCTTCGCGCAGCTGTGCGTCCTTGCGCAGCTGTGCTTCTTTGCGCAGAGGATATGTTCAAGATAACTCAAAAAGTTATGGATGGATTTTGATGACATTTTCAGAAGTTGTCAGAAATGTGAAAAGAAAGAACTGATTTTATTTTGGGTGTGATCCGGAAGATATCCTGGATTCTGGATCACTTTCAAATTTTCGATAACATTGCACTATTTAGTTGTTTCTTGAACCCTAAAGCAACCACAATGGAGACAGGAAGGGAGTTCTGGAATTTTAAGAGTTTAATTCTCTCAGATGTAAAAAAGGAGGATTCGAGGGTTGGCAGCCAAACCAACAATCCAGGGGACGACGAAGGCAAGGAGGTGGCACTGCGAATGGCTGGATCAGGCGTTTCTGTGGGAAGATCTGGAGACGAGTCTGGTTGAATGATGACTGAATAGGTACAGGTGTGCAGTGCCACACCCGGGGTGCTCGTCGGATGGGAAGGTGAAACATAGGTGGATCTGAGTATCTATGTAGAGGATTGAAGGTGGCGCAGTGGGTTGTGCGCAGGAGCCCCATGGAAGGTTGCGGTTCACAACCCGGCTTGAGACCATAACATGCGCTCAATGGGGCCGGAAATTTTGTTTCTCAACATCTCTGTTAATTATTGCCCAGAGCTCATTAAATTTCACTCAGGTATTAACACTGAAAACCTTTATAAAATTTCAGAAGCTGATTCGGATCTGATCCAGAAGGCGGATTTTATCGCAATCTGTAAATCGCTGTATGGGAGAACTGTTGTGCTTGGCGGAGGTCTGCGCTCTCTGAGTGCTTTTCTAGTTAAGAAATGCTTTCCTGGAAGTTCACTGGCTCTATTTTTTTCTGAGCAGTTTGTTGGAACTTCTTGGAGTACAAAAGAAATGATTAAATCATTTGCTCCACATTAGTTAGAGCTAGTTATGTATATATCAGTGCAGAGGAGGAGGAGGAAAAAAGAGGAGGAAGCTCTACAGCAGAGTCCCAGACCAGCTGCCCATGAGAGCTGCTCTGATCTGGTTGAAAAGACGCTCCATAGCAGTTTGCAGGTACCGCAACCTGCTCTTAAAGGCAATGGCTACTGACGCACTGATTGGTTAAACAGGTAGAACGCCCTAACCACTCCCATGCATAATGTGTGCATAATATAGTGGTTTTCGCAGGTAATATCGCGGGTTTCGGGAGGTGGAATATTGCATTCTTTGTGGGGGAACGCCCCTCCTGCTACCTGCTATCCCTTAATAGCAGGTTTAGGAGGTTTGGCGCAAGATCGGGCCCCAGAAGTGCCAAGTAGGTCATTTTTACCTCCGAACATTTTCAAATGTTTGCATTTCTGTTAAAATAAAACCCCTACATCTTTAAGTTCATGACTTTTTCTAAAATAGATTTATTAATCATTCAGTGATTTCTGGTGAGTGTGTGATAAAAAGAAAAATGAATATGACCATTTATACCTGGGAACCACAGAGGGGGTCATTTTTACCCCCTCATATAAACAATGTATACAGCTGTCATTTTTGCGCCACGCCCCTCCGCACCCCACTGCCCGTTGCTTGGCAACGCTCAAACTTTGTGGCGTTATCGGACTTTGACAGTTATTGTCATTACTAAATCTTTCAAACAAACAGCAAAATTTAAGACATGAATCCAACAAAAACAACAGCCTGGCTGTTGTACCAGGATCTGAGTGAGAGAGAGTCAGAAATAGTGGAAATAATGGTAGATATGGGTGAGGAGTAGAGATGCGCGGATGACGTATATTTTAACCCGCACCCGCTTCTTAAAATCTCTATCCGCCCGCTATCCATTTGCAGAAACGTTTTTTCACCAATTTTCAAAACCGAACCGACCCGCCATCCTTTTTAATAATATGTAAAATATTTTTTCTTATTATTATTATTTTTTAAGTGCCTCAACCGCAACCCGCCCGAATTTAATTAAAGTATTATTTTTTGACGAGTCATCCACCCGATATGCGGATTATCCGCTCCGCCCGCGGGTGCGCGGTTCAACCGCGCATCTCTAGTGAGGAGGAATCGGTGGGGGCGGACCGATGACCCATCATTTTTACCAGGTGACATGACATCAACTGAGGATGAGGAGGCGAATTTATAAAAAAGGCCGTGGCTTCTATAAGTGAGGGGTCACCGCCACATACATTCAGTCTTCAGACACAGTGGGGGCTCGCGGAAATACTCTGACAGGTAAATTCGAAAGTCAAGCGTTTTAGTTTCCTCTGGTTCTAATCATTTGGTATTTTAGCGAGGCTACGACTCTGACTGATCTAATCATAAATATTTACATTGATCAGAGCTCAACCTGTATGTCAGCTACATGAGGCGGCCAAGGACGGAACCGTTTGGAGACCATAAAGCTGGGACTGCGGACTGGGAGAGTCCAGTCCACAAATGTCCCGGTGGAAGAGGCGGTCCAACTGCATATGCGCGCTGCAACACTGACGACCCTATGAATGCGTTCATGTACTTGATGGACCAGGTGATACAGCACACCTGTACCTGTACGGTGGCGGAGCCGCGCCGGTGGAGAGGAGGGCTGGGAATGGAGTCATGTGTGCGTGAGGAGGAGCACGCAGCGTTAATCCGTTTTTCCAAAATTATTAAAATATCTGTGATTTACATCTGAAATCTGTTGTTTTGTATTGTAAATAGTCTGTCATTCGATTGCTGTTGTTTTCATGTTTGTGTTAACATACAGCTCCTACAGTTTGTTGATGAACGTACCGATGTATTTATTTGTGTGGCTGAGAGATAAAGTGCGCAGCGTTCTACCACGTAGAAAAAAAGCTCGCAAAAACATACATTTTAAACACTTATTTTGACAAGTGTCCATTATTATTATTTCAGAAATATTCAGGAATGAGCAACTTCACGACAATTAAAAATGACATTTTAGCATCACTGACACTATTGCAGAGATGGGGTGAAAATGACCCCCTCTGTGGTTCTAGGAAGTTTGGAATCTTTGCGGTTCTATTCTGTTGTGTATTTCTATGAGGTTATTTACCAAAATGATCCATTTTGCTGTGGAGTAGATTCAGTGATGGACAAAACTGAAGACGGACGAATGCAAAAGTCCACCTGTCAATCGCTGGGTTAGGTGCATGTGTAGTTATGACTTCCGGCAAACGACGTGCACCCAAAACAGGGCCACTTTCCGATATATAATATATATCTGATAATAAACTTTGTTTCTAAAGTTCTAAATAAACTTTGTTTCTAAGTTATTTAGATATGTTTGCCTTGGTGACACATGACAAATGTGCAGAAATCATAAAAAAAAAAAAAAAGATTTTCTAAGTTGATGGTGGATTTTTGGTCCTTGCCACTGGCGACAAGGCAGAAAAAAAACGGTCGAAATCGTTAAATTTTGGTCGCATTTGGCGAACAGTTGGTCGCGATTTTAAGCCCTGCACTGTGGAGTGCGCTTCCACAAAGGGACCCAGCTGACAGACAGACACCTACGTGGCATGCAGGTTAGCAAATGTACACGCTATTTTTATGGAACAACAAAAAACAAAATGAATAATGACCAGTGGATACCACACTACATTGACTCCAACTCAAAATAATGCAAAAAAAAAAAAAATCACCACCTTCAAACCTCGGTCCCTGAGTTCATGCACATGCTCACTTTCTCACAGAACCTGAGATGAAAGGTAATGTTTCAGTGATCTTTATGATCAAGACTGGAATCTGCCTTCTCTTCACAAAACCAAATCATCCTGGGAGGAGGAATTTAAAATTTCACTCACAGAAATGACGTGGTCAGAATCCCTACATGTTCATAATACATCCCTATGTTTAAGACACTGTCTCATTCAATTCAAAGTTTTACATCGCTTACATCTCACTAGACAAAAATGGGCCAAGATTTATCCTCATGTTGATCCAACCTGTATCAGATGCCACCTGAACCCAGCTACCACTGGACATGTGTTTTGGGAATGTCCATCTTTCTCTTTGTTTTGGGGTTGTATTTTTGATGACTTTTCGCATATTTCCCATACCAAAATCAACCCTAATCCAACGATTGCCTTTTTTGGAGTTCCCGGTGAGAGTATTGCTACCACAAAACCTCAGGCTAACTTTATGGCATTCGCTTCATTACAAGCACAGAGGCTTATCCTCCACTATTGGAAGTCAGAAAAGCCTCCTTCATTCACTGACTGGTTTAAGGAAGTGCGCTCCTTGATTCCTCTAGAAAAACCTTAGATAAAGAAGGAATAAATCTCCAAGTTTATTGACACCTGGAGCCCATTCACCAAGTTTGCTCTTACTTTCTCACTCTCTTAGTCATTATAAGATCGCTCAAAAGGCATAACCCACTTATATTCTTATGTTCATCCATACATTTGTTGAGTTAGTTAATTGACTACAATTTTACAATTACCAGAAATACCACTCATATATTTTTGCTTATTGCATGTAAATCACCACTGAATTTACTTTTTGCTACACTGAGGGGATTTAAATGTAACAAATCCATCCCGCTGTCAGTATTGATGACTATAAATATGCCTTTATTTTTTAAATTTCCAATTGTTGTGTTGCTTTGTTTTGGGGAAATGTCCTGCTAGGGCTGTCTGTATCATCTGTTCCATGTTTAAAACAAAAAAAAAACTATAAAGTGTTAAAAAAAAAAGACATAAAAAAAGAAAGAAAAGAAATACTAGCTGTCCTAACAAAGAAATCTGTTATTGTTCTCCATCAAACTTGTCCATGTCAACGTGACAATGACGCACGAGTGACAGACAGGGTTAATACATTTTTTCAAATTCAAACCCTTAAGCGCTTTCAATTCAATAGGCCACATGCTTCTGTTTTTTTTTTTTTCATGACATTCTGATTATAGGAGTTAAAGAACATAAAATGTGATGTGTAATTATAGACAAAACAATGATGGCCTTACAATGACAGTGTCACATCTGTTTGAAAGATGGACCAAAGTGTTAGATGCTTGTTAGTAACAATTAGGTTCAATAAAAACCCTTAACTTGCAAGTATTATGTGGACACTCTTTTTCGCTCAACACTTCAGTAGGTAGATCTTAACTGTCACCCATGCTGAGGTAAGAGACCTAGGGCTTAAAAAGGTTGGCGATCACTGATCTAGAACATACAAGTGTGACAAAACAGCAATAACCAAAGAAATGTTCCAGGGAGCAAATGCTTTTTCACTGCACTACAGCTTCGGGTGCAATACTATTTACTGACGTCACACATGTAGGTACTTTGACCCAGTGTCCCCATTCTGTAGGTCAAACTTCCCAGAACAGCACCGGTTCCTCATTGATTCTAGTCCAGTCGTGTGTTCAAAAGGTACCAACATTGGTAGTCAGAAAGAGACGGAAATCACCAGAGAACAACACTCAAACTGCAACAGAAGACAAAAGGGAAAGAACAGAAGCACATGGAGATGCTTAAGGCTCAATCTAAATCTTGTTATGCTAGGAAATAGCAGCAATAGTGGAATCAACCAGCACAGATCGTTAAAATGACACACGATCCAAAGAACTTGCCCCAACATCTTCAGTTATATTTTCATGATAAAAGTGCCTAAACTTTGGAGGAACTGAAGACCTACAACTCTGAAGGTTTATAGTCTGTGTGCAGCTGGGTGAAGGATCTGGCCTACATTTGGTCAGCAGGACATGTCGTGGCTGCAGGAAACAACTCATCAGCTCTGAATATTTACTGAATGAACTAAGTAATGTATTGAGTAGGCTAGGCGATGTAGTGATTTCCGTCTATGGTAATCTTTCGTAATTTGATTTGAAAAATATTAAATCGAGAACCAAAATTATAGGCACAATAAATATTATTCCTACCTTCAGCAAAATGTTTAGAACACTTTGTAGAATAATCCATCGGAACAAAGTCTTTACGGTTTACTTGCGCAATCCATGTTTCCCACTGCTGATTTCTTCTGTCTTTGATCGGTCATGTACTCCAGTTTTAAGGAAACAAGTGTGGATGCGTGAGTAATGCATTTATACTGTATCTTAGCAACTTTAATGGCAATTTCAGCCTCAAAAAGCTAAGTTTTGTGTAAAATGTAAGCAACAGCTTCACTACACCCTGCATGTTACAGTGTTTATGAATGAACCACTTGACTACAAAATGGTAAAAGGCTTGTTGTGACGTCATGTGAAGACTATCTAAAGCAGTGATTCTTAGGCCGGGCATACACTGTGCGATATTTTAAATCGTTTGATTCAGCCCTATCTGACACTGCACGACGAGATCGCTGAGTTCAAAAGTTCGCAGCCCACGAGTAATGCTCTCACACTGTACGGCCCGATGCTCTGATGCGACTTGACTGCTTACACTATACGTTCATAACGCACCTAAGGGTGCGTTCGAAATGAGCCAGGCCTGCGCAGAATCGATCACCGGCGGTCGGCGCACAATGCAGATAAGAACACGTTTCATGCAACAGGAGGATCACTTTTATTTTAACTTCAATCAGCGATCGAGGACACTTTATCTAAGAACGTGGTCTGCAAACTAACATACAGGTGATCTAAAGTAAGTGTCTCCTCCTGTATGTGCTGGAAACTGTCCGACTTGACTGCAGCTTTTTGTCTCCACCTCCTGCTGCGGCCGCCTGATCTCGTCTACTCGCCAGGCGAGGCGCAGTTCATCTCAAACGCACCCTACTGCTTCTACTGTGCGATACCTTTACGAGGAGCGACCAGGATTTCAAACAAGTTTGATTTCCTTGCGAGCACACGACTTGTGATCGGGAGCTCGTCAGGAGGTGTTGATCTCTCTTCGTTACCCCACGTATACTGCACGAAGCACGACCCACAATAGGGTCGAAATTCGGCCCGATCCAAAAAATACTCGCACGACTGGAAAATCGGCTCAAAACGAGCAGACAGTCGCACAGTGTATGCCTGGCTTTAGGTGTACACGATAACTATCGGGCCGATAACAGGAAATTATGACGTCATCCCGATAAGTCCGATATAATGACGAATAGACCCGAAAACATATATATTTTTGTCCACGCGGCAGTGCCTCGCTCCCTCTCAGCCTTGAATGACCAGCAGTGAATATTATGTTCAAGTTACGCCGGCATAATCAGAAAAACAATTACTCAATAAGGAAAATAAAGAATTCCCCTGTCATACCAGAAAACAACTTGTTAACTCGGTCATAATTTTGGTAGTTGCTAACTTGAATTGATATTCGCAGTATTTTCCCACATGTACACATAAAAAAAAAAAATAGAAAAGGCTAAAAGAATGACTAGCAAACGAGGGAACGTGGGAATTTACGTTACACCTTCAATGCAGCATGCAGCACAGCGTGCTGATTACAACAAACATGGTGGTGATGGTATGGAACTTCGTTAAAGTTTAGAAGAAGATAGTTGGCTGATTATTTGTGATGAATGCTCCAAGCGAATTCCACGAGGAGGGAAGAACAAGCTTTAATACGTCAAACCTGATCAGCCATTTAAAACATAACCATCACTTCCATGGAGTTTTGAAATCACGTTAACGTGAGCTAACGCTAACGTGAGCAAGCCAGCAGAGAGTGCCCCCCCCTCCTCATCTCTCTCATCTCAAGCTTCCATAAGATAAAAAAAAAAAAAAAAAAACTACTGAACCTCATTTACTTTAAAGGTATTAATTAAAATGGAACCACAAGTCAAAATCCTTTAAAACATAAATCTTTTTCAGTTTGTAATTTTGATGCATGTATTTCCATCAGTTCAAGGAGCCTTTATTTTTTATATCAGTCAGTAATTGACCTTATTTAAGTTGATGTGAGATATCAAATAGGTTTGTTTGATAGCTTTACAAAAATGTTTGAGAGGCTTGCCAATAGTTTTTCATTGGAAAAAATAAATATGTTCATTTAAAGACTCAAAACTATTTTTGATTTTGTTCATAGTATTGATGTAATGATCTTAGGTATATGTCGGTTTTCAGTATCTGTTTTAAAAACCAGTTATTGTGCATCCCTAATGATTCTTAACCATAGGGCCGTGACCAAAACTTGGGCTGCCAGCACCCCCCAGAGGGCCACAAAAAACTTTCAGTTTTGCACCTGTGTACCAAGTTTTTGAAAAGAAAAAATAAAGACGAAGGTCCTGCCAACCTGCCAAAAGAAGAATGCATTTTTTTATTACCACCTTTTTATTGACTGATTATACAGTGGTACCTCTATTTACAAAATGAATTGCTTCTGGAAGTAGTCTCATAACCTGAAAATTCCGTAAGTAGAGACGCGTTTTCCATGTAAATGCTCTAATCCGTTCCAAGCCCCCCAAAATTCGGACATAATTTTTTTTTATAAATGATAAAAATGCATCAAAACATGTAACAAATACATGTTACCATTAGATTACAGACAATTACACACAATAAACATAAAATGAGAGTTGTACATAATAAAAAACAAAGAATAAAGAAAAGAATAAAAGTTATGTTCATTTACCTTTTAACTGCTAGCGTCATCACCCTTTGCCTTCTTTGGTTCATGTTCTCTCTCAGCAGTGGTTTTTGCCTAACATTTTGTAAAGAACCGGTCCAAGGACGTTTGCTTTGGTCGGCTTTTAACAATCCTTTGAAAATGTGCAAGGCAAACATCATCATAATGAGTGATAGCCCAACTAGCGAACACTTTTTCTGGGTGATTCTTTTCAACGAATTCCTAAACTTCATGAAATTTGGAGGATGCCAGGAAGATGCTAGGCAAGGTGTGTCGGACTCATTTTCACTGAGGGCCACATCACCATCATGGTTGCCCTCGAAGGGCCTGATTGACAGCATGAGTGTAACAAAATGCAATGTGAATCAAAATAAAATAACTACACCTTATTATATTGTTAAATAACAGATTGTGTGTTATTATGTATTCAAGTTTCAAATATTTAACTGATTATTATATTAAACTCAGGGTTTGTGGTTGTAAACGTCACTCAGAGTATCCATTACCTTGGTTTCAGAAGCGGAAGGGATTCTTTGTTTTTCTTGTAAACTACATTTAGCATACTTAGCTCTGCGTTTGCTGTCAAAATGCCTGACGACTGACACCGCCTCATAACACAAAGGACACTTTTTTTTCACCTTGAGATACAAACTTGTGTTACTTATGTATGAATTTTTCTTTTCTTGGACATGTTGGGGCTAGTTTGTAGAGGTTTTTCTTAAGTCCATCAATTTTGAAAAATCGTCTTTACGTCTTGCTCATGGTGAGATACTGTTATTGTTGGTAACAACGAATTGCAATTGTGGGAGATGTAGCTTATTGTCAATGTGCGCATTAAAGCGGTGTAAGCTTATTTTAGGTCTTAAAATATCGGTTTAAAATTTAAGCCAATAATGCACCAGCCCTCAGGGTTCCACATAAAACAATGAGGCGGGCCACATTTGGCTCGCGGGCCTTGTGTTTGACACGTGTGCTAGGCGATAGTAAATGGCAGAGCAGCTACTAGTATGTTTACATTAGGTAAACTCTGGGAGTTGAGTGAGTAGCAGCGCGTACTGTATTTTTGCCTTTCGTATCCTGAAATTTCTTTCATAACAAGAGGCAATATTTTCCCGTTGAGACATGCCATAACCTGAAAATGTAGAGACCTTCGTAATAGAGGCACCACTGTACAGTGATCCCTTATTTTTTCGCGATTAAAGGGGACCGCACACCTTCTTGACTTCATGAAGCAATGTCCATACACAACCGCCTTGCTTTCAGGATACCAAGCTCTGTAAGAGCCCGTGTCGCTCCATGGGTATCCATCAGCATATTAAATCAATTTAATTAACCCACAGTTTTTTTGACAGTTTTAAGAAACACAATCTGAAGTTTAAAAATGCAAAATGCTCATCACAATTAATGTGATGGCCATTTTGCAATGAATTACATTCAAAATTTATTCTCATGTATAAAACCAATGTTTTAAAAGCATCTGCATATTGTGAAAATAGACCATATAAAGAGGGATGCACGATAACTGTGTTTTTTAAACCGAAGCCGATAATTTTCAGCTCCTAAAGGCCGATACCGACAACACACACATATACCTAAGATCATTACATCAATACTATGAACAAAATCAAAAATAGTTTTGACTCTTTAAATGAACAGATATTTATTTTTTCCAACGAAAAACGATTGACAAGCGTCTCAAACATTTTCGTAAAGCTATCAAACAAACCTATTTGATATCTCACATCAACTTAAATAAGGTGCATTACTGACTGATATAAAAAAAAACTAAAGCTCCTTGAACTGATAGAAATACATGCATCAGAATTACAAACTGAAAAAGCGTATTCCAGAAGTTTACAAAAAATTAAATATACATTGAAAATTAATGGACTGACAGAAGTTAGATTCAAACATTTCTACCTTATACCAATTTCACCTTTGCCCGTGGGTCATCTTTGGCAAATTTCTTGGATTTTTCAAAAGCCTCGCTGATATGTGCAAGTCTCTGTGAATTTTTTGCTGCTGACTTGCTGACGTTAGCTCACGTTAGCGGGATTTCAAAACTTTCAAAAGTGATGGTTATGTTTCAAATGGCTGATCGGGTTTGACGTATTAAAGCTTGTGCTATTTTTCCCACGCTCTCCCGCATGCTGCATTCAAGGTGTAATGTAAATTCCACCATTACCTTGTTTGCTAGTCGTTCTTTTGCCCGTTTCTCTTTTTTCTATTTTTTTTATGTGAAACGTGGGAAAATACTGCAAATATCAATTCAAGTTAGCAACTACCAAAATTATAACCGAGTTAACAAGTTGTTTTCTGGCATGAGAGGGTATTCTTCATTTTCCTTATTGAGAAATTGTTTTTCTGATTATGCTGACATCACTTGAACATAACATTCACTGCCGGTCATTCAAGGCTCAGGGGAAGCGAGGCACTGCAGTGTTGACAAAAATATTGACAAATATATATATATATATATGTTATCGGGGCTATTCGTCATGGTATCGGACTTAACGGAATGACGTCATAATTTCCTGTAATCTGCCCGATAATTATCATGCACCCCTACATATAAGGCAATAAGGCTGTAAAGTCTGAGAATGACAAGCAGTATTTATGTGCATTCCTCATTTTTACAAGCTCTATTTTCGAAAGTATATCTAATCTAATCTAATCTAATCTATTCATGGTCGGAGGCAGAAGTAGACTTTGTTCATGCCAACTAAAAGGTAAGAACCGCAAACATTTTCATGAATGTCAATGGACATAAAATTCGCTTTGGTCAGTTTACACAGAAATGCATTCTACTTACAGTGTGTTTTATGAGTGAGGAATGCTGCGTGGCACAGCAGAAAAACAACAGCCCTATGGCAACACAGTTTTACTAGTGGCCTTACTCCAACACAAAGGAAAACCCCTATTTGTCAATGAAGGTCATAGCATTTTGACATGACAATTAAGTAAACCTTTGCATCAGAGACCAACACAAATCCTTGAAGCAACCACTTGTGATAATCATTCCAGGAAATAAATAATACCGTTAAGCGCAGTGATTCATTTAAAATAAAGTACAAATCAGTGGGTTAGGACAGACATGAAGACAGTAATGACCACTTTTAAGCATTGACGAAATTAATGTATTAGAAAAATAATTATCTCAAAGCATTGCTCAGTGAAGAAACAGTGCATGGGGGAAAAGTAAATTGACTCTAGTGAGTTGAAATTAATTTTAAAAAAATCAGTTAAAGTAATCATAAGCAGCAAGTAAAAAAATCAAGAGTGCACATGGCCTGCCTGTGACTGTTTGAAGACATCTCTGGCGATGGTGTCGAGGCTTCCCAGATCTTTGATGGAGGAGACATACTCTGAGACAGCTTTGATCACCACCTCACAGGGTGGCAGCACCAACTGATGGGCTCGCACCTGAGACAACAAAAAAATAAACATTCACTGAGGGAAAGGCCACATGAAAGTATTCAGAGGTTGATTTTTTAAGAAACAATGATGAGCACCCTTTTTAACTTGTTGTAGCTCAAGTTGTATTTTAAAAGGGATGAATAAAAATAAACAACAAAACAAAACAATAATACTTTATTAATCCCAAAAGGGGAAATTAAAGGGTGCCAATGCTAAACTTTGATCTCTTTATTATAATTCTATATTCTTCTTCTGTTGCTGGACAAAAATTTGACACTATTCACAGCCTGCAGGTTACAGAAAAACTCAACAAAAAAATAAATTAAATTGACTGGCTCAATTAGCATCAGTGTGTCATGATTTTTTTTGGTAGCAATTTTTGAACAATGTTTGCAAAAAACTTATAAAAAAAAAAATAATGCCCTTTCAAATGAATGGGGTTTGTTCAAGATCAGTGAGAGACCCAGTCCTCTTTGGAGCTCTATAGCTTACCCATATTTCATTGTAGCAAAACCAATCATTAATTTTTTAATTAACTTATTTGTTTATGATCACAGTGACAATATGGACCGTTTGGGTCTCCTCCATCTGATGGCTGCCTTGTATTTCATGCTTTTTGTAAGTTTTGCTTCAGCCAACAGATTTAGGATCACATATTCACTGAGGTAGCTGCTGAGACTCTGCCTCAGCCTGACTATGGCTCTGTCCACCTCTAGCTTGTTACCAGAGGAAATTTGGAAAACTGGAGTTGATCACGGAGACACCAAGCAGAGGAAATACAAGGCAACCAGACAGGGCGAGAAGAATCAGAGCAAGACTGCGGGGGGAGACGTTCAAAGTGACTGGTGTCAGCGTTCATCCCAGCCAATGTCTGCTCTCTGCAGAATAAGACACACCAACTCCAGGGTAATGCGAACCACCTGTATGAGTACCGGAGCGCGTCTATCTTGGTATTCACAGGTCGACAACAACGGTGCACCGCACATTGGCAGATTCGGGTCCCTCATTTGACTCAACCAGTCTTTACATAAACCCCCGCTGGTGTTCCACAGTCCATGTCAGGGAGAAAGTATGCACCCCAGACATCAAGCTCTTGGCTGTGCTTCTCCATCCTTTGTACCTCCCAAGAGAATTTATCCAACTCTTCTTTGTCCTGGTCTACATCTAACCCACAGTCAATCCAACAACAGCTACTGACCATATCAGGAACACCCTGAAAAAGCTTCAATAATTGTCCCCAGAGTCCCCCAAATCCATCTTAGGGGAATTTAACCCCTGGACTCCTGACAAAATCCCTTTGGGCTTTGACCAGTGCATCTTATGCACCACCCACCTGGAGATACACCGAATAGATGCTACGGCTCTGTTCCTGATGCTCTATTCCTCTTCTCTCCCTTGGCTCTGCTGATTACCACACCATCTTGCTTGCTCCTGAGCACTGAGCCTACACTCCAGTCATCAGGGGTGTTTAACAGGTGACCAAAACCATGAACCAATGGACCACAGAGCATCGCTGGTGTCCGGGAATGCCTGGAGTCAACTGACTGGGGCAACCTTCCCTCCACCTCTGACAGACAACAACATGCAAGTGGATGTGGTCTCTCCTCATGCATCTCTCCTGCAAAGAGACCATAATTTCCTCAAAGACTATCACCATCTTCCCCATGAGTAAACCCTGGGTCACAAAGGAACTAAAGGAGATCATAAACAAAAAGAAAAGGATAAGAAGAGGTCAAAAAAGAGGTTGACCTAGCCATCGCCAAAGTTAACAAAAAAGAAAGTGGCAGAGAAGTTTACTCAGGGGAACCTCAGCTCATCTTGACTGGGTCTGAAGAGAATGGCTGCTGTGAACTCTTCTACCACCACCACGACTGACTCTGTCCACATCACAGGCAGCAGTCCAGCATCTCTCCCCAATGACCTCAACTCCTTCTACACCTGGCTCGAGACCAACAACTCCTCCCAGCTAGCCAATACCAGATCCACCCTCAAGCCTGGTGACTCCCCTATCACATTCCACACCAAAGATGCAGTGAGGACCCCTAGAGAACGAAGGCTAACAGTCCACATGGTGTCGTCAACATAAGTGGTCAGGTCCTCAACTACTGTACTGACTAGCTTGGGTGCATTTTGCAGAGCCTATTTCAGACCTCTATGAACAACAGAATTGTCCCCAAGCTGTGGAAACACCATTATATCGACCATTATCACCATCCACAAAAGAAACCATTAAAAGACCTTGAACAAACTCCTCCCAGTGGCCCTCACCTCCCACATGATGAAAGCCATAGAGCAGGGGTGTCAAACTGATCCATGAAAGGGCCGTGTGGCTGCAGGTTTTTGTTCCAACCATGCAGAAACACAGCTGACTTGTTTCATTCAATCAACTGAACTGGTTGAGACCTTTAGTGAAGACAGCAAGTTGATTGACTAAAACAAGTCAGCTGTGCTGCTGCATGGTTGGAACAAAAACCTGCAGCCACACGGCCCTTTCACGGATCAGTTTGACACCTGTGCCATAGAGAGAGAGTTACCAAAGAACACAACCTCTCCCTGACCAATTACCAGCTTGGCCCACTTCAATTTGCGTACCAGACAGACAGGGTGTTGATGATGCAAAAGCCTTTATCTCTGACACCATTCACAAACACCTCTGCCAGGCTTCGTCTGCGGACTTCTCTGCCTTTAATGCCCAGTAGCCCCACATCCTAGCAAAGAGACTTCACAGTAACTTTAGCCTCGATGGTCAGCTCATTCTCTGGATAACCTGACAATCTAACTGGCAGAACATAGAGTCAATAAACTTTCAAATCTCCTCACAACCTCTACAGACTCCCCACAGGGCTATGTGCCCTCACCACTGCTGTTCATCCTCCCAGGGGTGTCAAACTCCAGTCCCTCAAGGGCCACTGACCTGCACACCTTATGCCCCTTTTCCATTAGTACCTACTCGGCGCGGCCCGACTCGACTCGGCTCGACTCGACCTCAGTGGTTTTCCACTGTAGTTCAGTACCACCTCGATGTGGGTGGGGCCTTCATGGTAGAGACCCCCACATAAACTTTCTCGTTCCTCGTTGCTCTGTCGAGCTCACTCTGGATTCGGTCGTCAGCCATGAAGCACAGTAATGTGTGGACTTCGTCATTCGACCATGGAGTAGACTTGCCGGCCATTCTTCGTTATGTGAAGTAGACAATTGCAGGTAAAGTAAAATCGCTGTTGAGTGTGTTGTTGCCGAGTTTTAAATATGGCGGGTGTGGAGGAGTCGCTTGAGGCTCATCCGTGACGTTGCTCTCTGGCCAATCAATGGCCCGCGGCGTGGTGACGTTGTATTCTCGGCCCGACTCAGCCCGGATAGAACCCCAGCCAAGTAGGTACGAAAAAAGGAGGGCCGAGCCGGTACTATGACCTAGTGGAAAACCTCCAAAGCGGAGCCGAGTCGAGTCGAGCCGCGCCAAGTAGGTACTAGTGGAAAAGGGCCATTAGATGTTTCCCTGCTGCAGCACTCCTGATTCAAATGAATGGGTAGTTAACAGACCTGGATGACAAACTGGTGGTGATCCATTTATTTGAATGAGGTGTGCTGAAGCAGGAAAATATCCAAGAGATGCGGGACAGCGGCCCTCGGGGACTGGAGTTAGACACCCCTGCTCTACACCAATGAGTCCAGGACATCTCAACCCAAGAGTCACCTGGTGAGGCTTGCTGATGACACAGTTCTCCTGTCCGGGCCTACCCACCACCATGGAGCAGCTTTGCAGGGGTTTGTTGAGTGGTGACTCCTCCTGACTGGAGTTAAACAAAGACCGAGGCCAAAGAGATGGTGGTGACCTCCTTTCCATTTTTATTTCAATTTTTCCCTGTATTTGCCACTCTCTGCCCACTTTACTGCCCCATGGGGATAAAGTTTTTCTAAATTTAAACTGTAAGGGATCCCAATACCTTGGACTACAACATAGACAATCCATGCTTTGATAACATTTACAGCCTTTGAGAAATTGCAGTTTAAATTTTAGATTTTTTTTTTTTCCAGGATTCAATGCACTTCATTTGCAGCAACTGCTCCATTCACAACACTAAGGACTTAAGAATCATCCGCAGGTGCACTCATTCACACACACAAATAAATATATATATATATATATATATATATATATATATATATATATATATATATATATATATATATATATATATATATATATATATATATATATATTAAGGCTGGACAACGATTAAAAAAAATTTTTAATCACGATTAATCGCATTGTATAGGGAAAATCAAATAATGAATTCAAAAGTAGTGTAAAGGTCACTTTTATTCAAATGTTCTGCTGCCATATGAACTAAAGTGCCATAACATTTTTTTGTTCAAACACTTTTAACATCAACACTTACCAGTAACACATATTTAGTGTAAATCTCATCTTAAAAAATGTCAAATAAAATAAAGCTTATTGCCACTGCCAGGGCATTAATATCATTCTGTTTTTTTGTGAATAATAAAAAAAGTCTACCAACAAAATTTTAACAATCTAGAGGCCACAATCATAACAATAAAACAGGTAATTTCTGAGGTAACAACAGAAACTTTTAACGGGGAGTTCAACTCGGCAGTTGTTACAAATAACCTTGTTTCTGTTCGATCCTCCTCTGGGAGAACTTTAAAATGAATATTTCCATGTAAAAGTTCTGTAACTTTATCAATCCGTAATTATTTGTGTATCATTTGGTTTTTTTTCCATTTTCAATTGTCAATCAAAAATTTTAAAAATTAAAAAGTGGCTTTTTTCTCATTTTTTAATCTAACACAAAAAAACAAACAAAAAATTGCCTTTTTTTTATATTTCAATTTTAGCAAACAGGCCACGGGACTGAATTTGTTTTTAATATTTTATTGTCTGGTTTACGTGACCCAGAAATGGCTTTGTTTTATAATCAATGAATAGACTTTCTGTTGTCCTTACACATCTGTGCCACTAGATGGAGCCACACTGAAGTAACCAGCTAGAGAACAGCACAACTGTGAACACATGAAGCAGATCTGATGATAAATGGAGGATTGACAGGATCGTCTTGAACAAAGGGGTATGAAAGGTTTTTTTTTCAGACAGAAGTTTTCATATTGCTACCTGAGTTGCTACCCGAACTGTAAGGTACACTGATTTTTACAGTGGAGGAAATAAGTATTTGATCCCTCACTGATTTTGGCAGTTGTCATACTAAGAAATTAATGAACAGTCTCAGATTTTTATGGCAGCTTTTTTTTAACAGTTATAGAAAGAATATTGAAAAAGAAATTGAGAAAATTACATGAAATGAAAAATAAAAATGAATTTGTAAGTCATTGAGTTTTTATTTTGTTGTACATAGTAAAACTTTTTCCTGTTACTAACTCCATTAAGTAATTGAGAAATAAATATAGTCACAATAAACTTTAATAAAACAACAAAACTAGGGATGATGTAAGATTTTTGAATTCAATTAAATTTCACAGTTCTAACAGACATCCCCATTTTCACTGCAACAGGGTACATTTGCATAAAATGACAATTTGGTTCAGACATATTTAGTCTGATACATCAAGAAAATTTGAGTGTGCAAATTTTGATAAACAAATATAAATGAAAAATATATTTGGGATTTCATTTTGGTAAGAAAATTTCATTCTGGTGCCTTGATGAAGACATTTCTATTCACTGTAACTTGATAATCAAGGCTGTAATCAAGGCGGTAACTATCACAGCTTTTTATCATTTCGGACAAATAGAAAAAGTCAGAGATCTGATGTGTAGAGCAGTTTTACAGAAACTCATCAACTCTACATCTCCAGCAGACTTGACTACTGTAACACTCTTTTGTCTGATTAGACATCTTCATTTCATCATGAATGCTGTTGCCAGAGTTCTGACAAGAACCAGGAAAACTGAGCACATTACTTCTGTTATGAGATACTTTCACTGGCTACCAATTACCTACAGAAAATATTTGAAATGATAATCTCCTTCCAGGGACCAATGCGTAATTTTGATTAATTTGACTGACAGAATTTTTCACATTGTGAAACAGGATTTGGGTGGTTCTGCCACACAACAGTGATTAACACAGGCGCTGTTGGATGTCCATCCAGAAAACTGATGATGCACTAAGAAAATACCCTACATCATGTGACCAAAAGTCTCCTCAAATTTTTTAATTTTGGGGAAAATTGGACAACGTACGTGCAAGTTAGAACAACCATTTTTGATCACAGCAAGATATCGATATTTGCTGCCCTCTTACAGTGATGGCCTTTGATAGAAAGCTAGTTTAATTGTATGTCATCTTTAATATTTTAATGACTGACTGACCAAGTCTTAATTGGATCTAAAGCCAGAGTTAGGAGGCATTCTACAAAACATGACAGTCCCTGTAGCCATTAGGTGGCACTACAACTGTTCCTGAATATTTACCATGTAGATGTGTTCAAGCTCAGACTACAATCATACACACCAAGTTTGCACCACATTAAACAAAATATGCCTGAGTTAAAGCAGATTGGGCTATGATTTGCCCAGGGCCCCATAAATGCATTGATTGCGACTGCAGAAATTCTAAAATTAAAAAAAAAAGGGGGCTCGTCAATAAACTGAAAGCAAGTGGCATTACTGAGCCAATTTTTGTGTGCCCACATCCGAAACCCATAAAATACATACATTTTACACGCAACTAATGTGTATGCAAAATTATTGAGTTTTCAAGCATATTAAGGCCCCCAAAAAGGCAATTCATTTCAGAGAATAATCATAATAATAATAACAATGAACATTCAAAATACAATAGGGTCCTTAGACCCTCGGTGCTCGGGCCCAAATAATAACAACAATAATAATAATAATAATAAGCATTTGAAATACAGTGGAGTCCTTGCACCCTTGGTACTCGGGCCCTAACTACATGGCAATTTAATTGCTAAGAAAGAGGAGGAAGTGTACAAGGTGCCTCCAGATGGACAGCAGGTGGAGTGAAATACCCTGGATGGGTAAGGCTTGCGATATTCCCCTTAGTCCTGTGGCGGACAGGAACCATTTTTGGAAATGCACAAATTATATGTGCCAATGTGGCATCGTATTGTGAAACCTGATTGTTTTGTAAACTGCTTGAGGCATTGCCTGCATGTTTATGTAAATAGTTGTACAGTGACTACTCGCTACTTTTTTGCAGTTTTTAAACATATTTTAAGACATTTTTTAGGCTCGGGGGGCTCCGGCTCCAGTTGGGGGATTTTCAGGTCCCCATTAACCACGAAAAATAAGGGATCACTGTATGTAACATGTTTGCAATTTTCACAGTGAAAAAAGTTGGCTATGACAGCTTCCCACTGTTGTCATCATTTTAGCTACCTCACACTTAAGCCTGATTTATACTCGAACGTCAGGTCGTCTGCGTCACCTACGCAGACGATGCAGAGATGCCCCCCAACCCTACACAGACACTACGCAGAGACTCCCGTGCACCTCCCCAAAATTGTAGGTCTATGCAGACAGTGTCGCAGAGAGGAGAGAAAGGAGGCCTCTGATTGGTCAATTCTACATCCGTAGAATACATTGAAGAAATGAGGAAGTACCCACATCTGTACGATTCTTGTTCTCCACACCACAAAGACAGCACATAATCTAGTAATTCATGGAGGGAGATAGCGATGAATGTGGGTCTGGATACGGCCGAGACAGTGTAGAAGTGGAAAAACACAAAAGATAAGTTTAGTAAGTTTAGCTAGTTTGTGATTGTCGCTCTTGCGTTGTGGCGTGGAATAACATAGCGGAGACCGCGCGAGTATAAATCAAAAGTGACGGCGGCATCTCTGCAACAAGCCGACGGCGACACATTGACTCAAGAGTATAAACGGCCCTTTAGTGTTTTATTGACTTCTGAGCTGTGAATAAAAACTGAACAGATCATGGTCATATTTTAAATAGGATGTTTCCTTGTGGTAGTGTGTTGTGTTAATTCTCCTAATGTATTGCTTTCCTCCAGTGGGTGGTCTGGAAGAAACTGAGAATGAAGCTTAGCTAAACCATGCTAACCACAGCAATCACATCTGAGAGGGGAGGTCCTGCTGCAAAGGTTGATTGACTGCAGGTCCCAGCATAATTCCACTTGGAAGAGTCCAGAAATGATTCTTGGTGGTTCCGGGCTCCTACAACCGAGCCGCGCTGCTGGCTGAATCAGCTGAGCTACACACAGACAATCATTTCAGGACTACTTCCCAGCAAAATTATACTGCTACCTGTGGTCAATCGTCCTAGCCAGCCCTTCCACAGTGGAGCTAAGTGACATGCTAAAATGTGTTGTCAGCATGATACTGTATATAATAATGAAGTAATATACTATTGAATTATATACAAACAATAATAACATAATTCAAGTTTTATAGTGGCAAGAATCTGAATACACAAGAACTCAGTACCTTGAGGGAAGCTAGTGGGTGTTCTGGTCCCAGCAGACTCCAGTGGAAGGCAGCCAGGTCCTCATCAGGCAAAATATGATTTCCTGCAATTAAGAAAATCTTTCAAGTATTTGCTCTATCAACAAACAAGAACTTTGTATAAAGCAAATCAAAAAATGAAATGGGCATATTTAATATAGGCTAAGATATCTCACCTAGCAGAGCAGCGAAGAGTGGCAGATGCTGCGTCTTAAGCCCAAGTTGCCTGGCAGCCTCAGACAACAGATACTGGTGTGTTGTCAGGTTCTTGCCATTCCAACTCAGTTTGAGTGCATGAGAAGAAAAGTAAGCGGGTACGTTGCAAAGGGCAAACTCAGAATCTTGAGCAATGAGGCCAGCAAATCCATAGTCCCTGTATAGCGATAACACCTCCTGATGATGGTCCTCCAAAGTCTGTACAACCTTCAAGTGAAGAATTAAAAAAACAAAAACAAAAAAAAATCTCAGTTTTCAGAGCAAACCTTAACCAGGTTTTGTGATTTTAATTTCTATTTCACTCTTAATGCAAACTCTTAAATCTGTGGAATTTGGACAATGACTCAGGGAGAAAGAATTAAAAATACATTTCAATATGTCAATTTACAGATAGGCTATGAAGGACAATAAAAATAAACATTTGTTTTTTTTTTTTTTAAAGCAGCTGAGCCAACAACAAAAACAACCTTAAGGTGCAGAACTACAGTGGCTACCTCTGTTTAATTTCAGGAAGGCAATTAAAATCATCCCTCACAGATTAAAGGTACAAAAAAGATCTACTTGCACTGGTGAGACTAACCACTTACATGCATACCATGAGTGTGAACTCAATTTTGAACAAATACGTAAGAGTATCAAGTTGACTTCTGTTTACATAATTGAGTTTTTCAACTTTTGTGGCAGATTATCAATTTCTGTTTCTTAATCTATAAAACTGAACTGCAAAAGTTTATTTAAAATTGAAGCTGATCCATAATGTATCCCTCTTAGAAAAAAATGCCCCCAGACACCATTCAAAACACTACCAGAGGGCACTTATTATGACCCCAAAATTCCAAATACTGTTCTTACATCATTTACACATGCTTCTAGATTAAAGTGTCAACTGGTTTATGCTATTATTTATCTATTACTATTTTTTTTCTCTTTTTTTATTTTTGCTGGTTCTTACAATGTCAAAATCTGTGCATTAATAAGTAAGTTTGTGGTACGTTTTTCACAGTTGAGTTCAGCACATGCAGTAGCACTACAACATAACAGTAACCATAACAAGTCAATTAGAGACACATTAGTTGCAAAGATGTCAAGAAGTGGTCATACACAGCATCTTTTAAACAGGAAGACAAACAAAGTTGTTTTCTGAGAAAAATGGCAAGGGTTAGGGCTCCTATACACTGCATGATTTCTGCAGTCGTACAAGATTATCACACCTCACCATGTACAATTTGCATTTGGCTCAATTGTGGGTATGATGTCCAGAAGGGTCTGTCAGACTGGACGATGACGAGCCCTCTTGAATCATTAACTACAATTGCTGTGGAGATCTAAACGAACGTAGTATCGCGTAATCTGTATGTGCTGACAGTAAACAAAACACGTGAAAATAAAGCAGTTAGTTGTAGCGTTTGTGTGCCAAAATGCTTTAAAAAAAAAAATAAATTCATCAATTAAAAAATATAAAGTAAAAAAAAGCACCAATGAAGAAGAATGTGTTCCCAGTAAAGGTTTAGGAGAAGAGGACAACTTTGGATTCTTATTCTGATTTGGAATGGCACTAGGTCACAATAAATGCAACTCCAAACTGAATTTTAATTCGCAGATGGAAAAATTTTTATCAGGTAGTCTTTGGTATTAAGACCAGTGTGAGGGCCATCTTCAAATCACTCATACAGCCAATTTTGACCAAAGACCAACAATATTCTCATAATTCTTTCACCAATGAGTCCTTCAGGCACATGAGTGTTAAGCTTCCAGTCCTTGAAGGCTGCTGCCCTGCATGTCTTAAATGTTTGCCTGCTTCAGCACGCCTCATCCAAATGAATGTGTCGTTAACAACTTATGCAGACCTTGATGACAAGCTAACAGTGATCCATTCTTTGAATCAAGTGTGTTGTGGTATAAAACATCCAAAACATGCAAGGCAAAGGGCCTCGAGGACTGAAGTTTAGCAGCCCTGGGTTAAGTAAGCATTATTTACACTCCATCAAAGTCCTGGGGCCACCATTATTAGAAAGAGAGCATTTATTTGAGAAAATGTAGTATGTCAATCTCAATAGATGCTAAATACAGTTATTAAATGAAAACCCAATAGCTGCATCGAGTTAGTATCTAAAAACTGATTTTATTAATTTGTAATCAAACCTCTTTCTTTAAATCAATGCAAAAAAGGCCAACTTATATGAAGGATGATTATGACAAAAATGTTTCAGAAACACTACCTTACACTGCTTCATATCTATTGACACCAACAATGAAACTTAGGCTACGTAATATGACCTCAAATCAATATCACAACTAATTGAACATTATACCTCAGTTACAATTAATTACCAATTATTTTAGTTATACTTTATTTTTTTGCCCACACAGAATACACAGATGACAAGGTTTTTGCTAGAAATATGCTCAACTGTTACAACTGAGATCTTTCTCTAATTAAATGGAATTTATCTATGTAATTCAAAAAAAGACACGTGAGCCACTGCACAGGTTAAAGGTTTAAGCAGGCAACCCATGCATCGAGACTGCATTCCTCTTGCAGCAGTCGCAGGTTCAACTGCCAGCCTCTGACATTTTGCTGTGCGTCTTCCCAACCTTCCTGTTTAATTACAAGCTTCTAGTGCTACAAAATACAAAAAAGGTTATTTTTTCTTTAAATAAAAGTTTACAAAAAGAGAGAATTAAAGAGAGAGAAACACACACAAATACACCTACCTCAACTAATTATGGCCATTTATTGAATATTTCAAACTATTGAAAAAAACTGACATGGGCAAGATTATGTCAGTTAGAGCGGGGGTCCCCAACCCCCCAGACCGGTACCGGGTCCGTGGGTCATTTGGTACCGGGCCACAGAGAAAAAAATAAATAACTTCCATTATTATCATTTGATTTATTATTTGAGTCTAAATGATGTTTTATTTTTAAAAAATGACCAGATTCTCTCCATTACATCCATCTATGACTTACTCTTGATGCATAACAAGACTGAAGACCTGCGTCTGTCACATGATACGTTTAAACCCCCAAGCTGGCAAAATGAGTAAGAAAACAAATGTCTTCGGAAAGTGTCATTGCACGGAGAGGATGTTACCGATGTTCTGTTGTTACGAGGACGCTTCTAATAAAGTAGCACGTGAATACACATCAGATTTACGTTTAATATATGGAAAATACAACAGTTTTATGCGAGTCGTATCATTTTATGTAGTTGTATTCATTTACAACAAATATTACAAACCGGTCTGTGAAAATATTACCTGACATTAAACCGGTCTGTGGCGCAAAAAAGGTTAGGGACCACTGAGTTATAGGTTCTGAAAGTTGGTTTTGATTAATTCTGGATTAATTGCCCAGCCCTCTGCTAAACTGATAACCAGTTCAAACAGTCAGAAAAAGATATGTAATATTTTACAGCCAAATACAGAAACAAAAGCTGCACACATATGACCAGTACTTAGTTAGTGAAGGCATAATTCAAGCAGAACTGAGATACTTAAAGAATAATGGTCTGCAAAATAATGTTACTAAAATAATTCTTATCAAAATAATGTTAGTGTGATTTCAAAAGCTCCATGGAAGCGGCGGTTATATTTCAGGTGGCTGATCGAGTTTGACGTATTAAGGCTTACGCTATTTTTCCCTCCTTCGCTTAGGGCATTTGTCACAAATAACCAGCGAACTATCTTCCTCTGAAACTTTAACGAAGTTCTACACCATCATCGCCGCCATGTTTGTTTGTTTTAATCAACGCACTGTTCCGCAATGCTGCATTGAAGGTGTAACGTAAATTCCTCTGTTCCCTCGTTTGCTAGTCCTTCTTTCGGCCTTTTCTACTTTTCTATTTTTTACGTGTAACATGTGGGAAAAAACTGCAAATATCAATTCAAGTCAGCAACTACCAAAATTATGACAGAGTTAACGAGTTGTTTTCTGGCATGAGGAGGTATTCTTTTCTATTCTGATTTTCCTTACTGAGAAATCGTTTTTCTGATTATGCCGACGTCACTTGAACATAACATTCACTGCCAGTTATTCAAGGCTCAGAGGGAGCGAGGCACTGCCGTGTTGACAAAAATATATGTTATCGGGGCTATTCGACATGATATCGGACCTATCGGGATGACGTCATAATTTCCTGTTATCGGCCCAATAGTTATCGTGCACCCCTAATTTTTTGGCACCAGTGGCCTTTATTCATAGTGGAGAGAGAGAGGAAGGGGGGCCGAGAGAATGGGGAAGACACTCGGCAAAGGGCCGACAACCCGGGAGTCGAACTCACGACCAGCCACACGAGGACTGTAGCCTCTGTACGTGGGCCGCCTCCCCTTACCACTGCGCTACCGGGGTGGACGTTTTTCTTTCTCTGGGTGGTAGCGAAGGATGTGCGCCGTCATGTTTGTGGTGTTACCACAGTAAGAGATTTGACTGTGACAAAGCTCTCCTGCCCCATGCTTTTTATAAAAACCAAAATAAAGTCCATACATTTGATTTGAAGTGGGGCGGTGGGGGAAAGAGTTCAGGCTCTGTGAAAGTACTCAGCTTGCTGCACTCCGCCATTTTGTCGCGTGCATTTGCCCGCATTCAGGTTACTATGGTGACACACGTGCTTCTATTTCCAGAAGTGTAGATGACAAAAGAGACTGGCGGAGTCCAGCGAGTATTTCGATGGAGCCACCCGAACTCTTTACTCCACCATTAAATAAATAAAAATCGATTCTTGTACGGGAATCAATTTTTAAAAATCACGATTAATATAAAAAAAAATCGATTTTTTTGTCCCAGGCCTAGTATTTTCTATATATTAAACGTAAATCTGATGTGTATTCACATGCAACTTTATTAGAAGCGTCCTCGTAACATCTCCGTGCAATGACACTTTCCGAAGACATTT
The DNA here is from genome assembly GCA_018398805.1 of Hirundichthys speculiger. NCBI lineage: Eukaryota > Metazoa > Chordata > Actinopteri > Beloniformes > Exocoetidae > Hirundichthys > Hirundichthys speculiger. Next base: position 421,478 of record JAGFBZ010000737.1, on the reverse strand, counting down.
GTTTTCTTACTCATTTTGCCAGCTTGGGGGTTTAAACGTATCATGTGACAGACGCAGGTCTTCAGTCTTGTTATGCATCAAGAGTAAGTCATAGATGGATGTAATGGAGAGAATCTGGTCATTTTTTAAAAATAAAAAATCACTTAGACTTGGACAATAAATCAAATAGTAATAATGGAAGTTATTTATTTCTCTGCGGCCCGGTACCAAATGACCCACGGACCAGTACCGGGCCAGGGACCAGGGGTTGGGGACCACTGCTGTAACGTACTGGGATTGTCTTTCTACTCAGCTGCTGCATAACATTCATAAAAAGGCCTATTTTTTTGTAATCCTACAACATGTATTGAATAGAAAAGTGCAGCATGCTTTTATTTTTATTAGAAAACTGCTGCATTTTCCTCATGATGAAAAATCTATAACACTCCAGAATATTAATAAGAAAGCACAGTCTACGGCTACAAGCAGCTCCCTACTGGCTCTGCTCAGTCGATGCAGAACCACCTGTTAAGCAATTTGGGTCTGTGTTTGTGCCCAACCTTAAACAATCAGTTCTACCTTGGCTTATCTGAGCGAGTAAATCCTGCATGGTCATTTGCCCTCAGACTGAAAGTGAAAACCGGTAGTGAGCAGTGTAAGCTGGCATGTGCAGCATTAACGATCCAAGGTAAAAATGACCAGAACCATAATAAAACAAGTTCACATAAGCTATAAAATCTCTTCTCACCCTCACTCGGAAGCGGAACATGGCGAGACGGACGCAGTGGCTGAGGCAGGTCGGAGGCAGGAACCATGCCCTGGGAGGTGGGGTAGCCTTGCTGCTAACGTGGTTGACGATCAGCTGCGCCGTCTGTCTCTGGCCCTGAACTCGCCGCGCCCAGTCGGGCCACCGCTCCTTCCCCAGCGTGCCGTTGAAAACCACGACCAGCTCCAGGCCACCCTGGTACAGACAGGCCTGCGACAGCGCGGCCAGGTAGCCCAGCATGGCGTTCCACTCGCCCCCGCACACCCAGTCCGTCTGGTAGCCGCCGTACAGGCGCTGCAGGCTGGAGTCAGCGTCGATTAGGATCCTCGTCGGCGGGGGAGGCATGGGCCCGGGGTGATGTGGGTGGTGGTGCGGGTGATGGTGGTGAGGAAGCTGTCGGGCCGCAGTACGGGCGAGCTTTAGGAGGTCCACCGGGACCGCGGCCCCGGGACACCGTTTCTCTAAATATTCCTGAAAACCCTGCACTCCCATGATTGTGTTGTTAAGCCTGTGTGTCTGGCCGGGAGCGGGGTCCGAGTATGCTCTGTACGCCGTGTTTGTAATGTGCTGTAGGGCGAGACTTTAGCTAGCTGGGCAAGCTAACTGGTCTCCGATGTAGTGGCAAACTGTAGTTAAAACAACTTATCCGGCAGACGGGCTAATGAAATTAGTCACCATTCACAGGCAAATAAAATGATTAAGAATTATGGAAATACCAACTGTTTTAGTCTTGGTTGTGGCTACACAATTTAGTGTCCATCCCTGTAGATTTTTATTCTGATAATATGCCAGAAAGAGGCCAGTTTTGCGACCTAAAAATACTCAAACAGATTTTCTCCTCCCATAATTCGGTTTCAACGCAACTAGCTTTCAAAAATCTAATTGACGGCAAGTGACGGGCAGGCGGCCAGGTGGTGGGTATAGCTGAGGTGTCTACCGTCTAATCATAAAACTGGTTAGTGCACAAGGACAGATGAAAAACTGCGCATTTAGTTAGCAGCCCACAAGCTGGATGACCAGTTCGCGGACACAATATTAGACCGCAGACTCGTTATTTTTCCTGCAGAAATTTATTTTCCCATTTGTATTCTGCACTACCTCCTGGAAGAAAAAAAAAGCCCTGGTTTGGTGATAGATTGGTGACTCGAAGGTGCCGCAATATCAACTAAAAAGCAAACTATTTAGAGACTGTGCCCGGCTGACTGTCTAGTTGTACTTATATTTTGCTGTAAGTAGCTAGCTGTTAGCCGCTGGCAGGGTCCCGGCGTGATGTGACGCGTCAACTCCCTAAGACAAGTCCGGGGCGGACACGACGCGAAATGAGATGGATGTTTGACGAAATAAAAGGAAAACAACTTAAAGAAAATAAAAACAAAAGCCCGATGGTGCCTCCCTCGCTTTTTCTTCCACACTTACGACTTCATGTTGCAGAGGTAAACGTTACTTCAAGCGACATCAGCCATCTTGCGACTACTCGCGGCCCAGCAAATTGTGAGGAAGGTGAGGGCGGTGCTGGGACAACGGCAAAAGGCGCTGGGATTTGTAGTCAATACAACCAGACTAAAAGTGAAGAAGTCAGGCCAAGGAAAGCTTTGGCTGTAAAGAAAATAAAAACTACCAATACCGGCGTAGGGACAAAATTTGGCTGAGAATCGTAAGATGGAGAGGAGAATTTCTCAAAGTGGTCTACAAGTTATTAAAGCAAAAAATGCTGTTATTGGCTGACAAACCACAGTACCAGTTGTGTATACCAGTTCTTGCATACAACTATTTCAAAGTCCTAACACAACTGTGCCACAATCTCCTCTCTCACGTTATTAAAAGAATGTCATCCAGCGTCTTATTTTCAAACAAGCGGGGACAAATCCAGTCCTCAAGGGCCAGTGTCCTGCAAGTCTTAAAAGGTTCCTTGCTTTAGCACAGCTGATTCAAATGAATGGGTCGTTAACAGTCTTGATGAGAAGCTGATCAGAATCAGAATCAGTTTTATTGGCCAAGTTTGTCCACACAAACAAGGAATTTGACTAAGCTCTCTTTCTACAATTAGAATAAAATAAATAAATATATAACAAATTACTAGCACAATATATACAACAATATACAACAATATATACAAGCTAACATGTTGAGCTAACAAGCTAACATGTTGATGATGGTGATCTATTCATTTGAATCAGGCATGTTGTGGCAGGAAAACATCTAAGACATGCAGGATAGCGGCCCTCAAAGACTGGAATTGCCCTCCCTATTTCAGAACTATGTATGGAAAATGATATTAGTTTAATTTGTAAACACTCCAGTGGTTATTAGTTATCCCTTAGAGCAGTGATTCCCAAAGTGTGGGCCGCGGCCCCCTGGTGGGCCGCCGCGGTACTGCAGGTGGGCCGTGAGAGGTCATTAAAATTAAACAAATATGCTTTAAATCCTTGATCTTTTTTAAATATGTTTTTAATTACTGTAAAATATTAACGACATGATTTAAAAACATTAAGAAGTAACAAAACAAACCAGTTAAGTGTTATTCTACCGTCATCTTAACCTAATATGACAAGTGTCACCTTATTTGTTGACCCCTTACATTAATGTCAGAAAGTAGCTTCCAGTCCTGTATGTTGATCACAGTTGTGATTAAAGTTTTGGTGGGCTGCAGAGATTTTTCACATTTCAAATTGGGCCTTGGTATTCTGAAGTTTGGGAATGGCTGCCTTAGAGATAGGGTGAGAAGTTAAGTTATTCGGGAGAGACTCAAGGTAGAGCTGCTGCGCCTTCACATCGAGAAGAAGCCTTCACAGAATAGCGCTAGCCCTTCTACATTCAATTTCCATAAGTGCATCACCTCTCTGTTCATCTTTTGTAATTTTTTAATTTTTTATTTTTTTGCTTCGGGAGTAGAAAAAAAATCTAAATATTGTTTACACATTTTTTCATTATTATTAATCATTTTTGTTTTTAAAGTATAAAATTACTTAAGCTTAGATTTTTCAAATTAAGCCATTTGGGTAAAATAATTATATAACATCCATATTCAAATTCAAATCTTCTGAGCCTCAATGAAACATTGAGAATATTAGTAAACTAAGTCATCTACAATCCAAATTGAGATCTATAAACTGAAGACTAAGGGCATGTATATTCTGTCAAAAATTAGATGTATTTAGAGCATAGAAAAGCATCTAGTTTGGCCTCCCTGGTAGGTTAGTGGTAGAATTGGAACCTACAACATAGGAAGTCCTGGGTTCAGTCCCGGTTGCCTGGTTGTAATCCGCCCCGCCCCCAACACCTTGTTATTGAAGAAACATAGCACTTTGGTCTTGTCTATTTTTCCTCTAAGCTAATCTGCTGACTTGGGAATCTGCCACAGGTGGAACAGAGTACACCACCTGTGGCCTGTTAAACAAAATCAGGATAAGATATTAAGCCAGGATGAGTCAGTTATCCCAGCTGAACCTGAATTTAGCCTCCAATAGTCTGCATGAAATAGCTGGCTCGGATGAGTTAACATTGAGATTTACTCTGGAGGCTAACAATCAGGATTTCTTAATGCTGCTGTTCTGATCTTTTTAGTCAGCTGTCACTCTGATAGGAAATAGATTTCATTAGCAGTTATTCATGAATCTCTATGTGAATGTTGCCTTATTTTCATAAGCCTACATTGAAATTGTACTGAAAAATAATGATGATCAATTTATATAGTCAATAGAGACAATAATTATATAGCCAAGGTTGTGAACATCAGGAAGGTTGATATTATTATATTGGATATTGAACATTTGTTCAAGACCCGATTGTATTTCGTAAGTTCATTATTAGGGCCCATTTACTAAGGGTGTGAGGACCCAATTGTAATTTGCATTTTTATAATAAAATAATAATAACAACAATATTATTATTAATATTATTATTAGGACCCGAGCACCGAGGATGTGAGGACCATATTGTGTTTTGAATGTTTATTATTATTATCCAAAATTAATCGCCTTTTTGGGGGCCTTAACATACTCTAAAACTCACGAAATTTTACACACACATTAGCTATGTGCGAAACTGACATATTTTATGGGTGCTGCGCACCCAAAAATGGCTCAATAGCACTTCCTACTCTCTGTTTATCAACAAGCCCCATATGCTCTCACCTACAGACATGAACATTGTGTGACTGATGTATTAACCTCAGACCTACAAAAAAGTCTCTTGGACCCATGCTCTAACTTCCACAGGAAGTCCGCTATTTTGAATGGAATATGCAATTTTTCGAGTATTTTGGCCATTTCTAGGCCTTGTACTTTAACGAACTAACCTATTGGCAATAGGAAATGTCATGTTCTGCATGAAGCATCCCTGCTCCTACTGGGATGAAGCGAGACACCTCAAACCAGTTCAAATCAGTAGTAAAGACATTGAAGATGACTGACAGTGAAAACTGTAACTTTTTATTAAAACGGCGTGGCCGTGAGAGGACAGTGAAAATTGATGTCTCACCATGAATGGAAAAGTTGTTATAACTTGCACATGCGTGGTCCAATCTGCCCCCAAATACCTGCGTTTGATGGTTCTTCCACCCTGAACAAGTGTATATGACAATCTTGGATGAACTCCATAGTGCCACCATCTGGACCTAGGAATATGATTTTGGTCACAGTATGTGCGGTATCTACTTGGTGCTTCATCATATCAGCTTAAAAGCATACAGAATTATACTCATAAGTGTCCCCAATGCTCCATAGGAAGTTTCGTGTATGGACCTCCAACAGTTCCAGCGTTATTCACCGTGAAACAGGAAGTGGATGGTTTTGTCACATACAAGTAAAAAAAAAAAAAAAATCATCACCCATTTTCCTGAGGTGGTGAGGTTGAAGGATCACATGCATTGCACAAATGCCAACATTTTATACATTAGAAGTTATGGTATATTTCAGAAATCTATTGGTCTATATTTTTTTCAAAATATGAAATCATGACCGATGATCATATTTCTGGCGTACTTTGTCCAATCAAGTTTAAAACACTCACAAAATCGTCCACACTACCCCCATTAATTCCTGTCTGTTTTATTCAGATCTGACTTTCCATACGTATACAGTGACAGTTTAAAACTTTGCTCATGAAACACATATTTTTTTATGACACCTAATTTTTTTAATCAGTCACCAAAATTAGCAGTAATATAGCTCTATATGTCAACTTGATTGACAAACTATTTTAGAGTTTTTCAACTGAAGAGCTTAATTTTGATAATTTTTTAAATTGCAAACCATTGTTTTATGATTAAACTGTTAAAGAACATTTTTCTGGCGCCATAGATAGGGTATAGTAAGGGTATACGTCACAGTTTCAATTCAGTTTTTTTTTTTTTAGCATCTATTACAATGCAAGATGTCTGTAGGTGCTTTACAGAGACCCAGAGCATGATCCTTGAGGAAATTTCATCCACTAGAATTGTGCTACTAAATCCTAATCAAATAAAAATGAAAAAAAAAAAAAAAAACTTTCAGCCAAACAGTAGTGAGGAAAAAGTCAAATTTAAGAGGAAAACATTAATCAGGACCTGGATCATAAGCGGGGGACCTTCCTGCTAAAGACCAGCTTGGTAAAGAAAGAAAAGAGGAAGAAGATAGGAGAGAGAGAGGATGGAGGACAGAGAGAGGAGAGCACATACACTATATTGCCAAAAGTATTCGGACACCTGCCTTGACTCACATATGAGCTTTAGTTCATCCCATTCCTAATCAATATGATGTGGGTCCACCCTTTGCAGCTAGAACAGCTTTAACTCTTCTGGGAAGGCCGTCCACAAGGTTTAGGAGTGTGTTTATGGGGATTTTTGACCATTGATCCAGAAGCCCATTTGTGAGGTCAAACACTGATGTTGGACCAGAAGGTCTGACTCTCAGTCTCCACTCTAATTCATCCCAAAGGTCTTCTATCGGGTTGAGGTCAGGACTCTGTGCAGGCCAGTCAAGTTCATCCACACCAGACTCTGCCATCCATGTCTTTATGGACCTTGCTTTGTGCACTGGTGCACAGTCATGTTGGAAGAGTAAGGGACCAGCTCCAAACTGTTCCCACAAAGTTGGGAGCATGGAATTGTCCAAAATGTCTTGGTCTGCTGAAGCATTCAGAGTTCCTTTCACTGGAACTAAGGGGCCAAGCCCAGCTCCTGAAAAACAACCTCACACCATTATCCCCCCTCCACCAAACTTTACACTTGGCATCAATGCAGTCAGACAAGTACTGTCCTGGAAACCACCAAACCCAGACTCTTCCATCAGATCACCAGATGGAGAAGTGTGATTCTTCCCTCCAGAGAACGTTCCTCCACTGCTCTAGAGTCCAGTGGTGGCTGCTTTACACCACCGCTTTGCAATACACTTGGTGATGTCTGGCTTGGATGCAGCTGCTCGACCATGGAAACCCATTCATGAAGCTCTCTGCACTGTTGTTGAGCTAATCTGAAGGCCACATGAAGTTTGGAGGTCTGTAGTAATTGACTCTACAGAAAGTTGGCGACCTCTTTACACTATGCGCTTCAGCATCTGCAGTGCAACAGGGGCTGCGGAACTGGGGCATCCGGCATGGTCTGATTCATCCAGCAAGACTGTTGGTAACGCACAAAGACTGCACTCAAGTCTTCAAAACACCAGCTGAAGCACAGGAGTACATTGAGAAGATTCAGGGGGACGGTGATATGCATTAAGTGCACAGATATAAACTCATTAACATTGAAGTAAACAAGATAAATTACCATGCGCCTTTACAAGTACTGGTAAGAGTAATGAAGGTGACTTCTGCATCTTATGTTAACTAGTAGATAAGCAGGTACTATCTCACATGGGTCTGGAGATTATGGTGAGGGTAAACTGGGAATCCTAATGACGGTGATGAGGTGTGGAAATTAAAGTGTGCATTTACAAGCTAAGCACACCCTCTTACCAGAGCAGAAAATAGCAAAAAGTCATTATTTACACAAATATTGGGAATAACTATTATACAAATGGAGTGTTTAAGTGGTACAAGATAGCATCAGTGGTCAACCAATGGAGATGGATGGTGTATGGACTGATCTTTGCACGCGTGGAATGGTCACAGGCGGTAGCGGGAGATGTTTTTTTGGGGGGGGAGGGGGGCTTCTGTCCAGCAAATGGGGTTGTTTTGGATGCCAGTTCCAGCATCCAGGGTTGTTTGTGCCTCTATATGTTCAAAACTAGTTTCAAGGTAATCTATTTGTTGTAGTCCAATATGACTCAAGAAGTAAAGTTTAATTTTGTCTCTTGGAATTGCAGGGGTCTTCAGAACCTCAAAAAAGTTAAACAAGTCATGAATAAAATAAGTGATATGGATGGCAAGGTGGTATTTTAACAAGAAACTCATCTTCTAGATAATGACCTAAAAGGCATTAGAAGAAAGGTGGCGAGGTAGTGTATTCTCAGTCCCATTCTCATCCAAGCCTAGGGGAGTTATGACACTAATTCATAATACTGTCCCTTTTCAAAACAAAAAACATAAAAGATAAATGGGGAAGATATCTAATAATCCAAGGTCATATGTTCTCAGAGGACTTGTGTTTGGTAAACCTATATGGGCCCGAATACAGGTGATGATGCTACATTTTTTTGAAGACTTATTTCTTTCAATTGGATTATTTACAGAACAATATGCAGCATTATAGCAGGGGATTTTAACTGGACGCTACACTCTAAAGTGGACAGATCCACAGGACTGGACCAAACCCACCATAAGTGCAGGGCGAATATTCATAGCTTTATTAAAGAGTTGACAGTTGTTTGATATATGGAGAGAATTGAAACCACATGGCAAGGCATATTCTGTTACTCTGGCACACACAAGACATTCTCCAGGACTGATTATTTTCTGATTTCTACAGAATTACGGTCCAAAGTTTACAACTGTTTTTATGATAATATTGTGATTTCAGACCACGCACCCTGTTGTTTAGTATATATATGGATAAAAATCTCATTCAAATAACTTGGTAGATATCTGGAGGCTTCTTCATCCCACCACAAAAGATTTTTCCTATTTTTCCACTGTACACAAATCCTATTCCAGGATTGATTTCTTTTTGTTGGACTCTAAGTTGTTACATTCAGTAATTGACTGCACCTACCACAATATACTAATATCGGATCATGCTCCTGTCTCGTTAAGTCTCGACTTGAACCAGAATAGAGGTGAGCATAGTTTGCATTTGAATAATGCACTATTAAAAGATGAATAATTTTGTAACTATCTCTCTGATAAAATTGAAATATATGTAAATACCAATGATGTGGGCGATGTAGATGATTCCACTCTGTGGGATGCCATGAAGGCTGTCCTTAGGGGCCATATAATATCACAAAAGATAGCAGAGAAAAAAAAATCTAAACAAAGATTGAACTGAAATTGATGATCAATTGACCAAGCTCGAGGCTTCATATAAAACTGAACGTAAAATAGAAGTTCTTAATAAAATAACTGCTCTACGACATGAATATAATTCTATTATGTCAAAAAACATATTAAAATTGCTAGACCGAGTTAGACAGAGGTATTTTGAGCTTGGCGACAAGCCGCATAGGTTATTATCTCGCCAGCTGAAGCAAAAGCAGGCTTCCAGAGCCATACATTGTATTAAATCTGAGAGAGGAACTTTGCATACAGACCCGGTGAAGATCAACTAATGTTTTGCAGATTTCTATGCTAATGTTTACCGGTCACAAGGTGACCTAGATCCTCAAGCTTTTGATACATTTTTTGAGAATTTAAATCTACCTAAATTATCGTTGGACTCCGCTGATATGTTAGACAAAGATATCACATTGGAAGAGATCACACAAGTTACCTCCTCCTTTCCCAATAACAAGGCACCAGGCCCGGATGGTTTCAATGGTTTGAATTATTCAAAAAATTTGGCCCTAAACTGTCACCTTTACTTTTACGGATGTTCAACCATACAAAGCTGACCTCAGGTTTACCACCCACCTTATATAAAGCCACTATTTCGCTAATTCCAAAGCCAGGCCGTGACCCCCAGATGGTGTCATCGTATCGCCCAATTTCATTTGCCCCCGTCCCTCTTTTTGTTTGCAATTATCATCGAACCGCTCGCTGCTAGTATTAGACAGACCCCTTTAATCTCCCCATAAATGCGCTTGGCTATAAACACTATCTTTCGCTATATGCAGACGATATTCTCCTGTACATTTCCCAACCACAAGTATCGATACCTCCTCTCCTGGCCCCCATTACTAAATTTGGCAATCTCTCAGGGTTCTCCATCAACTGGGACAAAAGTGAACTTATGCCAGTCTCCGCGGCTGTTAATAAAGACTATTTACAATCCATTCAATTTAAGAAATCCTACAAAGATTTTACATATTTAGGTATGACTGTCACCAAAAATCCAAATGAGCTCCTCCGAGCAAATTGGCAAAGCAAAATCGAGCAACTCAAAATCAATATCGAATTTTGAAAAACCCTCCCAATATCCATGGCTGGGAAGATGAACTGTATTAAGATGATTGTGTTGCCCCGCTTCCTTCATCTTTTTCAATCTATTCCATGTTTTATAGCGCTATCATACTTAAAACAGTTAGATTCGATTATTATGCCTTTTATTTGGAGTTATAAAACTGTTAGAATTTCTAAAAAACATCTATCAAAGCCAAAGGACTTGGGAGGTTTTGCTTAGCCAAATTTTAAGTTATATTATTTATCAATGCATTTAGTCATTCTCTCATGGTGGAAAAATGGCCCTCCCTCTGAGGCAGATTCCTGCCCTGCGTGGTTGTGTACAGAAAGGATACATTGTGAAAAAACTTAATTATCGGCTCTCCTTAACAGCCCCACTGCTGTTAAAAAGACATATTTTGAAAAATTAAAATGAAAAATGAAAAATACTTTATTTATCTCATAAAGGGAAATTCAATGAAGTAAGGGCTCTCTCTCTCTTTTTTTTTTTTTTAAATAAAAAACAGACAGAAATAATAATAATAATATATAATAACGGTGTTAAGTCTTGTTGTGGAGGCTGATGGCTGCTGGCAGGAATGATCTTCTGTATCTTTCCGTCTTGCAACGGACCTGAAGAAGCCTCTCACTGAACACACTCTGTTGTTTGATCACTGTGTCGTGGAGAGGGTGTGAAGAGTCCTTCATCATCTTCATCAGCTTGTGCAGCATTCTTTTTTGTACAATCAGTTCCAGCGGCTCCAGAGTTACACCCAGCACAGATCCAGCTTTCCTGATCAGTTTGTTGATTCTCTTCAGGTCTCTGGTTCTGATGCTTTTTTCTGATATTTTAACAACAGTTTTGTAATTAGTAATACCATAAGAATCTGGAGACAGATAAAGCAATACATTGAAGCTCCAAAAATCTACTTGGATGCCCCAATATGTGAAAATCATTCTTTCTTGCCAGGCCTGACAGATAGTGCTTTCCTCCTCTGGAAACAGAAAGGGATTTGCAATATTGGTGATTTATACATTAATGGCTTTTTTGGATCATATTTACAACTTGTGGCTAAATATGATATTCCTAAATCTAATCTTTTTCGATTTTTCAAATCCGTAACTATGTTAAGATGCATCTGCCCAACTTTGAAACTCTGATAGAGCATGAGACCTTGGAAACAATATATAAATTAAATAAATAAATAAATTTGACCCGGTTACTTAAGGGGCAGTTTCGTTCTTTTACCGAATTCTGCAAAACAGTACTCCATTGAGTACAGAACATATCAGGCAGGCATAGAAAGATGAGCTGAATGTAGAATTGGAAGAAAAAGTATGGGACGAATGTTTGGAAAGTATTCATGACTGCTCTGTAAATGTCAGACATTGCCTTATGCAGTTTAAGACATTGCATAGACTATTATTCCAGAGAAAAACTGCACAGTTTCTTTCCTGATGTTTCATCCATCTGTAACAGATGCAAATCTGCAACTGGTAATTTAGTCCACTCTTTTTGGTCATGTAGTAAACTGTACGCATACTGGAAAAGTATTTTTCATTGCTTTTCTAAGGCTTATGGGAAATGCTGGGAGCCTGATCCACTTGTAGCCATTCTCGGAGCAACTACCCCTTTGTCCTTCTACTAATAAATATCAGAAAAAGGCTATTCTATTTGGAACTGTGATTGCAAAAATGTTAATCCTTCAGACATGGAAGGTAGACACTGCACCCATATACGATCTGTGGCTAAGAGAAAAGGCAAATATGCTTCACCTGGAGAGACTGAGACTTTGTGATGAAAACAGAGAAGAAATGTTTAAAAAAATGTGGGACCCTGTTCTGCAGCTGCTTCAAAGAATAGACTGACGAGTTTATATGAAATACCTTGCTGTGTGTACCTCTTATTTTACTTTTTTCTTTGAACAGTTTTGAATATGTTTAGTTTATTGTAACGACAGTGGCATTTATTATTTATGAGATAAGCTGATTCTGTTCATGTGTTATTCGTTTGTTTTGGGGTGGGGGGAGGGATTTTTTTTTCTGTTTGTTCTGTGTTATTTTGAAAAGCAATAAAGATATATTTAAAAAAAAAACACGTAATGATCTGTATGAGCTGTAATGTAATGACTTGTAATTTAATCTAACCGTGAAACAGTTTTCTCTCAACAGAAGCTCTCAACAGAAGCTCTCCCCCTCTGAATACACGATGCAGCTCGCAATGCAAGTTTTCTTGAAGTCATGAAAATGCTGCACCTCGCAGGGGTCTCTGATGGTGGCGCACCTCTGGCAGGTGAGGCCCTGACAGGAAGAGTCGTGGCAGGAGGTGATAAGGTGGGGTGCGGTGATGATGATGAAGAGGGCAGTGGTAATGCACAAACCGTCTGCCACAGATGGAGTCCTCAGAGAGTTACACCCTAGCTCAGGGTGTATTTTAACTATCGGTGAGAACGGAGCTGAAAAAGGAGGAAGATCTTGATGTCAGAGGTTGAATTTGTGATGGAAAAGACATGTTTTTTCAGTGTTTAGTTTTCATGTGTACTTTTGAAAAGAACCTTATGTTCAGTCACCTTTATGTATTGTTCTTCCATTGCTCTAGAAAAAGTTTTTGTGTTGTTGATTGGAAAAAAAACGAACTGCACAGAGTCACAGAGTATAGATGTTATCCAATAAGAACGGGTTACATTATCAGTCAGTGACTGACTCTAGGAAACAGTGTTCATTTGAATACTTCAGGGTAGAGGTAAGAGGTCGTGGATGTTTCTGAAGATTGGAGTTTTGTGTCTAACCTCCCCAGGGATGGTTAACTGTAGATCGGGTACTTTCTGCCAAGTGAACCGCTGTATCCTCAGCATCAGCTTCCCAGATAATGTCCACAAACACACTTTAACCGTTTAATGTTTTAAATGTAGAAAGAAAAATTTCTTTGAGAGAAGACAAAGAAACAACAGTGGGCTTGAGGCTGTTGAGAATCATACAAACATAAGCACACTCTGTCCCAGTGTAAGAGTTTGACAGAAGCTGTCTGACAGAAATGTATATTATACTTTTATTTCAGTCACAAAAGTTGTAACATAACGAAATGGACTAATGTCTGTGTGCATTATGCTATAATACAAAGAGACAGGCAGGAAGAAGCTGAGAGACGACCTGTCAAAATCAATTGAAGTGATTGAAGGGTCTTGTTCACCTTTGTAATGTGTGTGCAAAGGCTCATGAGTTTTCAAGCACATTAAGGCCCCCCAAAAGGCGATTTATTGAGAATAATAAAAATAATTAAAGCTGCAAGCAGCATTTATTGGGTCCTCACACCCATTGCCACCGCCCCCCGAGGTGTCGACCACCTTCCCAAGCCATGCCGGTCTGGTATAAAGACAACACAGAAATAAAATCATTGTAAAATCCACCTCTGAAAGTTCATTAGATGCATAACTATTCAGTTCCCCATCAGGTGACACCGGAAATCCACTGAAGACATAGCTGTTAACACCGTCACCAACCCACAAACCCACACCACTCTGAGGTGCTTAGGTCTGTTCAACTGGACGAGTGTTGACCCATACTGTTCTGGAGTCACAGAAGCAAATAATTCAGTCCATTGCTGAAGTCAACACAAATCTGATGAAGATTGGTGATGCACTCATGAAGATAAATCAAACCTTAAAAGAATTGGTTAATTAATGAATCATGTCTCACTTGTCATTTCTATTTTTTAATCTGAATTACATTTTCTCGGGTCGGAATGGCAGCTCGGTTGGGCTGCATGTTGATTGGCCCTGGCTCTGGGTTATCTGGCGGCTCCACCACCTCACAGAGTGAGATCCCGTGTCGGTGCAACACATGTGTTGGACACCGCATGCCATTACGATGCATCCTCTATCTTGACTGCATCACTCAATAAGGAACCATCCACCCTGCACCCGACCATCTTGGAGCTGCAACCCCACCATGCTGTTTGTGAGGATGTACGAGTCATGGGTTGATACAGGCCAACATGTCACAATTCAATTCAATTCAATTCAATTCAAAATACTTTATTAATCCCCCAAGGGGGAAATTCAAGTTTCAGTACACCAGGAAAAATCTGGTGTACTAGGGGAGCTGCTAGTGTCCAGCGCTCCTTTTCATGCCATGTCCTGTGGTCCGAGTGCTAACTCCAGATAACAGCCATTAAAACAGTTAACAGTCGTTAGAACCAGTATATCTCCAAAACGATGACAAGTGAGAAACATTAGTCACAACATTAGTCAGGTGCATTTGTGCATCACATGTTAGTTGCATATTTATAGAATGAAAATTCTTCCTCCTGACATATGCAAATTCATGTTCTGACAGCCTTTATCTGACGCTCCCACACGCCTCCAGTGTGACTGGCGTGGAGTGCATTCATGATGAAGTCGCACTGTTTCTGTGACAGGAATGTGTTCAGTCTCTGTGTGTCAAGTTCTTGCAATGCTGTTTTGAATTCATTCTTAGCACCGACAAAATTAGTGCCCTGGTCACACTGAATTTGATGAACTGCACCTCAAAGAGCAATGAAGCATCGCAGGGCATTGATGAAGGTGTCAATGGTCATATCCTCTAACATCTTGATGTGAATGGCTCGTGAGCAAAAGCAAGTAAAGAGGACGCCGTATCGATTATGCTGCTTCCTTCCCTGTGTGGTTGTGAAAGGGCCAAAGCAGTTCATTCCACAGTACGTGAAAGGAGGGGAGGGCTCAACACGTTCAACAGGTAAGTCACTCATTCTTTGAGATTCTGCAGCTCTCCTGAGTTTACGACAATGGATGGATGTATGATGTCACTGCTCTGCTCATTCCCAGAATCCAATATCCACTGCCTCTGATTTCATTGATTGTGAATCCCTTTCCTTGATGTTTTGTCTTTTCATGGTTGTGAGCGATTATTAACTTTGTCACATGGTGCTCTTTAGGAATGACAATTGGATGCTTGAACGAGTCAGTGAGCGACGAGTAGCGGAGTCGCTCTCCCACCTTAAGGAGACCATCTGCGTCGAGAAAAAAACATCAAGGTGGTGTAATTTGTTGTGACACTGTAGTTGATTACCTTTGCTCAACAACTTGATGTCCACTTCATATGTTTGCCTTTGCAGATCTCTGATGATGACATGCTCAGCACTTTCTCTTTCGCTCAGTGTAGAAAGGGTGTATGATGTGACCTTTTTAGCTCTCCGAAGCAGACGGGCTACAGCTCTGGTAGCTCGGGACCATGATGAGAACTTGGACAGGTGGTCGACAAGACTCTTTATTTCTGTGGTTTTTGTTTGCAGGACTTGTGCCCTTTTAACTTCCGGATCCTCGATGAAGAGGTCTGGTACTGCATCATTTACTGTGGGTATCTCCCTTTGCCAGAGAAACATGGGGCCGGTGAACCAGTCGGATGCAAGTAGTTCATTCACAGTTTTACCTCGAGATGCTCCATCTGCTGGATTTTCATTCGTAGGGACGTAGCGCCACTGCTGGGGATTTGTGGAGTGGTGGATTTTCTGGACCCGGTTGGCAACAAAGGTGTGAAATCTCCGAGCCTCGTTATTTATGTAGCCTAACACCACCTTTGAATCCGTCCAAAAGTATTCTTTCACATCAACAATTCTCAATTCTTCTCTGAGCATGTTGCTGATGGAGACTGAAATCACTGCTGCAGTTAATTCGAGCCGTGGTATTGTAGTCACCTTTGTAGGGGAAACACAAGCCTTTCCTATCACCAGTGAGCAGTGAATCTCTCCTTTCTTGTTCTTGACTCTCAGATAAAAGCATTGGCCGTATCCGCTGGTGCTCGCATCTGAGAAGTGGTGTAATTCAGTTTCAACAACTTCTCCAAAATTGGCAGGTAAGTAACAGCGAGATATTTTTACCTTTTGCAAGTTAATGAAGTCATGTTTCCAACTCTCCCACCGTGGTTTGAGCTTTTCTGGCAGAGGTTCATCCCAGCCGGTGCCTTGGTTGCACATTTCTTGAAGGATTCTCTTGCCGTTGAGGACATACGGTGCGAGAAAGCCGAGAGGATCATATATGGAAGCAACAGGTGATAATATGCCTCTACATGTGGCTGGTTGATAATATGCCTCTACATGTGGCTGGACAACACCTTCAACAACACGTTGTTGAAGGTGTTGTCCTCCTTTATGCTCCATTGGATTCCTAAAGCTCGCCCCAGTGTGTCACTGAATGTCAAATCCCTTGTCTTTGCTTCTGCTGCACACTCTGATGGGGGAAGGCTCTGCAACACAGCATGGTTATTTGACACAAATTTGTGGAGATGGAGACCACCTTTAATGCATATCTCCCTTGCTTTCCTGGCCAGCTGAATGGCCCTTTCCACAGTGTCAGTACTTGTTACCCCATCGTCCACATAAAAGTCTTTTGTAACAAATTGGGCTCCTGCTGGGTGTGAGTGGCTGTGTTCTTTTGCTAAATGTTTAAGTCCATAGTTCGCACACCCAGGGGATGACACCGCCCCAAAAAGATGCACTTTCATACGGTAGTCTTGAGGTTGTGTGGTGGTATCTCCATCCTTCCACCAGAGAAACCGGAGGTAGCTGCGGTCTTTCTCTTGGATGTGAAATTGGTGAAACATTTTCTCTATATCACATAGAAGAGCGATGGGATGCCGTCTGAACCTTATCAGGATGCCTGTTAGGTTATTAATCATGTCTGGTCCTGGGAGCAGGTGTTCGTTTAGGCTTGTGCCACTGTATTTTGCAGAGCAATCGAACACAACACGCAGTTTTTCAGGCTTCTGAGGGTGATATATGCCGTGATGTGGAATATACCACCGCTCACCTTCTGCTCCATCTGTCGGCACCTCTTCCACGTCTCCTTTGTATGATTTCCTTCATGTATGTTGTGTAATCTTTTTTGTATTTCTCATCTTTGTTGAACTTTCGCCGTAAGTGACTGAACCTGACTTCAGCGAGCCTTTTGTTATCAGGTAAAGATGGCCGTTCTCTAAAAGGAAGAGGCATTTCGTAGTGTCCCTGGGCATTTTTCTTTATACCATCTTTGAATCTGCTCAAGAACGTGAGATCCTCTTGTGAGACAATTTTGTTATCTCCTTTAGTGTCCTTGAAGTCTGACTCCAGTACACTTATCACATCCATAGGCGTTATTGGAGGGAGTTCCTTTACTGTGACTCTGTGACACAGACTGGATTGACTTTCATTAAGGCCAGGTGTAGAGCAGCCCACAATACTCCATCCTAAGTCTGTGAGGACGGCATAGGGCTCGTTGTCCATTCCATCAATCATTTGTCTGGGTTTTATCGCTCTGGGACAGTTGTACCCGATGAGGAGTCCCACATCACAGCTCAGGAGAGGTGGCATCTGATCTGCGATTGCTGCTAGGTGAGGCCATTGTTTCGCTGTTTGATAGGTAGGTATATGATCACGATTCAGGAGGATGCAGTCTTTTGTGTAAGAAGGAGGAGGGTCGATGTAAACACCTGAACTATAGCCTCTGACACGGAGATCCTCTACTCTCTCACTTTTCATAATCATGCTCTCTCCCACCATAGTAGTACGTTTCAGTTGTACAGGACAAGTGTTCGGTTGCAATTCATCACTTACTTCTCTCTCTATGAAGTTGCTGTCGCTCTGGGTGTCCAGCAGTGCGTAGATGAGCTGCTCCTTGGATGGCTGCGTAGCAGAGGAGACCCACACAGGTACGATCATGGACGTGCTGCATGACTGATCTTCTTTAGTGACACAGAGTGGGCTAGCAGTCACAATTTCATTTCCACTTTTTGAAGCTGCATTCACATTAGGTATGGATTTCTTTCTGTTCATGACCACAGGCCTGTCCTTTTCCTCATGTCTTTTGTAGTTTTCATCATGTAGACAGGTGGGATGCCTTCCTTTACACAGCTCACAAGTAGTGCTGGGCAATATGACGATATATATCGTGGGGACAATATAAAAGTGTATATCGTGCCATTTCTCTTCTATTGTTTCTAACCTAATTTTATCAATTATTACAGCAAATATGTAATTAAACAACCTGCAATGATAAATTTGATAGAATCATATCTACTTCTACAAAGTAGCCTTTTATGTTTGCACTTTTATTCATGGTTAATGCCTTAAACAGAGTTCTCTTCAACCCTGATGTTTACTTTAGACACTTTATATTGGTTTGCAAACTTTGCACTACAAGGTTACAGATTTCAGAAAGTTGAAAAATAATTTGTGTTTATTTTTTATAGCTGAACTTCAGTGCAAAAAATGTGTTTTTCCTCTCAGAAACTGTTGTGCACTTTAAGAAAAATGTGAAAGTTACTGTACCTCTGTACCTACCTGTTTTTGCTGCACTAAAATGTATGTTTGTGACAGTTCAGCTAAATGTCCTTTCAAAATAAAGTTGAAAAGTAAGCAATTATATTTTTGTCAAACTTTTTAGAGAATAACTGAAAACATACTTTATTATGGTATATCGTGATATATATCGTTATCGTGATATAAAATAGTCCATATCGTGATATATGATTTTTTTCCATATCGCCCAGCACTACTCACAAGTGTGACGGTGACGACATTCTTTGGCACTGTGACCAGGTTTGACACATCCATAACACAGCTTATTGTCTTTTACGAACTCTTGTCGTTCCTCGAGGGAATTTTCCTTGAAACTTGCACACTTGGGTAGTTGATGCCTGTCGTCTTTGCACCACATGCAGGGAGGCCTTTCTTTTCCAGTGTTTGACCTTGAATTTTCAGTGTTCGCATTTGTTTGAGTGCTGAAGACACTTACTTTGTTTCCCTTTGTTTCATGTGTGCTTCTTTTGACATAGGATGAACTGGATGAGTGCAGAGCATGCAGAGACGTGATTGGATTACATGCTATCTCCGCTTCAACTGACACAAATGTGGCAAAAACATTAAAAGTGGGAAAGTCTCCTTCTTCCATGAGGGCTTTTGAGACCTGGCGGTTCCAGCGTGCTGCTAGCCAATCTGGGACTTTCTGTGTCAGCTTTTGGTTCTCTTCGCAATCATTCAATATTTCCAAACCTTTCACGTGAGGCATGGCTTGGAGACAGGCATTTAGGAAATCAGAGAAAGCCCTTAATCCTTCAGCGTCTTTGTTTTGCACCTTCGGCTATTTTGACAGCTTGTCCCTGAAGGCCCTTTGGATGACAAATGGCTGCCTGAAGCGCTGGTTGAGCTTATTCCATCCATCTCTGTATGCTTCATCATCATCTCAGTAAAAGGTGCCTCCAATATATTTGTGGGCAGGGCCGCTGACAGGTTTCTTTAAATAATAAAGTTTGTCCACTGATGAAATACCCTTTCTGTCTATCAATGACATGAATGAAGCTCTCCATTCAATGTAGTGGATGGGGTCTCCACCAAACACTGTGGGCATTGGCATGGGGAGTCTGTTAATGGTTATGCTGTCTTGTATCACTTGGGCTAGAGAGGAGATGTCAATGGAGGGATTTGGTGGGGCGATGGAAGGGTTTTGGTGATGCACAAAGGGAATAGCAGGGTCTTGTTTGATGTGTTGACTGTCTAATTGCTGTGAGAGCTGACTGTCAGCTTCCTGTCTTATTTCTCTGTCGTAGCTCTCTAGTCTGACACGTGCCACCTGTATGTCTCTTTCTGCTCGTAAACGTTCCAACTCAGACTCCATCATCCATATTTTTTCTTTCTGCTTTCTTTCTTCCTCCATTAGTTTACACTGAGTCTCCTTTGCAGCAAGCTCTGCGGCTGCTTCAGCCCTTTTTGCAGCCATGACTGATTCAGAAGAATGACTGTTAGCTGACTGAGAAGCAGTGCCATATATGGAGTGGGTGTAGTCATCACACCAATAATAATAATAATAATAATAATAATAATAATAATAATAATAATAATAATAATAATAATAATAATAATAATAATAAAGAGAAACAAGAACACAATAGGTGTGAATGCCCAATGCATTCACACCAATAATAAAATTAACATTTGAAATACAATAGGGTCCTCGCACCCTCGGTGCTCGCGCCATAATAAAGTTTTTTTTTTTTTTTTTTTTTTTTTACAACTGCCTTCCAACAGTGCCATACTTCAGTCAACCAGTAGGGTGCGGTAAGGCGAACAGCTGGTTTCCAACCGCCAGTAAAACAACAGGAAACAACAGGAAGAAGCAGAAGAAGAGTACTAGTAGTAGTTTGGGTCGGTTCTCAAGAGACACTTCAACTATCGGTATTTCTGCATGCGTCATTTGGAAGTTTTTATTGAACATTATTATTCTTTTTAAAAAGAATCTGTCTTCGATTGCGATTTTTATTTCCCCATTTCAGCTTAATAAATTATGTAAGAAGTCGATTTCAATCGTTCTTCTGAATAGCCATGTCATCGGCTAACATTAGCATCGACGTGATACAGGCTAATGATAGCTAGCGGCTAACTGCTAATCTCGTTTTTAAAATTTGTTTGTAACAGTCGAGCCACAAAGATGAAACATTTGGATCATTCAGCACAACATCGGGGTGATCCGCTATAACGCTTGAAGTATTTAAATTGAAATAGTAGTACTTACTTTGTTTTTTTACGTTGAATTGCTAAGATTGAAAACCCCTTCGCTATATATATATATATACATATATATATATATATATATATATATAATTTTAAGTAATAGAATTAGGTAAAATGATTAATGAACTACAATATCCTTAGAATACCAATGAATATACTATACATAACATACATTTTAGTAGAAAAATACTAAGGATTTTGAAAAGGCAGACGTTGACTGGGATTACAGCAGTTGTAAAGATTCATAGTAGGTTCAACTGTGTGTGAAGGCATGAGATAAGCACAATTGCTTGCTGGTGTTAAAGAGTATTGACGGACTCAGTCGGCCTACCATCTCTGGTAATTGAATATAGGGTACCAGTCAAATGTTTGAACATTTTAAAATGCTTTCCCCTTCTTAATTGCTGTGGTCAGGGGCGCATAAAGGATTTTTAAACTGGGGGGACTGAGCTGTCATTTAGAATTATGAGTTTTCTAACTGAATTAACATTGGAAGACAAGGGCATATCTAGTTAACACTCGCCTTACATGATCAACTTATTTGTCTGGTTTGTTAATCACGCTCCAAAACTTAATGTCGTCTGCATGTTTTATTGAAACATTTGCTGATCTCAGCAGGATAAAGAATCTTATTACAGAAACTTTAACTGTAACTTCTAACAAAAAGGGAATGTCCAAAAATTTGTAACAAAAATAAAATTGAAATGATTCACACTTGTGCCTTCATGTAAATGATTAGAAACACTAAAATATGTATGAAAATAGAAGTATAAGAACTTGAACAACAGATTCATACAAAACAAATAAAAAGTATTTTTTCCAATTAACAAAATTGATCAGAAAAAGAAAATCCCTCTGCAGCTAAACAAATTTACCATCTATAAGCAGACTCAATGTAAGAAGGGGCAGATAGGGATCAATATAAATCTGGGGGGGCATTTATGCAAATGGTGAAAGAGGGCATGAAGTTGGTTGGAGAGGAGGATGCAGAGGATAGGGTGAGTTAGAGGCAGATAATTTGCCCTGAAAGGAACAGCCAAAAGTAAAAGAAGAGGAAAGAAGTCAAATGTTTGAGCATAATCTGTAATTCTTCTGTCATTATTATAACTTCAGAAGATGTGTTCTAAATTTTCTTGGTACTTTCAATTATGGTATTTCAATGTGCTCTCTTTATTGGTTCACTATAAATGACTCATCAGTATTGATGTGTTGTAATGTAAAGTTTTTTTTTTTCATAGCCCATAACCCTGTCTTTATTTTTCACCAGGTTTTGGGACACTTGATAAAGAGATTGTAAAGATGTCGTCAGGTGCACTCTTTCCAAACTTGGTCAGTGGCTCAAGGGGAAGTTCCAGCAAGTATCTGGTGGAGTTCCGTGCTGGTAAAATGACCTTGAAGGGGAACACTGTTACACCTGATAAACGCAAGGGCACGGTCTACATCCAGCAGTCTGATGATTCCTTGATTCATTTCTGCTGGAAGGACAGGACTACAGGAAATGTTGATGATGTAAGAAATAATAAGAATTTTATATCTGCTGCTTTAACAGCTTTGAAAAACCAAGTGCTGGTCACAATATGCTGGTTTGATTTTATTGGTATATTTTCTTTCCTTTCTATTTTCTCCTTGTTTTCTGTAATCTTCCCTCCTTTAAACTCATGGAACTCCAGATGATAAAGTCTAGCCATAAACTTGCACTGACCTGTAATCTTATCTTTGTGTTGGTGTTTTAAGTTTTATTAATGTGGCAGTGTCTTTATTTTAGTGCATTCATTTTGTTGCTGCCTTAGGAAATGGCTGAGACAAATTTGTCAGCACAATCACCCATCTTCTCTATTTTTTTAATTCTTCTCTCTCTTTATATTGGTGCTGAATGCAAAATCATTAGATGTCTTTCTTTTTAATGTGATGTAAGCTGTCTTTAGATGACATACTGTAACTTGGTGCTATAAATAAAATGGAATTAAACTCTGTTTTTCCTGATCTAGGACCTGATAATATTCCCCGATGACTGTGAATTCAAAAGAGTGAACCAGTGCACCACCGGCCGTGTTTATGTGTTGAAGTTCAAAGCTGGATCTAAGAGGCTGTTCTTCTGGATGCAGGTTAGAAAATGATGTTGCTCACCTTTTTTAAGAGAAATTACTTGGAGATGTAAAAAAAAAAATAGCTCATTACACATAGCTGTATGAGAGGAATTTTTTTTAAAGAAAATTTTTGTTACATTCTTTAAGGTGAGAAGTTTACATACATTAAGAAGATAAACATCTGGTTTCAACTGAAAAAATAATGTTATGAAATGTGCTTTTTGACTTCTAAAATGAACCTCTTCTCATACATGTTGAAAAACATAGTTTGTATGGTTTGGAAAAATCTAAAAAAGTCATAGAATTTGAAAATGTGAATTTTCAGGCCTGGAAAAGTTTTGGAATTTCATAAAACCCTAAAGGCTATGGAAAAGTCACGAAAATTTGAACCATGTGGTGTAGCAGCCTTGTATTAACAGTAATATGGGTCTTGAAATTGTGACTTTTTTCCTCTAATATTGATTTGGAAAGAGTGTAAGAAAAGACCAGTTTTGTTATGTTTGTATAATGCCTTAGTTTATGCCTGGCTTGAGGTAGAGTTGACTTATGTACTAAAGGAAAAAAAAATCTTGATACTGTACTGATTTATTGAAAAAAGGGCAATAGGCCTATTGTAAAAAAAATAAAATAAAATAATAAAGAAGGAAAAAAACAAACAGGATTTAGTTATGAAGGGGTTATTAATAACTGTCTCGAGATAGATGTTAATAGCACAAAATGTATTAATAAAGTTATAAATTGTAAAGGGGGCACCACCTGATAATCAGGAAACAAAGACTAAATGGCACAATCAGTCTCAAAATGGCTGTTGTTCTATGCGTGCCAGCCTTGTGACCAGGTGTGGCGCTATAGAGCAACAGAGAAGGCGTAAGCTTGAGCAAAGACCTCTGCAACCTGCAAATGTTACAAACCTGTGTGAAATGACCACAAACAACTTCTCATCAGAATTTATTAACATAAGCATTAAGATGAACAAACACTTGAGTTGAGGTTCTGATATTTACTAGACTAGATGACAACTCAACTACATAAGCAAATAAAAATGAAATGGAAAAAGAATGTCAAGATATATCCACATGTATGCTGGAGAACTACAGGTGTGAGTGTGTAAGGTGGTGGTATAACACGTGAGGGGAGCTCCAAAATGGTGGGCGAAGTCATGTGGTAGCTGTGCTCCCTGGCCAAAGATGGTTTCCAACCCACGTGGTGGGGGCTTGAAGATGGCAAGCAGGGTCATGTGATCGCCTCATTCCATGACCCAACATGGCTGCTGACTCACGCAACAAGAGCTTCAAGATGGCAGGCGAGGTCACTTGGTAACCTCACTCTGGAATGGAGATGGTGGAGAACAAAGCAGGGATTTTCTCCTGCTGATAACTGTTAGTGTTGTGGTTACTAGAAGAGAATAGATAGAAAGGGACAGAGTAAGATCAACAAAGCTACAATGTTTCCTAGTGACCAGCAACAGCTACTCTGTCATTTCCCCACAGTTGCTGCGATGTGAAGACAACTTCACAGAGCTGCTCTGATCTTTGACCTGGGAAAGGGAGATCTGAGTTGCTTTTCGCAATTAAAGCACTGAACTAAGCTCTCCCCAGACACAAAAGCCTCTTACATGGATCGCTCTGGAAGCGATCGATGGCATTGTGATGTCCGTGGGAGTCTGTGCTGATGATCCAAGCTCTGTTGGATCAGGCAGGGTTAAACGTACGCTCCGCCTGTACCCAGGGGCAGCTCTCGTCCTCTTTCTCTCGCTCCGTCCGGTGACAGAGAGATGCTGTGTTACGCAACAACAGCAGTTGGACTGTCCCTGGTAGATCTGAGGACGTTCACGTGTTGAGTGGGCGCACGGGTGCCTCTCATGCGCATCTGTTATTCCGTACATTGACAGGTCACTCCGTAGGTGTGTCATGGTCGGTTAAGGCGTGTGGTTGTCCTTGACGTTCAGAGGGGTCTCCTTCAGCCGAGTCGTCAGGGAACGCAGGCCTTTGCTGGCTAATTACCTTGCTGGAGCAGGCCAGAGAGATGTTGCACCTTTGGCTTTGGTGGAGGAGGTCAGAGAGAACGAGAGAAGGGAGAGAGCCAGTATTTATGTGTGGCAGAGCGTGACCTGCCTCCCCCGGGGACCCCTGCTGTGTTTTGGGGGTCAGTGCCCAATGAGATGGCATGACATCACTTTCATACCTGGTGGCAAAACAATAAAACTTTGCAAAGCCTGCTGGGAGTTTGAGTCGTTTTTGAGGTTTCTTTTTTTCAAGCCACGTGGTCAGGCCTTCCTTTGAAATGGTAACACATGGCTATATTTGTCTGGTAGCCTCACATTTGACATAATTTTTCTCTTATTTTACATTCTGTAAGGATACTTTTTTTCATTTTCAATGAGTATATCTCCTGCAGACTAATCTCGTTAATTCAAAATTTCTATAAAATTGATTCTATTTCTATTTAACAGAAATGGTCACGTTTTATTTTTCTTTTATAGTGTTATAATTATCTAGATTATAAGAGGAATAAAATAACTTATATTTTACACTAGATTCTTTTGTCTGGCTTAATCTTTTTGTTTTTATCAAATTTCATTTGAGGCACTATATAGAAATTAGTTTTCTGTGAATAGCACAGCTTTAATTCTGGTTAACTGTTTTATCAGGAGCCAAAAACAGATAAGGATGATGAGCACTGTCGTAAGGTGAATGAGTACCTCAACAATCCTCCAATCCCTGGAGCACCTGGCAGTGGAGGTGGCAGCGGCCATGAACTGTCTGCACTGGGAGGAGAAGGAGGCCTCCAAAACCTGCTGGGAAATATGAGCCACAACCAGTTGATGCAGCTTATTGGACCAACAGGACTGGGTGGACTGGGTGAGAAAGCTATAAATATGTCCTCATATATGTCCAGATAACATTTCACTTGCAAAGAGACTGTTTTGGCTTTCTTAGATGTGAAAGGAACTTGATGTTAAACTGAATGGTTATGAAATAGTGAAACCAGTGCACCCTGATGAGTTTTACAATTGCATAATTAATATATATATTCCATCAAACATACTTGCATGAGCAGCCTGGATTATATTATTTCATTTATTACGTATTCATTTTATTTAATAAAGGGCCAAACCAGTTTAAGCCCTTGTATACAAAGAGTTCTAGACATTTTATTAAATGTATTTATGTCTGCCTAAGGAGGTCTGGGAGCTTTAGCAGGGCCAGGACTTGCAAACCTTCTGGGCAGTGGAAGTCCAGTCACCAGCAGCACCTCTTCCAGGTAAGACTTGACACATATGGAGTTTCCATCATTACTGACATCAGCTCTATGGGGAAATTAGCAAACATCAGACGTTACCAAAGAATTTAATTTGAATTGCCATCTCAGCTCTCGCAGCCAAGCCACGGCAGGCTCTCCTTCATCAGGTGGAGCCCCCAGACTGAGCACATCTCAGACTCCTGCCACCCCTGCAACTCCTGCTGCTTCAGCTCCATCGTCGACTGGTGTTGCACCTTCCACACCAGGTACTGCTACTGCGCCATGTCATGCTTTGGTTTCTGTAAATCACAAAGAAATAAAGAAGAACATTGACTTTAATGGCATTATTAATAGCTTCATGGTAATCACAGAATGTTACTCTGCAGTACAGTGAACAAGACAGCTGCACACTGAAAAGCTTTATTTAAAAAGGGGTAAATAAAAAAATTAACTGAACTGTTTTTTATGTAAACACATTGTGGGTTTCTGTGTAGCTAATTCCGTGAAGAATATTGAGTTTATTGAGTAAAGAAAGCAAAGATTCCTTATACACATTTTTGTTTTTATCAATTGAAGCCTCAGCTCAGACACCTGTCGCCCCAGCTTCAGTTGGAAGCCCTTCTGCCCACCAGCCCATCCAGCTCAGTGACCTTCAGAACATCCTGGCCACTATGAATGTCCCAGCAACAGCAGCTGCTCAGGGACCTGCGGGTGAGGGATAAATTACTTGGTGTTGGAATTCAATTCGATTAAAGGTGGAGTAGGTGTTGTTTGAAAAACGGTTCCAGCAATCCAACTCAAGTGAGATTTTGAAAATATACACTCCCTCCCTCCTCCCAAAGGCTCCGCCTCCTCCTCTTCAGCTCACCCCTCGAAACCACGCCTTCACATGATTCACGACTGCATGAACCATAGGGAGGGAGGGAGGGGTGGGTGGGAGTGCATTGATATTTGATGGACGTATTATGCAGCCAATCAAAATAGTGATGATCACTATTTTGATTGGTCAGAGTTTTTCTCTGATTATACCCTCTAGACTGGACCAAAACGTTTCGTTTTTTTTGCAAACATGTTATTTCAGTGAGTGCAATGGGAATGTGAAAAGGTTTTCAGGCAATATTGTAAAAAGTGTTGCAAAAAAACAACACCCACCCCACCTTTAACGATTAACAATATAAATGTACCACAAAAAAAATACATTTCGAAGAACAATCTTTTGCTTAATGTACAAGCAGGAATGGATTATATTCCACAGAGTTAGTGAATTTATTCTTCTATTTAAGGTAACAGTGTTGCTTGACATCAAAACAATTTCACTTTGGTTGTAGCCATTTGGCCATAATGGGTGATTTATGTTATCTTTTTATTATATTTATATACTGGACACTTCTGTCATAATGGTATGAACCTAGTGTTTTAAAAGTTCCTCATTAGTTCTTGTGAAGACAGTCAAGGGACAAAGTGTAAATTCAAGACCTGAATAAGTATACCTAACAGCATATTGTTTGTACTACAGTGGACCTGGCCAGTGTTTGCACCCCAGATATGATGGCTCCCATTCTGAGCAATGCTGAAGTCCAGCAAAGGCTACTTCCCTTCCTCCCCAGTGGAGAGAGTTTACCACAGAGTGCTGAAGAGATCCAGAACACACTTAACTCACCTCAATTCCAGCAGGTAGGGGGAATTATTAAATGTTTCTAGAGAAGTCGTGTATTTTTTGAAAATCTTCCTCCATATTTTTTCTGTTCAGAATTGCCTTGGCAACCATTTAGTAAATGTGAATAAAATGAAAGCTAAAAGACTTTCAGATCACATGAGCCAATATTTATTTTATTCTCAATAAAACATAGATAACGAAACAAAAGTTTAAACAGGCAAATTTTACACTTTTATCCACTAAATGAGCTCATTTTGAAATTTGTTTCCTGCTACATGTCTCAAAAAAGCTGGCACGGAAGCAACAAATGGGGAGGTTTTTTACTTGCCATTATTTCTTTAATGAAAATTTAATATTACTACATTAGTTAATATTTGCTCGGGGGTCTTCTCTGGGTCTCTGAAAGCTACCTAGAGACAATTGTATTGTAATAGATGCTTTAAAAATAAAGTTGAATTGAATCGAATTTGAATATGATGAATATTACCGGACATGAGAAACCCGCTCATCTAAACAAAGAAAATGGCAAAAACATTTGTACATAAATTAGCAAAATTTCTTAATTTAAACATTTATGTTATCTATGTTCTGTTGTGAATAAAATATTGGACATGTGATTTAAGTCTTTTTGTTTTTATTTTATTCCAAAAAAAAAAATAAAAATAAACAAAAAAAAAAAAACCACCTCAAATTTTCTGGAATTTGGGTTGTAATCCGACCCTTACATGAAACCAAGCACTGAGAAATTACTATTTTTCTAATTGGGCTATGCTGCTAATCTGATGTAGTTGATTAGGTGTGGGCAAAGAAGCCTATCTACATATATGAAAGCAAGCTTTCGTTGATGCAGATTGGAGCTAAACAGGTAAACTGACTATAATCTATCTTCTTTGTAGTCGATGACTATGTTCAGCAGCGCCTTGGCCTCTGGACAACTTGGCCCTCTCATGAGTCAGTTTGGTCTGCCGGCAGAAGCTGTGGATGCTGCAAACAGGGGAGGTAGGGAAAATGCACACAAGTGACGATTTAGCTATATTCATCACGTTATGTTTATACTATACTTATGGTACTGGTAAAGAAATGTCATGTATAGTGGAGAGTAAAGCTCAAAATCACTTATAGCTTTTATTTCCAAACACACAAATGCATTGGTAACACTGCGGATTTTATTTCAAGTCAGAGCATGAATAAAATTTTATAAAATGTATTACTTTGCAAAATGTGAAGAAAAAATAATGTTGGGTTGTTTAAAAAAAAAAAAAGTGCATTTTTCTTTAGAAACATTTACTATAAACACTGAGAATAGGTTGAAGAGTTAGCTTTACTCTGAATTAGGGATGGGCATTCGGTGAAGATTTATTTTATTAATGATTAATAATCGATTAATCATTAACATTTTTATACTGAAAACTATAACAATTATTCTCGATATTGGCGTGATGTTTGTTTTCCCCTTTGGCCTGGTTGCTATGGCCTGGTTGCTATGGCCCGCGCATGCCCGGATGTGTTCAGTGGCCTGGATGTTCGTGGTCGTGAATAACGTAACAGACATTTCCTTTTTCTTTTCTTTAAAAAAACAACGATATTAAAAGAAGAGATATTGAGGAGACTACGTAACAAGGACAATTTATATCAAGGTGCCAGTATTACAGGCTTTTTGTTTCTTAAAAAGATGCGCTTGTTGTGCACTGCAGCTCCTGGTCCGTGCTAACACCGAGTTGAGGCTAGGCTAGGCTAGGCTAATCTGATGATGAACCGCCTCCACCGTCCTTTACAAGGCTTGGATGCGCGTATTTGTAATTTGCACTGCAGTGATTGCAGTACACTTGGTCATTTTCTAAACGAAAATGGTCCCACGCCACACTTTCGCTGCGACCGCTTCATGATTAGGACGATGACCTACAGAAGCTCGCATGTAACAACTGAGGCAAGCCAGGGTAGGGTGATGGTGAAATGTTGCCCCCTGCTGCCAAATTTATATCGGTGGCACAGCGAAATGCATCGCATTGTTTGAGGACGTGCACTGAGAACCTACGTTCAGATTGTTTAAAAAAAAAAAAACATTGGGTTCATCGACGAAAATGAATGTCCTTGACCAAATTCGTAATGTTCAATCATCGATTAATCGATTAATTATACCCATCCCTACTCTGAATTGCTTAACTCATATTGAGTTGTACAACCACGGCTTCTGAGAACTGCTTCATCTCTGTGTTGCATGGAGTCGACCCACTTCTTGTATCAGTGAACAGGTCCTCCAGCCCAGGATGATTGGTCCACATTCCACAATTCCTCTGCATTTCTTGGTTTTCTGCCTCAGAACCAGCATTTTTCATGTCACCCCACAAGTTTTCTGTTGGATCAAGGTCCAAGGATTGGTTTGATCCCTCCAGAACATTAATCTGCTGCTGGTGTGTTTGGGGTCATTATCTTGTTGAATTAATTGCCCTTCAGGGATTAAAATATTTTTTAATTGAATTGAAACACCCATTTCAAGGGGATTTCCACTTTGGCCCCTTCAAGTCTTTTGATGAATTTAAACTGATCCATGATCCCTGGAATGTGATAAATAGACCCAACACCGTAGTGTGAAACAAATATATGCTTATCATAATGCTTGCGTCACCACGCTTTATTGTCTTTAGTGTACTATGGCTTGAATTCAGTGTCTGTCTGTGGCCCCCAGACCCAGAGAGAGCAATCTTGCTTGAATCACTCCACCATTTCTCTTTTGGCTAGTCAATGTGTTCTTGTAAATTGTAACCTCTTCAGCACGTGTTGTTTTTACAATAACGGGGACTGCAGGGGCTTCTTGCTGATAGCTTGGGTGTCTTCTAATTGTTACAGTACTCAAAGGTACTTTACATCTTTTTTGATTACCTTGGAGCTGATCATCGGCTGAGTCTTTGCCATTTTAGTTATTATTCGATCCATTTAAATAGTCGTTTTCTATTTTCTTCCACTTTTTCCTGGTTCTGGTGGCCATTTTAAAGCATTTGATATCATTTTTCTGCATTTCTTTGTTTTCCACTCTCCAATCAACTTTTTAATCAAAGTACCTTGTTCTTCGAAACAATGTCTGGATTGACCCATTTTCTTCAGATTTTCAGAGAAATGCACTATAACCAACATGTATAACATTTTGCTAACACCTTTATCCTGAAATAAGTGCCACCTATATGACCTCTATTTGAACTTCATACTGCTGTTTTTTTTAATTAACATTAAAAAAAAAAATTAAATTTATTCTTTTCTTATAAAATAAACACTTAACAGTTACAAATTTGAAAATTATTTCTTCATGGTTTGATTTTGGAATAGAATGTTTAGTGTTTCCAATGCATTTGTGTGTTTTCAAAAATTTATAAGGATTTTGAGCTTCACCCACTTTTAAACAAAGCTTCTGTTATTTTGACCACAACCATATTTAGCGCTGAGACTGCACCAACTTACTTTCACATTTGTTTTTGCAGATATTTGCCTATAAATCCGGTGTCTTGTTGAAGCCTCACCACCGTGACTCAGTACAGCATAGACCGTCATATGTCTGCTATCCTGACAAGTTTTTGAGTGTCGCAAACACTTCATATAGTCTGTTCCTGGCTAACGGGCTGTTGTAGGAAAGCAGGAGTCAGAAATCCCTCATGGAGCTTAACATGTAGTAATATGTGAATGTAAAGCCTTGATGAGAAGTTTGGGCTTCTAAACCAGGTTCTAATTCCAGTATAAGCTACACTGAGAGAACTTATTTAGATCAATCCAAAGTTCGGTGCTTTTGACTATGTTGGAATTTCACTTCCAAAGGGAGAGTTATTCTTACTATAAAACTTTGAAAAATAATATGCATTAACATGCCTATTAAGGTAATTTTATGAATGTTGTTAAAATTATGTAGATGACAAACTGAAAATCATTCCTGCCTCAACTTTGTTGCTGTGAAAATTTTTTGGCGACTCCTGTTTTACCTGGTTGTGTGTGCAGTCCAAAGCTTGTAACACAACTGTATAAAAACATGTTTTTACGCCAACAACAATCTTGTAGAACTCCTCTTTAATGTAGCACACTCTTTTCTGTGGACAAAGGAACAACTTTATTTACAGATATACTGCTTGAATGGCACATAAAATGGATTAGTAAAGTATTGTTAAACTGAATTATTTCTTAATGACAATTATACAGTAATTGCCAAATTGTAGTAATTTATCATCTTAAAAACTACAGGATACCAGCTGTTTGAATTGCTTTTTATTTGGGAAGCGAGACTTTTGAATTGAAAGCATATTTGTAGCCAACTATTTTGGAATGCTGGTATTATATTGATGAAAACACGTTGGTCCTTTAGAACATTTCCTTGTTCTCCAGGTTGGATTGGATTATTTCTTTTTCCTGACAGCACCCTGAAATTGCTGAAAGCAGATATCCCTTTACATAAGCCGTGATGTTGTACTATCTATCTGCATATGTAATTTTTCTTCTTCCTTTTCCAGATGTGGAGGCGTTTGCTAGAGCCATGCAGAGCAGCAAAGGAGACTCCAAAGAGAAGAAAGATGATGATGAAGATATGAGTCTCGACTAGAGTTTAACCAGTGGAGTCCTGACAAGATCTGATTCCTTTTCTCCTCTTACTGTCTTTACCTCCCCAGTCAGCATTTTCTTACACGTCTATACCAAAGGTAATGTTTCAACTCAGGACAAACACCTCAAGATTGGCAGAACTAATGTTGACCAATGACCATCTAAAGGTTTCTGTTTGACCTCCATTCAACACCACTGCTTTGTTCCATTTACTAGTCATGGGATCATGCATCGGCAGTGAGCCTTGTTTCCTTTCTGTTAAACTACTGGCTCTCAGTTTTTGTGATAGACTCTTGGCAAATAAAAAATAATTGTTTGTCGTATCTGTTTTGTTATTGCAAATACATGAACACTCAAGTGTAGTTTGCATGAAAAAAAGACTTTATTCAAACACAAGGCCAGGGAGTGGGGTGGTGGGGGGTCTTGACAGTCTTACAGTAGAACTGCCTTGTGTGAACATTGCAACTAGTGATGTCACAAATTGTTTATTTTAATGGCACTTAGAAGTCTAATAATTTCCTAAATGGATTTGCATAGTATATATTACATTTCACCAACATAGCCCTTACAACAGACATACATAAATACTGTGATGTAGGTAAAAAAAAAAAAAAAAATCCAAAAACTAGTAGAATCAAGTTGTGTTGACTTTAACATCCACATTTAGGACAGATTTAAAATGTTAAAGTTGCTATTTAACGTGTATCTACATCTCCATGCACGAGCAGCAGTTACTGATGTAGCACAAAACAAATGTGTAATGTAGAGACAATGTGAAAATATGAAATACACGTTCACCAATAAAATATATAATAAATACATTTAAATTTCAGTACGGCTACATTAGTGATACCCTCCACCAGTATTTTGAATTGGGAAATGTGGGGAAAAGATAGTGTGTTGGGTCTACATGTGTGGGCAGCCTTGTGTCCCCACAGCTCCGTGCAGAGAGCGCAGTCTGGACAACATGGCCGGTCTCTGGTTGATGATCACTCTGCTGACGCAACCCTGGAAGGCTGGCAAACCTTCAGGTAGACCGGGGATGTTGACGCCACCTGGTGGATGGAGAAGCAGGCTGTGAACAACTCTGCTCATGGCTAAACTCAATCACAACGTCCACTTGTTGGCTCCCTGTAACTAAAAATGCTCTTATTGTCAGATGCACTGTTGCATTGCAGATTTGAGTGCAAGACCCAATGAGAGAAGAAAAGCAAATCAGTGTTTTTAATTTTTTTTCTTTTTGTCCTTGACTTTTGTTTTGAGGAAAATGTACAGCTGCAGATGAGAGTTGAAGTCAAATGTGAGCCTGGCCTATGTTCAGACAAAAAAACATTAGGAAGCAAAATATTAAAGTACAGGGTTGCACTATTTTGATACTCATACAATACTGTTTTAAAATATCTCAGTCCTTTTGTTACTTGGATAGTTACTGTTTTTGTATTATCCCGACACAATTCTTCCTGATGAAATTAAAAGTAACTTAAGAATCTAAAGTACAAGCAACATAACAGTACAGAAACAGTAAACGTTGGAAAGCCATTGTGTGCTAATTTCTCACCCGGAACACCTCCAAGATACACCGTTACTTTGCTCGCTGCATTGTGACTCTGTTTGGGGCCAACAGATTGTTTGCTGGACTCCGTCCACATGCAGCTGCAGGATGTTATTTTTCTTCACCACTGGAGACACAATTGACATTACATTACAATACATTGGCCACAAGTATAGAAGAATGCAGTAGGAGACAAAAAAGAAAAAACAAAATCACCTGTGATTGTGTGCCAATAACCGTTACACAATGAGTCTTCTGGAGTGAAGGAGACGGAGAATTGACTTTTGCCAGCGTTTACTGAAAAGGTCACCTACACACACAGATGAGACACTTTCAGATTTCCTTTCTTTTCAAATTCAACCTTTTTTCTTTTGTTTCCATAACACTTTAATCACTACGTAAAAACATCTCACCTCTCCTTGACTGAGGACTAAGGTCATATGTTGACCAGGTAATGCCCCAGCATGCAACAGCAATCCAGAGTCCAAGGTGGGTCGAACTTCGAGCTGGATGTTCACGTCCTGATCCAAAACCAAGTACTCATCTGCAAAGAGGGAGAATCAAGTCAGGAAATAATACAGAAGGGCTCAAACAGTCCAACAAACTCATTCTGAGGAAGGACGGACGTATCTGCACTGAAACATGCCAAGGTATGTAAAATATATGTCTGAAACAAAGGAGAAACAACCCCCAACTATTTCTAATTAATTTCAGCTGCTTGCATCTGTGATGTCATTCCTACAGTCACTACCCACAGTTCATGACCAGAGGTGTCTTTTCGCCACAACAAACGGGTACAGAGTTTTACTGCGTTACTGCATTAGAGCCGGTGCTCTAACAAGAAATATATAAATGAGAGGGGCATTAAGAACCTAATGCGACGTGTCCTCCCTGTCCAGAGAAGTACGTTCCTGGCTGTAGAGGGTTCAGGAAACAGGGCACTGTTCCTTGGCTGTGAGATGGACTTCTTGCAGGAGTTTTGTTCAGTTTCAGATCCCTGACACAACCCATGAATCCATTAGAACCTGAGACCTAAAATCACAGAATACAAACAGAACTTGAGAAGGAAAAGGCAACATCTGTTAAAGGTGTAGTTTTATTTGTGATATTTTAAACAAGCTGGGTCATTTGTGATGTTACCCTCTTAAATCATGTTGACCATAGAACATTCAATTGGAGAGAAGAGTTATTTGATAATTATAATTATTACTTTCTTCAAAATCAGTTAAAATGATGTAGGACTGATTCGTGATGCACATTTTCTGATTTCAGAAGAAAAAAAACAATGAAGTGACATAAAAAAAAAAAAAGTATTGTGTAAAACCAATGCTTGATGTTGGCCAGACAAATACTGATATGCGGAAGAGAGGATAATGTTTACCATCACTGAGGGTGGGACTCCTCCAACATATAAAGGCCCAGTGATCCAAGTCTTTCCTATACTTGGCATTCTCTTAGTCTGAACATTGATACCATCCACTATCAGACTGATCTTCTGCCCTCCGTGGCTTATAAAGACCTAGAATGACATCAGTGGAGAGGCATACCAGGAAAGATCACTCATCTACATATGCTCCAATGAATCTGAGCAACTTGTTCAACAACATGGCAAATGTCTTGTTAGTTTCATGTACTTGAGGACACTTTGTAACTTAATCTCACCTGTAACACTATTGTCTTTTTCTTTACTAAAAGTATAAATGATATTTCAAAAAACAAATAACTTTGCATAAAAAGTCCATGGTATGAATAGAATAAGCTTAATCAACCCAGACTGCTCATGAAAATCTTCAAATTCTTTCTTCAAGCACAGACATCTCTGTCGGCTTTAGTGAGTGGTTACACTCAAATATACATAAAGAATAGATAATTAGGGATTTTACGGTTCTATTTTCTGGAAGAAATTAATTTCTTTCACTTTGAATAATGCAACTTTATCTTTGCATACGACCTCACCGTGTGCCACTGGTTGTCGTTATATTTCTTATAGCTACGCAGGTGGACGTTCCTCTTTCCTCTTTCTAATAAGAGCAGCAGGTGGCCGTCTGAGATGCTGAGAGACATCGTGGCTCCACCGAGCTCCCGAGCAGCTGCATAGAGCACCAAACCATCGGAAGAATTGATCTTCAGCCCCATGGACAGATGAAGCCTGCAGAGGATATTATTTGAATTAAAATTGAATTAATTGAATTAATTGACCCCTTAGAGGCTGACTACTCTAGACTTGACCAAAAACCCAGTGGGAAAAAAAGGCCACAAGACTATCGCACAAAGAACATTCAATTTTCAGAAGCACCCGCAGGTGCACGATCACAGTTGATCTCAGGGAATGGATCAGATCTCTGATCATGCAAGAAAGATGTCGTCATTGCTTTTAGCATCATGTGGCGTAAACATGGAATCATGAAAACACCACACCAAGTTCAAAAGAATCCAAATAAGGACAATACAATTCAGTCCAATTATGTTCCATCAGATTCATTCCAAAAAGTCGGGATTTAAAAGTCATAAAATGCCAATTCATTTAAAAGAAAAACACAACCAGTCCGACCCTGGCTGTTCCTGTGCTCGCATCATTCGCTTGTACTGCACAATATTAGGAGAACATGCAATATGCAGTATCTTAGTTGAAAATTGTAATGATGATATACAGTGATCCCTTGCCAATTCGCGCTTTAAGTTTCGCGGTTTTAGTTTTTCGGAATATATTTTTCAGAAATATATAATATAATAAATCAAGAAAAAAATCGTGGAAACATCACAGGATGTTGTGCTCTCACAGCGAAAAAATGTTGTGAGCCAGCCTGGCCCCTTTAAGAAGGTAGCCTT
Source organism: Hirundichthys speculiger (assembly GCA_018398805.1). Classification (NCBI taxonomy): domain Eukaryota; kingdom Metazoa; phylum Chordata; class Actinopteri; order Beloniformes; family Exocoetidae; genus Hirundichthys; species Hirundichthys speculiger. Next base: position 384,803 of record JAGFBZ010000737.1, on the reverse strand, counting down.
ATGGGTAATGGTGTGGCCTTATGGGTAATGGTGTTTGTGTGTCGTGGGATGGCAGAATGAAAACGTGGTTAGATTAAAAGTGTAGTGATCATAAACAGCAGCCCAGCGTGTATAGATTTACATTCTCTGTTAACCGACAGGAGCCCAACAATACAACCTGTGTGATGTTACAAGTTCCTGCAGTGCCAGAATAAAGTTCCTGTTCCATGCAGAGAAAACCAGACTTTTTGTTTTGTTGTTGTTAGCGTGTTAGCCGCTAATTATGAGCCAAAAATAGCACAATACCAGCGGTTTGTTTACTACGGTTTAGAGACCAGAGGCTGTGAAGGTAACAGAAAGACCACAGTTGAGCCTTTGTCTTGTTTCACTGCAGTGCCTCGATACTTTTTTGCAGTTTTTAAACATATTTCAAACACATTATTTAGGCTCGGGGGGGCTCCAGCTCCAGTTTGTGGATTTTGAAAAATAAGGGATCACTCTACTACATATTGCATTTTACTATGTGTATTGTTATACTATCATTCCCAATGAGCTACTTCCTGTCTCGGTCTGGTCTGGATGCTTGCAAAAAAAATGTAAAACATAAAAGACGTATAAACAAAATGAAAGCATGCACGTTTGACAATGTTTGTCAGTGGGCTGGGCATTTAACATATCGAATTTTGTCTTCATACTCACATTGAGCTGAGGGAGCTGGGCAGAGAGTCGTATCTCTGGTAGCTGTGCGTGGACCCGCTGAAGTGCACTGCTCTACTTTCAGGGTGGGACAGTTCTCCTCGACAAGACTCCCTGGTGATACGACGGCGGGATCCTGATGGTTTCTTGTGTTTACCCTGAAACAGATACAATTCATACATGTTCATCAGCAGGCACAGGCAATTCATGTGTTTGTATTTTTTCCCTTGTTTGTGTTGTTATGGTACCTTGGGTTTGTTAATCTGTTTCGGCAGGGAGGCAATGATCTGCTGAGGCTTTTTGGCTGCAGGACAGTCAAATGGAACATTCACATTTTCTTTGGCCTTCAGCAGGTTTAAAATCATCTGAGAACCATTTTCCCTAGAGAAAAGAAATAAATACATATTTTAAAGCTGAGGAAAAGATATGCCAACAAAAAAAAAAAAATAATACACACTTGTTTTTGTACAAAACAATATTATTCCCTTTCCACAATAAGTCCTTTCCATATGCACATGTACATATTTTATACATACTAAAACTCTTTATACTGTCTTCCTCATCTCATTTTTATGATCTGAAGAGACTTGTCAAAGTCTCAAATCAAGGGCTTCCTTTTCTAAAGACTGTAAAGTAAGTAAAAGTTAAAAAAAAAAGTAAAAAGACTCCTTTTAATTATAGTACACTAAAAGGTTATTGTGAAATTCTTGTCCAATGATGCCAAAAATGTCTGCTACCTCCGTCTGCTTGGGTGCCTGTATCGACACCCAAACTACATGTTTGGTTTCTTCCTTTGAATGAATTAATGCTTAATAAACCAACTTGATAACGTGGATTCTTTGTTTCAGCTCTGTCTTTTTCTCCAGACAAACAGGAAGAACGTGTGGTGAAAATGGAAAGAAGAATTAACAATAAAACACAGAATTTATTGGGAAATGCATTCTTCTTTTCCTTTCGGCTGTTCCCTACAGGGGTCACCACAGTTAATCATTTGCCTCGATCTAACTACATCCTCTGCATCCTCTTCTCTCACACCAGCTAACTTCATGTCCTCTCTCACTGCATCCATACATCTCCTCTTTGGTCTTCCTGTCACCTGCCTGGCAGTTCCAACCTCGTCATTATTCTACCGATATATTCACTAAGCCTCCTCTGTACATGTCCAAACCAACCTCTGATGTACTCATTCCTGATCCTATCCATCCTTGTTGCTCCCAAAGGGAACCTCAACACTTTAACCTTTGTTACCTCCAACTCTGCCGCCTGTTTTTTCTGCTGTTACCTCAGAAATTGCCTGTTTCAATGTTATGATTGTGGCTCAGGATTTTGTTTGTAGACTTTTTTTATTTTTTATAAAAACAGGATGACATTAATGCCCTGGCAGTGGCAATAAGCTTTATTTTATTTTAAAAATGTTTAAGATGAGATTGACACTAAATATGTGTTATTGACAAGTGCTGATGTTAAAAGTGTTATGGCACTTTAGTTCAGCAGAACATTTAAATAAGTGACCTTTACACTACTTTTGAATCCATTATTTGATTTTGCATATACAATGTGATTAATCATGATTAATCAGGCAAATTGTGTGATTAATTCTGATTAAAATTTTTAATTATTGCCCAGCACTATTTTTTTTTTACTTGATGTCTCATATGCAAATAATCAAATAATTCAAAGAGTAGGAAAAGACTGAATTTTTGTTTCAAATCTTTTTTATTATCTTTTCACAATGAGTAGACTGAATTTTTAAATGTTCATTAATATACAATGTCCCTCTACACTAAATAAAGTGATTAATAATAAGAAGAATAAAAGCATGTGGGACTGAAGGTCTGGTTTAAGAGAAGCAAAGGATTTGTACAAAACGAAGGTGACGCAGGAACTATAGGAGAACAACGTGGGAGATCTCAGACAGCAAGAAAACCATCAGGGGTTGCAAGAAGACCACAAATACCTCCACTGCTACTCTCAGCTGACTGAACAGCAAACCTTTGTAGCGGTTAAAAAATAATCAAAATTACACTAGAACACATTTACTTCCAAACAGCCACATTTGTTTTTTCTTCATGACATCAGGAATGGGCTCCACTGAAAATGATTTCCATTTCATTATTATTTATTGTTAATTTATTTGTTGCTTTTGTTCAGTTTGGGAGGATTTTGAGGAAAACAGATGGGATTGGCAGATAAAATGAAAACATATCATTTGAAGAAATTCTTGGCTTTTACTCACTGTATGTGCAGACAAAGAAAACACTTTTTAAAAAAAAAAACGTTTTCTAACCTCTTGATGAAAACATTGCTGAGACAGCCGGTGAGGTTGGTAAGACCTTCTTTAGGAAGTCCACCCAAGAAGGTGCCTTCTTCTGAGGCTATCACAGGACCTGCTCTGCTGTTTCTCCGGCTGTTGCCGCTTCCTTTCTCCATCATGTCATCTATGTACAGATGCATCCTGAGGAAAGATTCGATAGGCTATATTAATATAATTTGAAACTTGAATGCTACTTCAACATTGTGATGTCTTATTCATCAACCTACCTGGTAACGTTCATGTATACGGCGACGTAGTGGGCGTTATCATCGTTGTATGTCTTTTGAGTCTTAATTTCATTATTGCCAGCTCTCACAACAATGTGGCCTTCATGCAAAAACACCTGACAAATGCCTTCCTGTGGTCAGAATAGATCATCACAATGTAAGCAATAATACGGTCAAGAATGTTAATATTCTAATATGAAGAGGGATAAGAGTAAAACATCATATTTAATTAAAAGGTTAAAAGGAAGCACTTGGAAGGTTTCTTCTGACCTGATCACGATGGTAGAACATGAGTCCCTGTGTATTTTCAGTTCTGAAGCTGAAGCTGAAGTAGAAGTTATTCCTGAGGTTGGGGATGCCTGTCGGAGCCAAGTTCAGGTAGCTCTGACCACCTGAAATGAGCTTCACGAGCCACCTGAACAAACACAACAAATCAAAGAACTGTCTTTCACTGGTTTTTAAACTGCATGTTCAGGATGGGGGAGATAAGATGCAATCAGCTCAGTTTCTTAGTTAAGCTGTTTTTCTTCTAAGTAGGATATTTGTGACATTTGTGAACCACTTTATGTCAGAAAAAGCCTTTTATGGGGCCTTTAAAAACTGACATTAAACAGACAGGAATTGGACTGAATTAAAAATAAATGTAATCTAAATGGATAAAAACTGATGTCCTTGGAAATTAAATGGGTTATAACTAAACTGAAGGATGTAGGTTTGCAATTCATGTTCTCTCCCTGTAAAAGTGTCGAGATTACTGTTGTTGCAAATTGGCACCAAATAAATGAATTAAAATTAATCTACATATACAATGATGACATCATTGCATCCAATTTATAGTAGATTTTGCTTCAGCAGCTTCAAGAAGCTGATTTAACCCAACTACAAGAAAAACAAACCCCCCCCCCTCCAAAAAAAAAAAAAAAAAAAGGAGTTATGGGTAGGAGATACAGTTCAGTTACAAGCATTACTGGACGTCTATCATAGAGTCAGAACACAGTCAACACAAGTGCCCAACACAAGTGGCAACATGAGAAAATGTGCTTAATATTTCAACAAATGTTAATCCACTGATGTCCCTGATTTCAATAATCCCATGTCTGAACATGGTTTTAAATACATGAAATAACAAAAATGAAATTTGTGCTGTCAATGGTAAATTATTCTCTTACCAGCAGGGAAGTGTCACAGCCAAAACTGACTCCAGAGCTTTTCATCCTCTTCAAGTCGATGTGAGAGGTCTGTGCCTTCACGTTCCTGAAGCAGGCCTTCACAGAACCCTGCTTAGAGAACTCAGACTTTAATCTAAAGACAGAAAGATATGGAATAAGACCATGAATCAGATAAAAGACAAATGTTTTGTTCTGAATTTAATCCAAAATCATTTTTTGGGTGATCAGAGAGAGAAGTAATCCCTGACATCTCATGTTTCCAGCTCATAAAATTGTCCAGACATTTAAGTACAGCAGCTATTGAGAACCAGTGGTAAAAATATAGATAAAAATAAGGCTTGAAGATGCAACTAGACTACGTTTTGGAATTGCAAAAACAAACAATATTTATTGATGGAGCTTTATCGTTTTAAAACATTTTTGCCACTGGCAAACAGTATTACTAAATTTCCTTTAAAAAAAATAAATTAAAACAGGTTTGTGCTGAGAAAACTGTTCCACGCACTTCTCAGGCATCTTGTGCTCTGGTACTCCTCCCAAATAGTAGCTGCCGTTGAACTGAGGGATATTCTCTGTGAACAGGTGATTGTAGATGACGTTGCGGTTGTTCCTCACCACAATGCGCCTCGAGGGGTCACGCAGGATAATAATCTCAAGCTAAAAAACCAAACATAGAAATGGTTTATATATCTAAGTTCTAAATGGTAGGAAAAGATTAATAATTAGGAAAAAATACAGTAAAAAAAGAAACAGACTCACAGTTTTTGAGTCTGCATCACTAATCTTTAGCTCTTCTTTATGCTTAAGTTCCTGAAAAGAACCACTGAAATCATAGTAAACCTTGAGTCTTCCTTGAAGCACTGCCAGGCACAGGAACTGATTCTGATGGAAGACAGACACATAAAATTACAGATGAATAAAATTAGTTCAAACAGTGACTGATAAATGGAGAGCGCTCCACTCATTTTCTGGGAAATAATGACTGGATCAAGGGTCTCAACTGAGGAACAATCAATCTTCAAAAGACAATAACAATGGATCAGAGGTCACTGATTGATTTTGGAGCTTATAATTGGGGAGTGAAATGTATAATGTTGAAACACTGTAAATAGATAGCAGGAATAATCAGATTTTATGTGCTTCGTAAGTGAAAAGTTATGTAACGAATTAGATGGATATAGATGAACACACGGTGGAAATACTCAGTTACATATTTCAGAATGAAAGAGCACTGGAGAAAACATGCTGCATGATGCTCCAAAACATACAAACTGAAAGAAATGATAAATAAATTATTAAATTAATGGGCTAATGTTTTAAAACTTGGTAAACAGATGATGACAGAGAGGAAGAAATAGAGCATCACAGCTGTAACTTGCACAGCTTTTTATCATCTCAAATAAATATAGAGTCAGAGATCTGATGTCCAGAGCAGATTTACAGAAATGTATGGATTTTGGGATTGAACAATGCATGTGCAACTTAGAACAACCTTTCCATTCATAGCAAGACATCAAACTTGGCCGTCCTCTCATGGCGATGCCCTCTGATAAAAAGTTAGTTTCCACTGTCAGTCATCTTCAATGTCTTTACTACTGATTTGAAACGGTTTGAGGTGTCGATTCATCCCACCCGGAGCAGGGATGCCTAATGCAAAACATGACATTTCCCGTTGCCAATAGATGGCGCTACAACCGTTCCTGAATATTACAGGTCCTATGTGTAGATCGAACTTGCATATTTGCATGCTGAAGCAGAATGCACGTAAAATGGAAAGGAGGTGGTACTCCTGTAAATCTGTGGACTCCCATCGTGCCTGGAAAGATAGTTTAATAGTCTACAAAAGAGTCCTACGCAGAGCTAGAAGATCGTAATATTCATCATTAATAGAAGAGAACAAACATAACCCACGTTTTCTGTTCAGCACTGTAGGCAGGCTGACAAAGAGTCACAACTCTGTTGGTCCATGCATTCCTGCTACTCTTAGTAGCGAAGACTTTATGAGCTTTTTTAGCGGAAAAATAATCAAAATTAGAGATGAGATTGGCCAGGCCCAACTGTTGACGGCTGTGGATGTCCCTTCAGAATGGGACTCCAATCATCATCCGTTTTGGACCAGATTAAACAATGTATGGCCGAGTTACAGTCGATTTCTCTTTCATGGTGAGTCTTCGAAATGACATCAAATTTTGGTGCGTCACGCCCTCTGGTAAAAAGTTACAGGGTTCGCAAACATTCATCAGCCATGTGTCTAGATTTGAACAAAAAAAGTTTGGAGTCAATCCGACCAAATCTCTGGGAGGAGTTTGTTAAAGTCTGAGGCCAGGAAATGGCCGAAATATTAGAAAAACAGCATATTACATTCATAATAGCAGAGTTCATGTGAGAGTTAGAGCATGGGTCCAAGAGACTTTTTTGTAGGTCTGAGGATGATAAATCAGTCACACAAAGTTCATGTCTGTAGGTGGAAGCATATGGAGGGGCTCGTCGATAAACGGAAAGAAGGTAGCGTTTTTGAACCATTTTTGTGTGCCCATGCACAGCACCCATAAAATACATACATTTCACACACAACTAAGTGAGTTTTCAAGTATGTTAAGGCCCCCAAAAAGACAATTAATTTGTCGGAATACTAATAATAATGATAAACATTTGAAATACAATAAGGTCCGAGCACTGAGGGTTGAGGACCCTAACAAGAGTCATCATGAGTAAGTCAATGGATGATATTTAAGACATTGTTGTTGACAGAAAGCTCAGAATGTTGTGATGTGTCGGTCATCAAATCACAAGTATTCAGCTGAATGTGTGAAGTATTTACCTCCTTGTGCAGCATGAGAAGTATTCCCTTACGAGAGAGCAGTCTGATCTCCTGCTCAAAGCGTTGAGCACGACCTGTCTCTGCTGTGAAAGTAATCTCAGCATAGCCGGTACCATCAAAATATGCTGCATCATTCACTCCAGGAAGTGCTGGCTTGAACCTGTTCTTAGCAATTTCATTCAATTAAGAATCACTCAAAAATATCCAAATATCAATGACTGCTTACAACAAATAGTACAATAAATGAGAATGTTTTACAAACAGTTGAAAAGAAAACATATCTGTAGCAAAGCTTTAAAATACAGAAATGAGTTCACTGACCTGCCACATGGTTTATCTTGAGTGGTGTTGAGTCGAAAGGTTTTTTCAAAGTTATACAGACTGAGCACTTCCTCATTCAGGGTGTCAAGCTCAATACAGCCCTTAAAGTAGGATGAAACGGCAAGTGGGGAAGGTGGCTAAAAAACAGAAAAAAAAAATTAAATGAAGAGGACTACTTTGAATATTGCTAATTCTTAATGGGTTTGCAGTGACTAGCACTGATGTTTCATAGGTGGAAGGTTTCTGGTTCAAATCCTCACTGAGGCCAGAGTTTTTAGAGTTTGTATGTTTTTCCTGTACTTGCATGGGGGGGCAAGTATAGGCACAAACATGCACACATGAATGGGAATGAGGAGTAGGAATGAGTGTGAGTGTGGTTGTTTGTCTACATGTGGCTCTATAATAGACAGCCGACAAGTTCAGGGTGGACCCAAATAGAGCTGGGATGAGCTCCAGCAGATCCCTGTGACCCTGTGATGGATGGAAGTTTAACAGTCATAAAATTGCAAAGATTGTTTCAGGATGTGATGCTAACAAGACATTCAATTAGGCAAGTTTGTGAAGGTCTATGCAGATTGTGGAAAAACACCTGGTCTAAATAACTTCAGGTTAGCCTGGGGCCATCTGCAGTGGTGGTGCCAGGTTTTGAGTCTTCCAGGAGGAAAATGACCCAAAGCACTTGTCAAACAGCACGAAAGAAAGGTTGCAGAGGAAAAGATGGACAGTTTTAAAATGGTCAGCAATTCATTCTGATCAAAATCCTGAACAAACAATTTAATGTTTGTTCAAAGGGCAGCAAAAAATACTTCTGCAGAAGAAAAGTAGTAGACAAGCAGACAAGTGCAATAAGATTTGGAATGTCCACAAGATAAGAGGTAATCAAGGCTGAAGATTCTGCAAGCAAATATAAAGGGTGTTAGATAGGCATGCTGTGATTTATGAAAAAAAAAATAGATTTAAAATGATTTTGAAAAATACGATTCGACTTAATTCAATTAAGCCATCAGAGGGCGCAGTCGAGTCAAACTACGTTATTGTTCAACGTCACTATATGCAGCACTACGTCACATGTAGCGCTGCTTCAGCTAAGGAAGGCGGGGTGCGCAGTGTGCCTATGCAGAAACCAAACAGTGCAGCAGCCAGCGAGCAGAGAGCAACCGAGAGAAAAAAGCATGAGTCATGGGCGGTGGGGGGGTGTTGAACTCCAATTTTTGTTCAGACAAAAATAAATATGCTTGTGTAAGAGAAATAATAAAAATAAAAAAAATCTGTAATTTTCCTGTAAATCAATTTTGTGCTGTACATTATTCGAATGGTGATTAGAATTGTATCGTGAACCCTGAATCGTGATTCAAATTGTATCGTGAGTTAAGTGAATCTTGGCATGCCTAGTGTTAGTTATATGTGTGTCTGTATTCTTTATTTCACTAAATGGAAAATTCAAAAACTTCAACATCTTCTCAAAGTATTCTGGTTTCAAAGTTTTGTGTGTCTCTTGAAGGGAGTTTAGAGACAGACAGCTGTTAATGTACTTACAGCAAAATCCTTTGGATATCCTCCTACATAGAAAACAGTGTCTTCAGTTAAGAGGTTGAGCAGCCCCTGATGCCCCTTGGCCTCTGCATAGGCTTTGGTGACTCTTTGAGCCCCTTCGTTGGTTTCTGAAGACATGGACATGTGACCGTACTGCAGGATCCTGCATTCACACAGACAATTAGACATACGTTAAGTTATTAGGACTTTATAATACTACAGTATAAATACTGTAGTATTGAGTAATGCATAATACAGAAGATAAAAACTGTTTAAGAAAATCTGTTGGTTTACCATTTAAATGTATTACATTACAATGCAGACATTGCAATGGTCCAAGATATAATTATAATTGCAGTTATTATTAATAGTTAAATGTAAATAAATTATACACATGTATTAGTTCCTTGTTGTGTCCCACTTTACTTCCTTTGGCTCATCTCCCTGATTGACCTGGATCTCGTTTGTTCTTTGGGTATTTAAGTCTTGTCTCTTCCCTTCTTCCTTGCTGGTTTATCTGATGATTTTCCCTCCTGGTTTGTCTGTTGGCTTTTTGCTGTTGTGCTGTCTGCTATTCTTGCTTTTTTTTTGCCATCTACCTTCCTGTGATACTGGCTCCTGCATTTCCCGTGTGTTCCTACCCTGCTATCCCACTACCTGCTGGATTCCTCAGTTAAGTTTAATCGTTTTTTGTTGGAAACTCCTGGTCTTCTGCATTTGGATCCTAATAGTAACAGTTGCTTATCTTTGTGTGGCACTGTGATACACTGTGATACACACTCAGGGTGCACCCTCTCACTCAATGACAGCTTAAATAAGTTTCAGCTTAAATAAATTTCAGTCAAAATAGTGTAACGCCATGGAAAATAGATGGATATGGAATGATTTCAACACATATGTTTACTTCTGTCATGTGTTTAGGACGGTTTGTTAGCAGGAAATCTCAGAAGTAAATATGCTGAACTTATATGAATTTATGTCAATCCACATCCAGTTTGTTTTTTTTTTCCTTTCCCAAGCCTTGGAGGCACTTGTGCTTTTGTGCTTTACCTCTCCAGGGTAACACTGTTGAAGTTTCCATCAGACTTGACATCTTCATCCATCAGCACGTCAGCAGTTTCTCCTCCAACGTTAAAATGCCAGCGCAGTCTTTTCCCCTCCAATGTCATGCCAAGGAACTCCTTGCTGGGCTGCAAATTCCATAGCCAGGGCAATGAATTAAAAAAGCAAGATCAATATAATCCCTTTAAATGTTATGTAGTAATTAAGTGAAAAAGAGACAACTGGAGACAAACTAAAACTCGACAAAAACATGAATATACATATGTTGTTCAAGTTGATGCTTACATTCTTGTTGCCAAGGTAGAAGACAAACTGTTTGGTCATACTGTCCTGCCGCTTGCCTCGCGTTGCCTCTGGCAGGGTGATGTAGAATTTCAAAGAGGTGTAGGCAGCCAGGTCCGCCAGTTTAGATGGAGTACGTACTTCAACACCAGAATTCCCATTAAATTTCACTGGCACGCCCACCTGCATGATGGAAGGTGGTGGTGTCAACAAAAGATATTAGACTGACTGGAGAACGAAGTTTGACAAAAACAGTGACAGTGTAAGTGTATTATGAAAAAAATTAGATTAGACAATCACACTGTGGCCAACTGTACCTTGCTGGCAGCATTGCGCGCCTGTTGTATGAGTTGTCGGATGCGGTTAATGTTTTCAGAGATGTTTGGCATTTGAGCAGAGTGATTCTGCAGTTCATCCAACTTCCTCATGAGAGTAGGAATTGCTTCATTGAGCTTGTGCACTTAAAAAAAAAGAGGGGAAATTAAAAACAGCAGTTTCAACTGTCAACCCTCTGTCACGTTTTAAAAAAATGAAAAAAATGGTACATCCCCTTTCACCTCATAAGTTTCATGTGTATGCACATATTTAGAAGTCTGAAAAACTGAGTTTAAATTTGATAATGCATTGTCTTATGGTTGTGTTCCTGAATATTTCAAAATGGCCTCTGTGAACCTACTGCTAAGAAACAGAGAACCTAGTCTGGATCTATTTCAATTTTACAATTACAGATACCAATCCACCTTTAATTTCCAAATTTTTAATTGCTTCCACACTGGCCCTGTTGAGCTCAGCCCAAAGAAGTCCTGAGTGCGGAGCTCTTGGGTCAGTGTGAACACAACCACAATCTGCAGCTGTACGGAAGAGATGATCTTGGTATGGCTGCAGTCCATCCACAACCTCAGGCTGACCCAAGTACACAGTGTACAGCAACATGTTTGAGCCAAAAAGGCTTCCGTAGTGTGCTGGATGGCACATTGTCAGTTGTGAAAGAGCATGTAAATATAACAAAAGAAAGTAATACGATCAGTGGCTATTACCAGTGTTGTTGGCATCCATCAGGGCATTTCTTATGTCATTATTGGTAGCATTTGCATCTCCATAGGTCTGCTGCCACTGGTTCAGCTGCTCTTTAATGGGAAGCAGCACACTGTTGACTTGAGTGGCAGTAGTGTTTGCCAGATCTGCGACTCTCTTTACTTCATTAATCTCCTGACTCACATCTGTTGGTTAAAAGGAAAGACAGATGAACATACAACCACTAAACATCATTGTAAATATGTAAGCTGAATGTCACATGACTAAATTCTGGGTCTACTGGGACTTGTCTCTTCTTGGAATGAAGAAGTTAAACTTGATCATTCCATTTTATAAATAAATTGAAAGACAATACATGAATTGTACTGTCACTAGCTTGGTTGAGGTTAAACCTCTGCGTGATATAAGACAGTCCATTGCAGTATCATTTGTGCCTGTGGTTTAACCTGTAGCAGGCTAACCTGTTAGCCTGATCTCAATTGCAGAGTCACAAAAATCCACTAAAGGTATTTTTTTCCCCTGTATATTTGCTTACACCTGGTAAAAGTAAGTTGTAACATCTCACCTGTACACTATTTTAGGTCAAGATGTACCCTTATTTAATGTGTTAATATTAATGATAATACCTGACTTGATTTTTCCTGCTGGGGGAGGACTGTCACTGTAGTGAGTGTCTTCTGTTGCTGTTAGATTTGGCAACATTAACATTAACATTAACATTACTGGGCTGAATGTGTCCGTCTGCACGTAGTTCACATTTGTTCATTGAGCATTTTTGGGACTTCAGTCCTCATGTGCTTTCCTTAAAGTCTTGACAGTGATGGATCTGTACTCAGGGAACCTGTGGTGAAATGGCTTCATCAAAGTGCAACGTACACCCTTATGGTTGAGTTTGGCCACAGTGTCTTTTTGTGTCCTCAATCAACTGGAGGACACCAACGATGCACAAATCCAACATAGTTTTGTGAGCATTGGTTTCCAAGATCATGTTATGCATGTGTCGGTGTCAGCTAGTAGATTGTTAGATTTCATTTTACATTCCGCTACGGCTGTCAGTGTGATGTCTTGAGTAGCTTTTGACCCTACTTCTTTTAGGATTTTATTTAAACCTAAAAAAAAACAAAAAAAAACACTTTTTTTTTTTCCTTTTCCCATTTCCTACTTCTTGTAACTCACAATTATGGATTCCAGCAAAATCCAGACTAAGTATCATGTTCGCTCCGTTTTAATATAATGACAATATGATTCAATAGATGTCCTTTACACATTAGTTAATAAATACTTTTTTATGGTGGATGTGAAATAGTTTGTTCATAAAACAATTTATTTAATGAATGCTGTATTGAGCCTGCAGGGTTAATGTACTTCAAGTTTCCAGACAGTTTAATTCCAGGTTGATTTTGAAATTCTGTGGTTTGGGTAGTACCGTGCTAAACTTTAGCTATGTTGGCACATGCTAAATGACACACTTGTATTTTGCTTTTATCTACTACCTGGTCCTTGTATGTATACGGTTTACATGTTGGATGAGCATACTTGTTGTAGAGTTGAGGTTTTTCTGAAGCTTCTTCCAAATTCTCCATTATTTTTACTTGTTTGGTTCTCGTTTGGTTCAATCGCCTCTGAACATCTTCCAGCTGGGGCTTCACAGCTGTGCAGAAGAAAAACACGGCACAACACATCAACATTGCAAACATGCAGCCGTTCCAAAAAAGATGAATGTAAAAGTTCTCCATTTTTTTTCCCTCTACTTTTACTTGATTCCAACACATCTCTTTCAGGAATTATAGATTACAAATACTGATGTAAAGTGGCATGCTCACCATTGTTCAGGTCATCTCTCAAATGTTCAGCTTCATCAAGCAGGTCCATGCTGTGGTTCTTAAGAGAATTTGCTATCCCAACAAAGTCTCGGCCATTGACATTCTTAAAAAAAACACACACACACACACATTTTACAATGGACTTAAAGTTTGTCTTTCCAAGTTGATTTCAAATTGCATTCAAATCAATTCAAATGGGCAACAGAATCGGCTCTCTTTACCTCTGCAGCGTCATTAGCAGCCTTTTCAGCCACCTTGGCAGCCTCCTCTGCTTCCTTGATGCTGTTTATAATCTTGTTGTAAATTTGTGTTACATCTACAATTCCTTGCTTCTTTGTTTCAGCAACCACACTGTAGACACATTGTTATCAATTAATCATCTTAATATCAGTTACCTGAAACTTTATTTGTCTGGTGGGTTGTGTCCCGTCTATGTCCAGTGAGATGGATGTGACTATTTAATCCCTTACCTTGACAAGTTCATGGCTAACATACTAAGCATTTCCGCGTGTTTCTCTGCTTGTTCCACCAGCGGGATTTTGGAGTAAGTCGAAGTAAAGTTTTGCACCCTCTTTGCCAAAGGCATCCTGGCACCGTCCAGCTGGGCTGCCAAACGTTCATACTCCTGATAAACATACATTTGAAGTGTTTAAGAGGAGGAACTTGACACACACATCTCCAGTTCTAGATAGAGACCTTGAAGTGGTGATTGAAAGCGAATCTTCGTTACAGTATTTTTGCAGGAAGATTTCCTCAAAATGATAATCTTCAATCCTCCCTGTAATTTTCTAATTGGGGTTTCCTTTGCCATCTTTCAGGACTTGTGTTTATGTCTTAGAACTGATTTATTTAAAAAGTAAAAAAAGTTCTAAAGTTTTTGCAAACTTTAAAACAGTCAATTTCAATCACACTTAAGGGCCGTCGCAGCTATGTGTCGCAGTTAGCTTGTCGCAGAGATGCCGCAGTCACTTTTGATTTATACTCAATTTTGAAGTGCGCTCTGGGCTATGTTATTCCACGGCACAACGCAAGATGGACAATCACGAACTAGCTAAACTTACTAAACTTATCGCTCTTTTCTATGCGGATGTAGAATTGACCAATCAGAGGCCTCCTTTTTTCTTCTCTCTGCGGCACTGTCTGCGTACACCTACAATTTTGGGTAGGTGCACCGGAGTGTCTGCGTAGGGTGGTGGTGGTGGGGGGGCATCTCTGTGACGACCTGACGTTTGAGTATAATTCAGGCTTTAGAGCATAATATGATTCATGAAAAAATACACCAAAACACAAAGGTCCACGAGTTTTCAGACTGAAAGATAATACATTTCACTGATGAAAATTAAACAAATAAATGCAATTCCTTGTTAAACAATGCAATTCTTTGACTGTTAGTTTAATATTTGGAAGTTGGAAAAAAGTAGCGTAATACTGGTCAATCATTCTGGTCGTGCATTGGGGTGCACTGAATGTGGTAAAAAGTTTCTTTAAAGTAAGTGTGATTCAAACTTGATAAACAGAAGCATTAAAGAAAGATTTAGATCCTAGCGTACAAAGAAAAATGGATGTGAAAACTAAAGATGAAATTGAGATTATTTTTTACTGTGTGTGTTCTTGCTTGTTCTAACCTCTTTGGCGTCGTACAACATGGTCAGCACATCGCTGAGCTGAGCAACATCATCTTCAGCCATGGTCAGCTGCAAGTTCACCTCCTTCTGCTTCAACAGCAGCTCATCAATCCTCCTCTGAAATGTGAAGTAGTTAAAATTCACTTTCAGTCATTCTCTTGGTACTACCCTTTGTGCTGATTTTCTCCTCTCAACTTACATTATTGTCCTCCAGGGTTTTCTCGTTAACGCTGTTGAGCTCTCGAGCTCTGGCGGTGTTGTTCACGGCCTTGTTCAAAGCATCTCGGAGGTCCATCATTTCAGAGTGGAAGTGAGCCAGGCGTTGTCTGATAGCCTTTATTAAATCATTGTTTTCTTCTTTCTGACCTGCCAACTCTTTAACACGATCCAACACTGAAAGTGTCGAGTTGGAGAGTGAAAGTTGCAGAGTTAATCAGGTGATCATAACTTCATCTTGTTCTTGCTTTTGTTTGAATTCTTGAGGACAGGAGGGACGTTGTGCCATTTCACATTTGAATGGTTGCATTAAAGGGGACATATTATGAAAAGATACTGTTGTTGAACGTCTATAACAGGCTGTCTGAAGTGACTACCAAGTCAAAAACTCTTAGATAACAACTTTGGGCAGCCTGACTCTGAAAACACGTAATCTATTAAGATTTGCAGGATACTATGACATTACAGACTCAGCATTAAGCAGAATTATTCTTGACCGAACTTTACATCATGCTGCATTGACTTTCTCTGAAGTGAGTAGCACAAAGCTGTGACACTTATTTCCAAAGATGCACACCCTGCTGAGGAAAGGGGGGAAGTCAGTTTTGAGTGATCAACCCCACCCTTTGAAACTTACTGCTATGAACAGAGCTTGAAACACACATGGAAAAGGGAGCTGTTGCGCTGCCACATTTAGATAGGTGCTCTGTGATTTGGTGGACTGAAGCTAACCTGTCATTCTTACAGATTAGAAACTGAGATAACAATCAAGTCATAAGAAATTAAATCACAGCTTCCTATAACAATACATTATGTTCATGATGAATGGCTCAGGGTAAGTTTAATTATCTCAGTTTACTACAACCAATAGGCTTTCCTGGTCATTTTGTGAATGGGGGTCCAGACATCTTAACTCATACAAGAGTACTCTGATATAATATTTATATTTCCACTCTTAAACATTGAAAACAATCTATAACCCCAACTCCAAAAGAGTTGAAACACTGTAAAATTTAAATAGAAACAGAAAGCAATGATTTGCAAATCTCAGAAATAGAATCAGATGTTGACAGACATTTTACGATTTCATGGAAAACATTATCTTATTTTGCCTTTAATGGCAGCAACACATTTCAGAAACGTTAGGACAGGGGCAACAACAGGCTGGAGGAGTAAACAGCACAAATCAAAATCAAATGAGGTCCATTTGGCTACAGGTCAGTAAGTCAGGTGGAGTTTCTATCTAAGTTCTCAGATTTAGCTGGTTTAGTGCTCAGCTCATACAAAGTCATCATAGTGGGTGACTTCAACATTCATATGTTGACAGTGACAGCTTTAAATTAGCCTTCACATCTCTCTTACATTCATTGGGCGTCTCACAAAAAGTGAAAGAACCGACTCACTGCTTTAATCTCATTCTGGATCTGGTTCTCACCGATGGTATAGATACTCATGTCGCCGCTGAATTCTCTTCTCTCGGACCACTTTTTAGTTACATTTGAGTTCAAGCATTTGTGGCATTAAAACAGGAAAATGAAACGTGTCATTACAGCAGATGCCTTTCTGATGATGCTGTGAATAATTTTGAGGAGGTCATTCTCTCTCATCTCCCTATGGTGGAATACAATAGAATAGCTGAGGGCAACGACCTGAATTTTACTCCGGCAGATATTGATTACCTCATCAACAATACTGCCGATATGTTACATTCATACAGAATAAAAATGTCCCCTCCAAACGTTCTGGTCACCTCGAGTCACTGTTGCAGGTCCCCAGCAGCAATATTTTACCACGGCGTTATTCTAGTGTGATATAAATACTGATGATGGGCATCGGAAAAATAGCAAATAACATTGTCCTTAATGAAGGAGCAGCGAGAATGTCCGACCTAGTAACAGTAACTAGGGAGGGGGCGGTGCTTACCGAAAGGTCAATTCCTAATTAAAGTGGTCATGTGCTTTAATTTATCTAAGTCTCTGGGTTACAGTGATTTAGACTTAGGACACACAGATTAATAGATAAATAAGTTGACGTAACTGTTTGCTGAAAGTATCAACACTCAGGTAAACCTTTGTGGTAGGTACCTTAGTAAAACGAGCCCAACACCCCATCATTGGAGTAGTCAGGGTGGTGAGGGTGGTGAGGGTGTGACAGTATTTTTTGGATCGGGGTGGTACATTAAAGAGATGTTGCTGCAAAAGGTATTAGATTCCATGAAGTGACATTAGTGGAGGCATGTGTTCTGTGAACAAACTTACATTTCTCTGCTTCTATCTTCTCATCAGAAGCCAGTTTTCTCTGTCCCACACAGCTCCGATACCTCATCTCCCTCAGCAGGGCCTGCACCTCTCTTATCTTCTCCTCCTGGTCCTCGATGCCCCGCTCCAGCCCAGTTTTGTTTGTGCTCTGGTTGGCCATTAGCAGGATTCCTATAGAAAAACGTAAACTCCATTCGTACAAAACCTTTCTAGTTTTTAATCAAATAGGCCAGGGACCTCTATATGAATAACTTGACTAGCCTGAGAAGATATAAAATAAAAAATGAAAGTATAGATGACAGATCCTCCTCCTTTTGATCTGTGAACAATTTTTTTTTTTTTTTTTTTAAGCTTTTTCAACATCAGTGACATCAGATCCTACACCAGATTATTTTCTCTCAGAAATTTCAATTTTAATTTTTTTATTTTTGGAATTTCTTAAATTATTTTGTCATGCAGACAAAATAGAAAGAACAACATATGAGGTTTATTATCACTGACATGCGTCTTACCGTTTATTTCCATGGTTATGTTGGCAACATAGGACATCAGGTCCTTGGCCCTCTGGAGGGTGTTTGATGTGCTATCATGCAGGTCACCTACGCTGTGGTTCATTACGTCCACCTGAAAATGCAACAGCATGAGATTTGATGCATATTTAGTTGTGTTAACATACTAAAAAGCAGGGCTGAAAACTGGAATTGTTTTTTGTTTTTTCAAACTAGAAAAAAACGTAGATCTTTTATTTTTTATGATTATTTTGATTAAAAGTATGGAAAAATATAATACAATGTTAAAGAAAATGGACCTATTATATAAACAAACCATATTCCTTGATTTAGTTATGATCTCACACTGGCAGATATTTGCAACATATTAAGAGAAGTGTTTATTTTTGCCTTTTGAAATTTAGACCTCTTCTGAAATAAACACACAATAAGAAACTGAAAAAAAGATGTATGCAAGTCCTGGACGGCACACTTTAAGTAGAACAGGTCTAACTTCACTCTAGGTAAGTTGAGTTGAAGTGGAGTTCAGTACAGGAAACAATGAAACACTCATCACAACTGTGTTTCTTACCTTTTTCTTCAGTTCATCAATATCATCATTCATGTTGATAAGTTCAGCGTCCAACGTGTCAGCGCGACTCCTACTGTTCTCCAGAGTACTGTTGTAGGTCTCTATGGCATGCTGGAATGGTGGGAAGAGGAGGTTATTGATACCTCTCCACAACATGGCAATAACACCATCACTAAATCAACCTGAAGCAAGCCATAGTGCTTTTTTTGCATTCATAAACATGGACATTGAGGGGCCCGATCTTGCTCCAAACCATCCTAAAGCTGCTATTAAGGGATAGCAGGTAGCAGGAGGGGCGTTCCCCCACAAAGAACGCAATCTTCCACCTCCCTGAAAACCCGTGATATTACCTGCGCCAACCGCTATATTATGCATACATTATACATGGGAGTGGTTAGGGCGTTCTACCTGTTTAACCAATCAGTGCGTCAGTAGCCATTACCTTTAAGAGCAGGTTGTGGTACCTGCAAACTGCTATGGAGCGTCTTTTCACCCAGATCAGAGCAGCTCTCATGGGCAGCTGGTCTGGGACTCTGTTGTAGAGCTTCCTCCTCTTTTTTCCTCCTCCTCCTCTGCACTGATATATACATAACTAGCTCTAACTAATGTGGAGCAAATGATTTAATCGTTTCTTTTGTACTCCAAGAAGTTTCAACAAACTGCTCAGAAAAAAAAGAGCCAGTGAGCTTCCAGGAAAGCATTTCTTAACTAGAAAAGCACTCAGAGAGCGCAGACCTCCGCCAAGTACAACAGTTCTCCCATACAGCGATTTACAGATTGTGATAAAATCCGCCTTCTGGATCAGATCCGGATCAGTCTCTGAAATTTTGATAGTTTTCATTGTCAATACCTGAGTGAAATTTCATGAGTTGTGGGCAATAATTAACAGAGATATTGAGAAACAAAATTTCCAGCACCATTGAGCGCAATGTTATCGAAAATTTGAAAGTGATCCAGAATCCAGAATTTCTTCCGGATCACAGCTAAAATGAAATCAGTTCTTCCTTTTCACATTTCTGACAACTCCTGAAAATTTCATCGAAATCCATTCATAACTTTTTGAGTTATCTTGAACATATCCTCAGCAGCAGCTGTGCGCACAGCTGCGCCAAGACGCATAGTGGTTCTTGCGGCTCATTCCTGAACGATTTTACTGGGAGCGCACCAACTATCTGGGAATTTCAGGTAGCTGATAGGAATTGTCTGTGTAAGAATATTTTTACCTCCGCCAAGGAGGTTACGTTTTTGCCGGCGTTTATTTGTCTGCCTGTGTTCAAAATAACTCAAAAAGTTATGGATGGATTTTGATGAAATAGCCCTTCAAGCAATCTGTAAATCGCTATATGGGAGAACTGTTGTGCTTGGCAGAGGTCTGCGCTCTCCGAGTGCTTTTCTAGTTAAGAAATGCTTTCCTGGAAACTCACTGCACCAAGACGCACAGCCGCTGGAAGCGGTGCTTTTTAAAATACAGCAGAACGGATCATTGGATGAGCATTGAGCCAGAGGAACACGTATGATGACATCTACCTTCTACCAGTGAGAACATCTCAGGTGTTCCAGTGCACAAGGAGGGGGTCAGAGGGATACGAGCACAGTACAAGAAACTCCACAACAGAGTTCTGTGATCTCCTCGTTTCCTCCACAGCAAACATCTGAATGGGATCATGCCACAGCTGTACAGACATCATCTGTACAGCTGTGATGTGACTTGGACGCACTCTTTTACACGCTGACATGCTGGTTGCGCTTTCCACAAACTCGGTAGCTTGCGGTACCCTTATCTCGCGAGTTTAGGATAGAGGGTAGCAGGTGGTCAGACCACCTGCTACCCTCTATCCTAACTCCGCGATCGCAAGATACCGTATTTGTGAAAAGCGCAAGAGACACGCTCATTGCCGCGCCTACAATGTGAGTAAGGGAGTCGGCATAACGGGTAGCGGCTTTAGGGAGCGGAAGATTGCATTAGCGGTTGGCAGAGGTTCCTAAATCAGCAATTTGCGGGTAGTGGGTAGCGGCTAGCAGCTAGCAGCTAGCAGGAGGTGTAAGATCGGGCCCTGAGAGTCCAGGGTACATCGGAAGAAGTTCAAGAAGCAACCAGATGGAAAGTCATTTTGTTCTAGACCACAATGAACTCTTTTTGTTTGTTTGTGGTGACTGGACTACAGTGCCAAGGATACACGAAACAGCTGCTTCATTTTTGCATGATGTGTAGCTGATGGTGATAGTGGTGCTCCAGGTCATGGTAACTTTCAAAAGCTTGAATCAAGAAAACTGAAAAAGAATATCATTTGCCTTGATTCAAGACTTTGTGAGTCATCTCATCTTGAATATGAACACGACTGCTGTGCATGACCCATTCATTTCAGAAATGTGTGTTGGAGCAGGTAAATATGTGAACACATGTGGACCTGGACTGGGGAACACTAGGCTATGCACTATTTTATGACTTTAAAAACCCATGAAGAAAATGGTGCTTTTTTTCACAAAAACAGCACACTGGAATCATTCCACATGATTTGTAGTATTACGCTTTGATTTGCTTGGATTTTTGTGTATGAGAAGAAATGGGTCCAAATTTTTCTTTGGACCCATTTCTCTAGATGCTAAAAACTATAATGAAACTATAAAAAAAACTATAAATGAGGTGTTGTTTCATTATTGTATCATTATTCTTATTTGTTTTTACGTGCATCAACTCACAGTGATGTTCTCGACAGACTTGTTGAGATTCTGCAGCTGAGCCCAGGCCATCGAGCTGGCATTGAGATTTCTCAGCTGAATGAAGGCTGAGCTTAAGTTGTTGTCCATTTTGTTCAGATCCTCCAACAGGTTAATGACACAGCTGTCACAGGCTACAAATGGAAACAGACACAAACACATGTTAATGCCTACATGCATAACAACAACAACAATAATAATGATGATGATGATGATGATGAAGACTTGCGTTCGCAGTGCATGCCGTGCTTGTCCTCCACAGGTACATGGTATTTTTGTGAGCAGGTGTCACATTGTTTTCCCGTCCTCCCTTCAGGACAGTGGCACTCTCCTGTCTGGGGGTCACAGTGGCCGCCTTTACAGTCACACTCTGGGAGGATGGACAGAGGGTTTGAATGTTCACTTTGCAACACGTAGTGACATTCAGCAGCCACAGTTTCAAATGGCTTTTAAATGAAAGAAATAATGGAAGGAAAAGCTATTGTAGTTGCTAAAAGACTGTTTGCAGACAGTTTGTTCCTTCTGAGCTACAGCATAAATATGATGGAAGGCTGGGAGAGACACCAGCTGCATCTTTGAATACAAAGTATGTGTGTGTGTGTGTGTGTACCTGTATGTATATTAAACATGATTCTGATTTTCACATGATTTTTCAGTAATGAAAACATGTTCCAAAAATAGCCACCTCTTAAATTTAACTAAATAAACAGGTATAAGCTGCTCATTTGGAAAAATGCTCCAGTGATTAATTTAACAAGTTCTTTAACCCTAACTGATGAAGTAGGTAGCTTCAGGTTCCTTAAACATTCTTGCCATAAAATATGTCCTGTAGTTAAAAGATGTTATTCTGTTTCAGAAGGGTTGAATCGTGGTTCTACTCAGCAACAACTGAACAAACAGTGAAACTAGTAAACTGGGTAAAGAACTGTCCAATGTATTTTCAAAACCTGGATACTGTGTCTAAACAGCTGTGCAGCCTTAAGAAAATCATTAATCAGTGATGGCCAATTGAAAAAAAAAAAAAAGGCCTCGATGTGCTTTTGAGCACAGAGATTGAACTGTGAAGTGATGTAAAAAGCTAATGTGAGTCCAGATTTCCCTGTTTTAGAGTGCTGGCTGCATCAGGGTAAACAAAACAGTGTTAAAACCCTCATCAAGCATGCGGTAGTAGTATTATGATCTGGGATCGCTTAAGTTGATCAGATCTAGGTTCAGCATGTGCCCAAAAAATGAGTTCACCTGACTACCTGAATATATTATTAATATATTAAAGGCTTTTCCAGCACTAGATTTTTCACTTTTCTTCCCTGATGGCGTGAACATACTTTTTCATGTGTTTTTTTAATGTTATCTGACAGTTGTGTTTTATAGCATGTTAGTTTAACATAATAAAAATAGCAATATGAGACTTATCTGTTGAGTCATGAACACTCACTCTTGCATCCGTTAGGTCCATAGTCCCAGTATCCAGGAGCACACTGCCTGCAGTTTGGCCCATTAGCTCCAGGCTGACAAGCACACTGACCATTCTGACGATTGCATGGCTGCACAAGTGCTGCTGAGGCGTCACAGTCACACTGACTACAGCCGGAGCACGAGTCAAAGCCAAATGAGCCAGCCTGAGGAAAAGTAACTTCACTGATAAAGTTGATCAGAAAGAGTATGGATCACCTGCTTGCTAAACTACCAGGACAAAAGACAACATTAGCACTAATGTAATTTTATTTGTGTTTTATTGTTCTTTTTATTCTGTACAGCGACCTTGGGTGTCCTGAAAGGCTGCTTTTAAATAAAATGTATTATTATTATTATTACTTTGACGCACAATCATCTCTAGGAGTTTACAGAGAATGGTCAGAAAAAGAGAAAATATCCAGAGAGTAGCAGCTGTGTGGATGAAAAGGGTATGCAGAAGACCATCTCTAAATGCACAACACCTTGAACGTTGAAGCAGGTCGGCTACGGCAGGTGCAACACCTGCCAGCTAAGAACAGGAAACAGTGGCCACAATCTGTACGGGCTAACAAGTATTGGACAGTTGAAAAAACAGCTGCAGCATTGGTAGAGTCAGAATTTGAAGTAAACATTCTGCCTTGTATCAATAATTCAGGCTGGTGAAGGGGGTGTTAAAATCTTGACACACTTTAGGCCCCTCAGTACCAATTGAGCACTGTTTAGTCTACCTGAGCATTGTTTGCTGACCACATCCATCCCTTTATGACCACAGTGTATCCGTCTTCTGATGGCTGCTTCCAGCAGGACAATGCACAATGAACACAAAGCTCAAATCATATCAAACTGGTTTCTGGAACATTACAATGGGCTCACTGGACTCCAGCGGCCTCCACAGCCACCAAATGTCAATCTAATAAAGAATCTTTGGGGCGTAGAGGAACAGGAGATTCAGATCATGAACATGCGTGATGTTATCATCTCAATATGGACCAAACTCTCTGAGGAATGTTTCCAACACTTTGTTGAATCTACACCATGAAGAATAAAGGCAGTTTTGAAGGCAAGAGGGAAACCAACCTGCTACTAGCAGGCGTACCGAATAAAGTGGCTGGCGAGCGTATATCACCATCCACATTGAATATTGTACTCAAAAGTGAATAAAAGGTTTAAAATTCCCATAAAGGAGCAGTTCTTACTTCACAGCGGTCACAGTGCTGTCCAATGACTCCTGGTTTACAGCGACACTGTCCAGTTCGAGGGTCGCATGAATCAGTTCCACAGGAAGAACAGATGCATTCTGTGTTACAGAAACAAAACACATGTGGATGATTCAACTTTTCAGACAACTCACTTCATCATTGTGGAATTTAGATTTTTTTTTCTTAGCCTGAAGCCTGTACGTACTGGTACAGTTTTTAGCCACAATGGCATCTCCATGGTAGCCAGGAGCACAGATGTTGCAGTGAGGTCCTGCGGTGTTGTGCATGCAGCTGAGACACTCTCCAGTCAAAGGGTGACAGTCGGTGAACAGCATGTTTGGGTCTGTGTTGCCATGGCAATGGCATGGTTGGCATCGACTCCCTAGAACCATGGGGTTGCCGTAGAAACCAGGTGCACACCTTTGTAAGAAATCCACAGTTACAAACAAGAAACTGCAACTGGATGAACTGAATTGAAATATAAATAACCCAAAGTGGACTGTCTTTGACCAGACTGCATGGACTTTTGTTGTGAACTGCACAATACAAACAAAGGTGATTTGAAAAGGAAATTATGTTTTTTTACGGAATATTTACATCCTGCGACAAAAGAACCTGAAAATTTAAATTGAGATGGAAACATATTTGTAGAAAACAAACATTAAAATGGGTAGGTATGATGACTTAGGAGACATTGAATGTGACACAGCTGTTGGTGCCTAGACAGGCTAGGTGACCAGTACAGAAACCACTAATCTACTGGGATTTGAATGCATAACATTACCAAGAATTTAGAGGGAATGGTCCAAAAGAAAAAGCATCTCATACTGTGAAAATGTCTTGTTGATACCAGAAGTCAGAGGAGAATAGCCAGACTGGTGATAGAAAGGTAACATGAACTAAAACATGTCACTCTTCTACGCCTAGGTATGCAGACACATAACACCTGGATCTTGAAGCAGGTGGCTTAACAGAAACATAAGACCACACCAAGTTCCATCCTTTGAGCTAAGAACAGGAAACTGAGGCTACAGTTGACACAAACCCACCAAAACTGGACAACAGAAGATTTTGTAAACACTGCCTGGTCTGAAGAGACTCAGTTTTGGTTGAAACATTTCACTAGATCAGGGGTGTCCAACTCCAGTCCTCAAGGGCTGCTGTCCTGCAAGTCTTTCCCTGCTTCAGCACACCTGATTCTAATGAATCGGGTTGTTAACAGACTTGTGCAGACCTGGGACGACAAGCGGGTTAGGGTTGATCCATTAATTTGAATCAGGTGTGTTATGCAACATTTTCTTAGCACTCATAGTACCAATAGAGTATAGTTAAAATGTCACAGCCTAGCCGTTTGCTGCTGACCATGGTTATCCCTTGATGACAATCATAGCACCCATCTTCTGATGCGAATGTCCTGCAGGGTAGCCGATATCCCACAAAGCTCAAATCATGTCAAACTGGCCTCTTGACTGGTCTCTTCAACTGGTCTCCACAGTCACCAGATCTCAGTCCCATAGAAAACTTTTGGGATGTGGTGAAATTTGCACCATGGATATGCAGCCAAGCTACCTAATGAGGTAGCCTAGTAGCCCCGGGCTCGATTCTCTCACCCGCATAAGAGTGACACGCTGCCAGTTGCATGAATTATGAGCTGCTCGCGTTCTGCAGTTGGCTTAAGTCTTGGCTCGAGATACGCGCGGTCGAGGGAACCTCAAAATGTAGGTGTTCCTTGTCAATTTTCCCCGTATGCACATTCTGCCATTGACTTGAACTGCTTTACATTCACAAGCCTCTCAGGCTGTGGTAAATCCAGCGCCATTGGAAGGTTCAACATTATATTCCACTTGAAGTTCAGATGCAGTTACAATTTACGCCACAAGTAGGCCGACAGGGATGCGTCTACCTGTGGAGCAGGAAATCGGCCCTGAACAGCACCAGAGCACACCAAATGATCGTTTCTAGGTATATTAAGAGTTGTTGGGGTATCATTACACCATTGAACTGAACAAAAAAAAATACATCTGAATTTTATTTCTTTTAATTCAGTTTTGCCTCCAGCGTCCACCCCTTGTTCTGGGAGTGTGCGCTGTGTTGGAGTGGAGCATGGGTGTGCTCTCGTGAAGGCTGCATCAGCTCAACCAACTTGGCCAGCATCACTGCTTGACCTCAGGGAGTTGTCCACCCTGGTCAAGGTCTCAGTCACGAACCGCCGGAACCGCTCCTGCTGTTGTCTCTCGGCTCCCTCCTCAGCCACTCTTCCTTCCTCAATCCAGACCAGCCACTGGTACTCCTCGCCTGGTTGTCGGCACTGCGGTCGTGTGGTGGTTCTGGTAAGGGATTTAATGGGGGTCCAAGTCTGGTGTCTGAGACTGGCTGCGGCTCGGGTTTGCATCCAAATCTTGTTGAAATTAGGCTCTGACTTTTCCTTTGACATCCCCGCTATCTTCACTTCCACATTTCGCTGCTGTTTTATGCTTGAATCCAAATCATTCACGGAAATATTGGAAATGTTGTACCACTGGCCAATCACTTGAATGCACGACCTGTGTCATATTTGATTGGTCAAGTTACTAACTGATTTCAGCTTGCACAGTCTTTGTGATTTTCAGATGGACTGGTAAACATTGTCATACCTCACAGGATTTTTTTTTTTTTTTTTTATCTTTTAACAGGCTACAGGGTTAAATCATGCTCACTCTTAAGGAAGCCTGTTCAAATTTGAACGGATTTCAATGGCATTTACAAGTGAAGGGCAAATTCTGTTCCATGGTTTGGATAAGACGCTAAAGCTGACATCACAGTTAGGTTTGCCTCCTTTTTAGAATGAATCATCCCTCTTTGTTAAGACCGGCCTCCATTTCTGATTTGCGCAGGAGGGCATGTCTGAAAGCAGGGATGGGAGAATGCGCTTAAACAGCATAAATATCGACTTTAGCGCCAACGGGAGAATCAAGCCTCTAGTGAATGTATAAATATCAGTGTCAAAGTTGAAATACATCAGTAAACACTTCAGTTTCTGCTTAACAACAGACATAGAAATACCGCACATTTTAAACTCCATAGGCCAAGTTGAACTGTTAATTAGCATATAGATAACTTAGCTGCACACAATGCTGCCTAAAATAGAAAATTCTGTTTGTAAGTTTGTATATACTGCATGTATGAATACAAACAATTCAGATATTTGTGTACAGGGAGTAAAGATATTTTTATGTATTTGTATTTTTATGTATTTGTAGGTTTACTTAATATATTTTATAGCTCGTGAGAGTATATTTTTCCTGCCCTGTTCTGCCCTGTTTTGCTGTTAACACACCTGAATTTACACACCTGTGGGATTGTTCAAGTCTTATCTTACCTGTAAACATGACATCATGACATCTCGTGACCTGTCAACTTTGATCAAGAAAGAAGCTCAACTACAAGCGCTGAAGACTGGATCACATACTGTACGTGTTAAACACTGACCCTCAGCTAAGCTAATAACAGCGTCCCGCAGATCTAAAACTAATCAACTTGCAGCAAAACTTTAAATGGAAGAAAAGGTTACTGACTGTTAGAATTAGATTTATTTCTTAATTTGAACTGTTTACCTTTCACACTTTGGTCCAGCATAACCGGGCATACAGAGGCACTGCATCCTGTCATTCTTTTGTACACAACCTTCAGCAAAGCTACACAGAAAAGAAATTTACATAATGAGTTTAAGTAAAAGTATGGTAAAAAAATTTATGGAGAAGATAATACAAATCTGTGACAAATGTTTTGATGACAAGATATTAGGAGACAAAATAGTGTGGAGTGGAGGACAAAAACCATAAAAGGAAGCCTGTAAAAGGACAGAAATATACCTACCTGTTGGATGGGGCACTGAGTGGACAGGGACAACTGAAGCAGGACACAGCTTGTCCATCCAGACTGTTGTTACCAAGGAAACCCCCCTTGCACCTTTCACAGTGGTCACCAACAGTATTATGCTGACAATTCTGATGGAGAAATAAAAAAATCATCTACTTAGTAGTTGTTAGAGGATGAGGAGGATGCAGTCAGAGGGTAAGATAACGCTAGGTCTGAGAGGAATTTTATGTTTATTGTCAAACTTCCTCACCACACAGAGTCCTGATCCATCCAGACACAGATCAGAGTGTCCATTACAGTTACAGGGAACACATTTCCCCAGAAACAGGCCAATAGTATGTCGGTAGTAACCTGGAGCACATTTCTATAGAGAGCCAGAAACATCAGAAACATCAGGTGGGATATGTTTGCAGGCTTGAGGCATCATTTTCATGTTTATTATTGTTAACTTGCTTGTTGTTTTGTCTGAAATGAGCATAATATACGTCAGTGGTGCGCAAACTGTGGTACATGTACCACCAGTGGTACGTGAGCGCTCTCTGGTGATACGTGGGGAACGTCATGACTTTCCACATTTTTTCTACATTTTCACTTAAAAAAAATCGGAAACATAAAATGCTTGATAAATACATTTAAAATGAAATGAGTAGCTTGAGATAATTAAAATTGTGTCTTTTAAAAAATATATTTGTTGCAAATGCAGTTGCAGTGTAGATGTAACAACCTTTGAGTGTGTTTATTTTGCTCTGTATGAGAGTATGAGTATGTGAGAATTGTTGGACAGAGTTGTAAATGTCTGATTCAGTAAAGTAACAATTCAGGCAACATCTCTGTGTGTTTAAAGCTAATTGAGAAGGCATATATGGCTATATTTTAAAATTGGTCATCATGGTGGTACTCAGAGAGCTGAACAGTTTCTCAGGTGGTACGAAGTATTAAAAGGTTTGAGAACCACTGCTATACATTATTGTGATGTGAACAGATATACATATATTCTACATATATTTGTCAAACACTATGACTCCTCCCGTAACTAGATGCTAGTCTATAAACAAAGAATGACATAGTAAACACTCTGTCATATAACAAATATTTTAAAAGCAGGTACAGTCAAAGATGCAAAATTCTATCCAAAATGACTTGAATAAATTATTCTAAATATTATCTCCATCTTCAACTAATCAGAAATCCCAAATATCCTACAGACTAAATACTAAACGATCGTCTGCAAATGGAACCAGAATTCCTAACCTCATTTAGGAGATTACATTACATTGATAATAGAACATTCAACAGCAACACCAAAGTAAAGGTATCATCTGGTCCTGTACCTGGCATGAATCTCCAATGTAGTTGGCAGGACACATGCAGATTTCCACATTGTTGGCATGGCGCCCAGTTGGCAGGCTCTCAGCACCCTCCAGCACAGCACCACGGAGGGACACAGAGTGGGCTGACTGGGAGTGGAGGGCACGGATCTGCAGAGACTCCAGACTGACCAAAACCATCATCAGCTCCTCCCGAGACACAGAATTACCTGTCTGGACATGACGGAAGCTTTCCTGTGAGGAAGGAAAAGGGAGAATAAGGGTAGGGAGAGGTACCCAGTGGTCATTTACTTTTACTTTTTTTTTTAAAACCATTTTTATTTATATTATCTACTATTTAAAGGTAATTAAACAGCAGAAATGTCTATTGTGTCAGTAACTAACATGTAGTTCTACAAGCGCTAATAACCAACATATATAAAGATTGGATACTTTCTTTACATTAGATCTCTTATCTCATGTGGAAATCTTCTATGAAAAGAGGATTTATTCTAGGTGGTTTGTGTTTATACCAGTCTGTGTGACTTAAGAAGGTAGCTTCATACTTCTCCTGACTTGAATAACTTCAGTAAAGGTGACCTTACCTCGATCATGTGAACAATGCCAAGGTGAGGCTCTTCAGGTGAGGAGTATTCTCTCTCCATGAACACCAGGGTCATCTGATTACCCTGCAGTACAAAAACACGGGAAACATCATCAAGATGTCTGCAAACACAACCAGTGTATAAAACATTGGTCTTTACAGAAAAAAAGCTCAAAGTCAACTGTGCCAGGTGCTGGGTAAAGGATTTTGTATGTACACATACATAGTTTGTGTATGAAAGCTGGCTGTGGTTATATCATTTGAATCTGTATTTTGCACCTTCAGAATGATATCAGGCCTGGAAGCTTCTGCAGGAATTGACAACGAATCCCCTCTCATGGTCTGGGTGTGAAGGCGGTACCTCAGGTAACCCCCATAGGATGAGACCTGAAGAAACAGATGAACAGCAATGAGGGGAAAAGTAATGACTGAGATTTAGGATTAAGAATGACAGTGGCAAAGATTAAAAAACCCACCGAGGTTTAAACTCCAAACAACAATAGTTTAAATCCTGACTGAACAGCTAAAGAGAATCAAAAGCCATGGCTTATGTTTTATTCATGAAAGATGAAATATCTGTACATAGAGGTATCTGAAGCTGATTTATGGGACGTAACAGGATTCAGTCTGGGAGTTAGATCTGACCACCAGTCTGTAATAATCCACGTCTGATTCCTCGTTTGATTAATCCACTCCATTCATGAGCAACACCCACTCCTGCTTCAGACTGCCTGCATTGTAACCTTTGTTTACGTCAGCAGGCCCGAAACCCCCACTTGGATCAGAGGGGGGGTAAAATGGAATAAAACCTCTTTAAACCATCTGTTTTCCATTGAAGGATAGTAAGGATGTCAAAGCCAGCCATCACGAACTTATGCTAATGGAGCTCTCTCTGTCAATTGTTGTCTTCAAAGGACAACACGATCGCCTGGTTGTAAATCTCACCAACTGAAACTCAGAATTGCAATCTTCAGGCCAAACCAGGCCACTTTAAATTGTGTTTGGAATGCACTCAGACAGCGAAGGGGGTGTTAACTTCACTGAGAGTCTCCAGAGGGGGTCTATGAATGGGTCATAAAACCCCGAGGGGGGGCGGCATATGTCTGTGTTGATCTCCCCTTTCATCCTGTCCTGGAACAAACTCCAAGGTGTGGCCACGGCGCCCCCGAGCGGGCAAGAGGAGTAACGACGGTCAATGGCGTCGCTGAATGGTGGCAAACGGATTAAGTTTTCTGACATAACCATATGTATGTGAACATAATATTTTTCTGTTTTTTTTGTGATGTTTTGTCTTACCATGTTTAACACATTCGGATATTAAGTTCCACTGTCTAGAGGCTGTTAAAAGTGAGGAAATTAAGTGGCTGGCATTATGTTACAGTCACAGAGGAATTTCTCACTGGTAAACCGCGCTGGGCGGGGAGAATTATTCATCCGGCCAGCCCAGACTGACTTCTCATTTACATAGGGATCGCTGAATATTCAATGATATATAAGGAGAAATCGCCTTGGTCCTCTCTTTTTTTTTCTCTTCGTGCTGCTAGACAGGCTTTTCTTTTTCGTTGCTTCGTTTTTTTTCTTTTGATTTTAGTTGCCCCTTGGCCAGAACCTTGCGTGTTTTTCCTGTTCTCCCTTTAACAGAAGTTCTGCAGTCTCGCCATTCTGTTCCCTTGGCAGAACCATCATTTAATAATTTCAGCAATCCGAAGTTAGTTGCAGCTGCCCTTTGGCATCAGTTTTGACTTTCCTCCCAAATTTTTTTTTTAAACTCCGTGCTTAAACTTTAGTAATTCGCACGAATCTTTTGACCCCCCTTTTTTGCTCTTTTGGGCTCAATAAACTTCAGTCCAGTTTGATGTTATTGCAGCCACTTCAGTCCCTGACGGGCCGAGAGCAGAAAGTGCGTGCCTCTTTGAACTTTTGATCAGCTGATTGCTCCAATGAAAATCTGGCCCTCTTAGCTATCCATCTTTTTTTTCTCTTCTCCCGTCTCTCTCTCTCAATAACCTCCCTTGTCTCTGCGCTCCAGCCCAGCTCCATAAGCGCAACCCATCCAGACCGAGACGATAGAAATATATAGATACATCTCCGTGACCATATATATTTGCATTTCTGTTGTCTGTGTCTTGTGTAAATAAATGTTAAAATCTAGTTGAGACTCCCAGCCAATCCAATGTCGACAAGAACTCATGTAACTGAGTGACTCATTTCCCCTTTTGATTTTCCTTTTTTTAAGAAAAAAAAGGTGGCACCCTGGCATTATTTAAATACTAATAAATTAAGAGAGTCCTCTACAAGTCTGAAGAGACTAAACACTGATCTGTATCCAAACATGTCTGTGATGTGGGATATATCTGTCTGAAACATGGCTGTGGTGCCGTGTAGCTGGAATCATGCTGATATTTGCACTTTTCATGTATTTTATAATCAATACATTGAACCTCAGGTGAATTCTTTGTAAAGAGAATTATATTTTAGGAAAATGAATATATATTATATAACGCTATGATATAAAAGCTGTAGGTTTACTGGACATTTTCCCTCCTACATGAATATAATAAGTTTCCAGAAGAGTTTTGCATTTTTTTTCCCCTGCATTCACAATAAGCCAGTGCATCTGTCTGAAAATCTTCTACTTTCACAAATGTTTTAGTAGTTCTTAAATATATTAAATATGACATGTGCACACCTAAACACAAGGTGATCATCGTGCACTCTCGCCAGCACTTTTAAGGATTATCTTCTCTGTCTTACCTTGTCTCCCAGGTAAGCCTTTGGTGCATGCCAGTGGAGGATCCTGATAGACATCAGGCACATCGCTGAGGTCTGCCTCTACAAGGTCCTGGCCCGGATACATCGTTACTGGTACTTCCTGTCTGTCTGCCCCCAGGAGCACCCAGCCTTCCATGTCCATGATCTACAACACAAAAGAAAATATGACATTCTCTTGGCAGAAATCTAATTTTCCTTGCAGCTGATCTGGATGCAAATGTCATGAGAATCTAGCAGTAATTTTTTTTAAGATTATTTATAAGATCTCAAATAATTAACACGGGTACCTCTGTGCGTCTTTTGTCAGAGCCGTGACACTGGTCTGTGGCTCCAAAGCAGAAGCAGCTGGTGCATCCTTTTGGGTTGGTTGGGTCCAAGTGAAAAGTACCAATCCTGCACTGATCACATCGAGAACCTTGGACGTTCTCCTGTGGGTGAAGGGCACACAGTCCGTTAAGAAGGTCTGGAGTGTTCAGAAGCACCTCTGTCGGTGAGTTTGCATGTGTACCACCCAACCTTGCAGAGACACTGTCCTGTGAAGGAGTCACACACTTCTTCCTCAGTTCCTGCCTCGTTGCAGTTGCATGGCCTGCAGTCAGGGTAACCATAGAAACCAGGGGCACAGCGGTCACACTGGCGACCCACAATGTTGTTCTTACATCTGGAATAACAATCATTCCTGGTTAATTGTCAGAAAATCAATCTCTCCAAGCTTGAAGCATGACTTATCAATTGCAAATATCTTTTCTTGCTGCTACTATTATTATAAATATCACTATTCAAGAACAGCACAGCAGTTTTGGAGCTTTCCTTTGCTCGTTCAATATACGTGGGCATGTTTTGTGCTTGCAGCCTCAAGAAAGTTGTTCCCAAGGCCCTATAACAAAAAAACAATGTCCGGTTATTTTTTTGTCATTTAGTTGTACCTGCACTGTCCGCTAAGCGTGTCACAGCTGACGTCTGGTGAGACGAGCCCAGGCCGAGAGCAGTTGCAGACCTCACAGCCCACCACCGGGTGGCAGCCGAACGCCTGAGGCTCACACTGGGAGCACTCTGGTTGCAGAGTCCTCGGAGGACAGATGCAGTCTCCGGACACCGGCTCACATAACCTCAGACCACAGTCACAGGCTTTAGAGGAGATGGGCGGGAAAAGAGTTTCATTATAGAAGACACAGACGTAAATAACTGTACAATAAAATATATTTTTTTTTACATTCAGACATTGCTTTTACAGAATGTTTTCTTTAAAACTAGGCTGAAAACTTCAGTTTAAATAAAATAAATAAATGCAATTTATGTCAGTTTGTTTTTTGGAGAATCTTGAAGTTCAGTACTGATTAGGGATCGACCGATTATCGGCCGGACCGATTATCGGCGCCGATATTTGGCATTTTTACGTAGATAGGCATCGGCCTTTTTTTAATCCAACGGGCTGATTTAAAACTAAATTATTTTGGCTCGGATGCCGCTGCGCTTCTCTGCCCCGCTCACAGCGCCGCCGCCATCTTGATTGCGCAATCCAAGCACATAGACACAAAGCCAATCAGAAGCTGAAACTGTTTGCAAGGTCCTCACGGCGGAGAGATAAATTTTCTCGTGTGGAGAAGCTCCAGTGTGGACGAATGTGTCAAAGGTACGTTGGAAACTCCTGAAATTGTAATAAACATCCCAGTCCTCTGCATGTCACAACTACTAGTAACGTTACTATGAGCAGAATACCGTAAAAATGTAATAAACATCAGCGGCAGCTCTGCTGGCTCGTAGTAGCTCCCGACGCGTCTGAATGATTTGAGACAAAGCTGCTGAAAAAAATCGATATGAGAACAGTCCGTTATATTCGAAGCGTATGTGTGTGAGAAAAAAACTCTAACTAAATTCAGTCTAGTTTTATTGCATGAAAGCGTGACGAGGATAGAGAATAGTGTGTTACCACGGTAGTAACTGCAGAGCAGCAAAGCACCGTCCGTCTGACAGAAAACAGTCGGACAATAATAACTGCTGAACTACCGAGTTATTTAACTTTATCTCTTTGTGTTGATTGAGAGATCCCAAAAATGTTAGGTGAAGTTGTCTTTGATAGTTTATTTTAGAGGCGGACCGCGAACTTTATAGCACCACCTCGAAGCGCTGCAGCCGTCTCTCAGACCGCCAGATATGATGTAATTGTTTTTGCACAACAATCAGTTCTTGAAGTGGAATTTTTTCAGTTAAACTTATTCATATTTTGTTTGCATGTCTCTGCCTATGTGTGCGTGTGTGAGGCGGGGGGTGGGGGGACTGAAGTAATCGCGTATATTTAATATATAAAATAATATAAAAGTAATGTAATGGCAGACCTGTAAATTTTGTTTGGAGTTATGCAGTTATTGGAGCTATTTATTTTTTGGTGTGTTTTTTATTTAATTGTTTTTTTTAAATAAACAAAGTTAAGAGTTGGAGTTTGTATTATTTAAAATTTTTATGCCAATATGTTCACTTTTACCGCAAATGAATATCGGCTCAAAATATCGGCTATCGGCCTTCCTGACTACTAATAATCGGTATCTGTATCGGCCCTGAAAAAACCATATCGGTCGATCACTAGTACTGATACACCAATTTATGAAACGACACAAGACTAAACAAACTGTTTGATCGTGAGCCAATCAGACACTCACGTCTGCAGTTGGGGAATCCCCAGTAGCCTGTCGCACACATGGAGCAGTCTCGTCCAATCACGTTGGGCCTGCAGCGGCACTGACCGCCGAATTCCTCACAGGTGCTGCTCTCAGCTCCGGCCTCGTGGCAGGCACAGGGCATCGCACCGTTGTTGAAGAAGGCGGACAGAGATACCGCACAGTTGAGGCAGAACGGAGAGCCGCTGGAGGGACTGGAAAGATGGGAGGATGAATAGAAGAGTTTAGGGAAAAACTCCAAATGCATATTGTCTTGAAAAGAGTTGATTAGATAGAAATATCTGTTTATTATAATGAATCTTGATCTTGAGAATACTGACTTGATGTAGAAGTTGTTTTGGCCACAGTTGCTGATGAAGTCATAAGATTTGTCGAGCGGTTCCTCGTACAGATTAGTGGAGCTGTAGCTCTTCTCAGGAACAACTAGCACGTAATCCTGTTGGTGCACGGGACATTAGATATCCCCCATCATGAAATGCTTTTAGTATAACCTTTACAAGCGGACATGAATAAAACAACACCAAAAATGTGGAACGATCACTGAAACTGTACATTTAATGCTCAAATTTTTAGAAAACAAATATGATAATGATGCTGAACAGAGTCCAGAACAGTCAAAAATCTGTAGATAAATACAGGCTGGTAGAAGAGGATGAAGAGCACAACTGTGGTTTTCAAACCGTGTGTGTCCAGTAAAAAACATAAACAGATACAAATGAAAAAAATATCCAAATCCTAAATGAAAGGGAGGAAATAAAAGAAATGAGCATTGCAGTCATACTAACCAGCCACAACGTC
This sequence comes from Hirundichthys speculiger, assembly GCA_018398805.1. Taxonomy (NCBI): domain Eukaryota; kingdom Metazoa; phylum Chordata; class Actinopteri; order Beloniformes; family Exocoetidae; genus Hirundichthys; species Hirundichthys speculiger. The sequence goes on along the minus strand of JAGFBZ010000737.1, from coordinate 348,976 downwards.
TTGCCTGCAGGGATCTGGACTGTGACGAAGACGTTATAGTCCGTCACATCCAGAATGATCTGGTTCTGACAGACCAGCACATTACGGCAGCCATAAGCGTGAGGACAGAAGGAGGCGTTAGCGTGACCTGAAACACACATACAGGTGTTACTCGCTGCTTAAAACTCTGTCACTCCTTGCGTTCAACCTTTTTTTTAATTATAAAACTCTGCTGTTTTCCATGTTACTAACCCTGAGGGGGACTCTTACCTTGCCAGATTTGTCCTCCGTTAATGTAGACCTGGACAGGATACGTGGGGTGAAGAGGCTGGTGGTAGTGGAGGATGAAGACATAACGGCCCAGTGAATGGACACGGGTCGAGTACACTGCAGCGTTCTGGGCCGAGTGGAGGTAAAGAACAAGGAGATGAAAAAACAGAAGGCAAAGACTTTATTTTCAGGTTTTTTTGTTCGGGAAATAACTATTTTATGATACTGACTTAGACCGTTTAATGTGATCCGTGATCATGAAATTTGTCCGTCAGCATTATCCATGACTTTAAAACTCAATATTTTTGAAAATCAAGATTTCTTTTTGTAAAATGCAGTGATTAGCAGCTGAATGAAGATCAACACATGTTCATTTACGCTTGCAGCACTGATCAGAAAATTCGATCTCATCATCATCACCGTTCATACCTGCTGGGAGTCCAGTCGCATATGGTTGTTGTTATCTTCTCCAAAGGGAGGTGTGACTCCTCTCAACCAGACGGGCTCATTGATCTGGTGTGCGTGAAAAGCAGCTGCAGCTGCAGCATCAGCTGCAGCAGCTGCAGCAGATGCCTGGATGGGCTCCTCCAGCGTGGAAGAGCTCTGGCCCTCCTTCAGGACCACAGAGTCCGATGGGATCTGGAAGCGGGATGGGACACAGGACGAACTGCAGCGAGAAAAAGTAGATGGTTAAGGAAGTTTTCATTTTTTTTTTTTTTCCCAGAACATGATTGCCATTATTTATTTATTTTTTTTTAACATATTACCAGTTTCAATATGTAACATTACCTGTCAGGTGAGAACTGGCCGTGGGTGCTGATGCAGTGGACTTTAGGTTCGACATACTCCATTGTAAACTGGTTCTTAGGCACCAGGTACACTTTGTGCTAAAGACAATGAAGAAAAACATATATTTTGAATATATTTGCAACCAGTAAACCAGTAAATTAACTACAGAAAATGCCTGGCAACTTATCGAATATATTTTTATTCAAGGTGAAGTTTTGATTAGATTCCTTGGCATTAAGATGACATAATACACTGTGATTTATACAATAAAAACAAGCACGCCCTAACTGTGATGGTAATTAGGTACGCTTGATTAACCATCTGTCGGCATTTGGCAGTTTGGATGTCTGGAGCGTTCAGGTACACAGAGTGATCTCAGACAATCATTTTTCACTTGTTAAGAATGTAAACACAGTTAACAGAGTCGACATCCGAGAAAGTCTGTTGCAAAGTCAGACCATCCTGTGCTTGGAGAAATCTGAAAAAACAAAATTAAAGCTGCAAGCAGCGTTTATCGGGCCCTCGCAACAATCGCCATCACCCCCCAGGTGTTCGCCACCTTCCCAAGCCAGTCACGAATAAAGACAAAACAGAGATAATGCTAATCAGTTATAAAATAGAAAGGATAAAAGATGCTGTCCAGCTTGAATCCAGAGGTATAAAAACAAACTGATCTGAATCTACTTAGAGATTAAGTTCTAACCTGCCACATCAAGGCTGTAACTGTCACAGCTTTTTATCATCTCAAATGAATTTGAAGAGTCAGAGATCTGATGTCCAGAGCAGATTGACAGAAACTCATCCAGCAGACTCGACTGCTGTAACACTCTTGTCTGATTAGACAGCTTCAGCTCATCATGAACGCTGTTACCAGAGAAGCATCAGGAAAACTGAGCACTTTACTGCTGCTATGAGATCCTTTTTCTGGCTACCAATTACCTGCAGGATACATTTTAAATGTCCATCCCCTCCCAGGGAGTAATGTGTGGTTTTTAATGAGTTTTTATAGAATGAATTGTTCACATTGTTGTATGGTAGAACCACCCACCTACTGTTTCCACAGTGAATAACACAGCTGCTGTTGGACACCCAGCCACCCAACTGTGGATGCTGCATGAGAACATTTTTTATATGATCTGTAGGAAATCTCTGGCTGATCTAATGAAGCACTGACAAAATACAAAGTACATTATATAATGTGACCAAAATCATATTCCTTTGACTAGATGGTGGCGCTATGGAGTTCATCCAGGACTGTCATATACACTTGTTCGGAGTGGAAAGAATCGTCATACATATGGATTTGGGGGCAGATCGGACAACGCATGTACAAGCAACGACTGATTTGAACCGGTTTGAGGTGTGGCGGTCATCCCGGGGGGGGGGCAGGGATGCCTGATGCAAAACATGACATGAAACATATGAGCACCAGTTTCTCCAGTCAAAATGCTCCTTCCATTTTCAAAAGGCTGAAAGTGAAAGTAAAACAAACTGCTCTGAGCCTGTTCATCCGAGACTATCCTGTGATTCCCAAAGTGTGGGCTGCAGCCCCCTGGTGGGCCGTCATGGTACTGCAAGTAGGGCGTGAAAGGTCATTAAAATTAAACAAATATGTTTATATGTTTATATCTTTTTAAAATATGTTTTTAATTACTGTAAAATATTCATGATATAATTAAAAAAACATTAAGAAGTAATAAAACAAACCAGTTAAGCATTATTCTACTGTCATCTTAACTTAATATGACAAGTGTCACTTTATTTGTTGACTCCTTACAATAATATCAACATAACTTCTAGTCCTGTATGTTGATCAAATTTGTGATTAAAGGTTTGCGTGGGCTGCAGAGATTTTTCACATTTCAAATTGGGCCTTGGTATTCTGAAGTTTGGGAATCGCTGCTGTAGATGAAGTATGAAGATAAACCTTTAAAGAACCAAAAGGTATATCATCAGGTGACTCCTGCTCAGTTTGATCATGTGACATGGGTGTGATTGTTACCAGGAAGAAGCTGGCTCGCTCAGAAGACAGCTGGATCTCTGCATTAACAGGTAATGAGAAGATTCCCACTCGGTTCTGTTCATCAATGGCCACAACTCGACACAGGAAGCTGTGTGAACACACACACGGACATGATGATTAAGAACTGTTGACAAACTAGATGAGGCTCGTACAGTAACAATAAACTGTGAACCAGCAGAACCGACATGGTAAACAACACGCCAGGTTTCAGTTATTATTACTTCCTGAAGTTAGCTGCTCATCATCACATCTGGATGATTCATATCAGTTGTTCTCCTTTCAGCTCCATTCATTTCCTATTTTCTACCAGCTGCATTAAAAAAAAAGTTAAAATAAAGTTTCAAATGATCATCTACCAGTGTGTCATATAAAGACAAATATGTGAACTAAAGACAAGAGAAATGTTAAACTGAACAAGGTAAAAGGAAGTCATTCTTCTATCTGACCTGTATTTGCAGTGCAGGAGGCGGACCCGGTGTCGCTGTGTTCCGTGCACCCAGAACGTTGACGGTGACTGACAAAGTTTGTGGCAATTCTTCCTCGCTGGAATACTCAACCACCAGAACATAGTCTTCTGAGGACGGCAGACGGCCTCGAAGCTCAACGCTGATCTGTAGAGGACAGGAAAGTATCTTTACTTTCTGGTCATGTACATCATACTTTCATGTATCTCACGGCCCAGATATCGCTCAAACGTCTCCTTCAGCTCTTACATCAACTCCACTACAGACGGCCATTTCAGGATGACGTGGCGTGACCTTCTCCGTCGGGCAGGGGCGCGGCAGGTGGTTGTCGCTGCGGCAGCTCGCATCATTACCGGAGATGGAGGGGAACGACTCCAGAGACAGATGTTTGTAGAGCAGACAGCTGCACAAACAGACAGATGGTTAAAAAAAAATTAAAAAAACAGACTTAGTGCCCTTTTTTTTTCATAAAAAAGGGGCACGACAACCTTTTCTTTCAGGATAAAACCTTTTAGTTCTGGGTTAAATTTCAACATCAGTGGAATTAGGCTTTAAAAAAAAAAGACTTACTTGATTAATTTAGTAATTTTTTGTTGCACTGATTGCATAATGAAGAAATAGCCTTTAGTTTATTCAACAGTTTAGCAGAAAAAACCGGAGAGACCGGGCAGAAATGTTCTCTGTCATTCCTCACATTATTATTCTTTTTCAAAGTTTCCAGTCTAAGTCTTAAGCTTTGGTAACTACTTTATGTGGCCTTGAATTTCTCTACAGTCACGTACAAAATCAAATTAAAAAAAAGGCGGAGCTGCTCCTTAATCAAGTCTTCATTTGCCTCTGGTTGTTTTTGTCTACTAACTGAATAGTTCATAGATTTACTTGTGGCTGGCTCCAAACACAGAGCTGTACGTGCACTCTTCAGTCACTCTAATCTGGAGGATGGGAGCTTCATAGTAGGCGCTGGGGAGGAGGACCAGGTAGTCCTGAAAGTAGAACAGACTATTAACATCCAGCCATTTTTTTTTATCTTACAGAAAAATTACAACTTTACACTGACTGGTCATGGTGGTCATTAAACGTGTCACCTGTTTGACGGTGAAGCGTTTGTACGAGTGAGTGCATGTGTGACGTGTCTCACCAGCAGAACTCCCTCGGCCTCGATAACAACGGTCCACGTTCCCGGGTTCAGGACAAACGGCTCCACAAAGTTGTTCTGGGGAACACTGACGAAGGTCGGCTCCACGCTGGGAGCAAACACGATTTGTTTGGACTGCTCTGAACCTTGAAAACAAACGCCATAAATGTATTATATAATATCTAAACATACACAAGCATCATGTTGAAAAATGAAACTCATCAACTTTATCAGACCTGTCGTGGTTAATAACATGACTTCACTCTTTCATCTGATCTACTGCGGTTCTGTCGTAACATCCAGGCAAACACACGCACACTGATGCTGAGGTGATCGGAGGACACCTACCTCCATGGTTGACCTGATAGGCTGTGATTCTACCGTTGGAGGTGGAACCCTCAGAATTTACATATCTCAGGATGAAACGAGTCAGATAGACGTCTGCCTCGCTTACATAAACCTGAAGCTTCACCTGCGGTCTACAAGGAGCCGGTCCGATGGAGGGACGTGGGAGGAAAGAGTGGAGAGGAGAACAGACGGGGTTTGAAGGGAGAAACTGAGAGGTTGGTTTTTATTTCTCTGAACCCTGGAAGTCTGCGCTGACCTGTGGCCCAGAAACTGAGCTAGAGGCATGCAGCCGCCACCACCAACACCGACACACACCGACACACACCGACACACACCGACACACACACACAAACGACACACACCGACACACACCCTCCCTTTACTGCCTCATCCAGCAGAAACAGAGGGAGGAAAAAAGGATGGAGAGAATGCAGAGTTCTATAAAAGAGTAGTGTCATGAAAAGACCCTGGTTCTTTTTCTTTTGTTTCTCGTGTCTTCTTTTCCTCCCTGAGCTCAGATCCACCTACAGAACCGCTCCGAGACTTCCCTTCCTGATATCTCCTGGATTCCTTGGAGCCCCAGTCGGACCGAAAAAGATTTTCTGAAAGAAATCTTGCTGCTAGTGCTGTTAAATTTAGTTTTTAGGCCTTTTCCCAGCATCCTTAGTTTGATCTTTAACAACAAGGGAGAAACATTTCTCCAGTTGTCACCTGCACCTTATTCTGCACCTGGCTGAGATAAGATCAAATAAATAATCAAGTCAGAGTCTTTAGTTTTAATATCAATAGAAACTTAAGGCGAATAACGGCTGCACAGAAGAACTGGTTTGTTTTTGTAAGCACGATGTTATCATCTTACAGCTGAGTGAGGGGGATTTATTTTATATTTGTGAAGCTTTGACTACCCTGACATTTTTATCATAAATATAATCTATTAAAAAGATTTATCCATTTAATTCCCAATTTAACAAGACCTTCCATATTATTCATTCATACTCCACATGCATACTACAGTATGAGTGCAGCACATCCAACAGCAAACACAGAAATCCATTCTGCACCTGTTTCAGTGCAGAAGGAGTCATACGGTGATAAATTATTAAAAAAAGATGTGGCAGACTGTTTTTAGACTCCAGCACAGTTCTGTGTCAGTTAAATGTGCTTAATGTGTCCAGACCTCTAAAATGTAACTGTAACTGAACACAGATTATTTTCCATCCACAGAAGTGATGAGTGATGGACCTGCAGCTGACTGAACATTACTGGCTCCTTTACTCTTTATAGTTCGGTTGGTGTTTGTGGTCTGTCTATTGCTGGTGGTTTTAGTTTGTTTTTAAAGAAAACGCAAGAACAGAAAACACTTACTGACATCCCTGTACGGAGGACTAAATGACTTGCATTTACGATTAGATACAGTCTGAATTAGTGCTGGGCAATATGACGATACATATATCGTGGGGACGATAGAAAAGTGTGTATCGTGCCATTTCTCTTCTGTTGTTTCTAACCTAATTTTATCAATTATTACAGCAAATATGTAATTAAATAACCTGCAACGATAAATTTGATAGAATCATATCTACTTCTACAAAGTAGCTTTTTATGTTTGCACTTTTATTCATGGTTAATGCCTTAAACAGAGTTCTCTTCAACCCTGATGTTTACTTTAGACACTTTATATTGGTTTGCAAACTTTGCACTACAAGGTTACAGATTTCAGAAAGTTGAAAAATAATTTGTGTTTATTTTTTATAGCTGAACTTCAGTGCAAAAATGTGTTTTTCCTCTCAGAAACTGTTGTGCACTTTAAAAAAAATGTGAAAGCTACTGTACCTCTGTACCTACCTGTTTTTGCTGCACTAAAATGTATGTTTGTGACAGTTCAGCTAAATGTCCTTTCAAAATAAAGTTGAAAAGTAAGCAATGAAATTTTTGTCAAACTTTTCAGAGAATAACTGAAAACATACTTTATTATGGTATATCGTGATATATATCGTTATCGTGATATAAAATAGTCCATATCGTAATATATATGATTTTTTCCATATCGCCCAGCACTTGTCTGAATGTGAAGTAACACATTTCATGAGATGAGAAGAGAAGATGCTCCTCGTCCGTCCGCTCTGAGCACTTACAGTTACCACAGAAGTGGCTCCATCCATCCTTTATGACCGACACCCTTCCCCGGACACCCGAATCACCCCAGTTGGCATAGCGCAGCACCACATGGAAGAGGTCTGGAAAGATGACCGACACCGACACCAACAGTTTGGACTGCCCAAGCAGGAGCGAGTGAAGAGGCGGAAGAAGGATTGGGACAAGAGGAGGGAGCAATGGGATAAAAAACAGAAAGAAGAGGGACGGTGAGACGATTTGAGAAAAAAGCAGTTTAAAAATGTAGAAGAAAGAGTAACGGAGAAAAGAGAGAAGCATGAAAAAAAGAAGCGATTTAAAGCATAAAAAGACAAAAAAACCAAAAAACTACAACAAAAACCAGAATGACAGAGATGAACAAAGGAGAGAGGGGCACAAAAATGAGATGGAGGCAAATAAAAAATAAAATAAATGAAAAAATAAAGGGAGTTAGAGGCGCAGTAAGAAGAAAGTAAGAGTTATGAAAAGAAAACAGCAGATCAAAGGCCATAAAGAATTTATAAAAGACATGCAGGAGATATCCAGGTATGAAGATTTTCAAAAAGGGAGCAAATATGAAGAGACAGAATAATAACAGATAATACATCAGTGAGAAACACCAACATCCAGAAACCAAGTCAAAGGCAGAAGAGAGCAGCAAACGCTTTCAAACGTAGATAAAAGCAAACACATTTCTCTTTGGATTTCCACTTTTCCAACAAACGTTTATGGTTCCGGATCAGTTCACCTTCAAAGAATATCTGCAAATCCAGTGAGTTGTTTCACTGCTGCCAAATATCATGAACCAGTAGATGTTCATGAGCAGAAGAAGCTAAAAACAGTTTAAAAATGTGGAGAGATCCACAGTAGATGCTAGCAGCTGTACCAAAGAGAAAGGTTTGTTCATTTATGTTTTATGCAAGAAGAGAAAGGAGGAGGGGCCACAGTCACATGAACATCTATGAACAAACTGCAGACTTCAAACAGTGAAAAAGTCATAAAAACACAGATTGTAACATGTCATCAAAAACACAGCAAACACAAGCTGGAGAACTGAATATTGTCTAAAAATAAATCTACATCACATTGAATTTACTGTTCTGTTCATGCAAATCAATAAATTACAATATAGAGTTGATCAACTTTCAAACGTCAGCGCTAACAGTTAAATGTTTTTTTTCTACCTGGATGGGGGACATCTGAGCGTAACCTCTCCAGCTGAAGTTGGGGAACTCCTGACCGCTGTAGCCAAACCGGACCGGCCGGCCGTCCGTCATGGTTCCCTTCCTCGATCTCAAACTTCAGGTGGTGGAGGTCTGGAAAGTAATGATCTGGACGCGGTCTGCAAACACACAAACGCTCGTGTAAAACAGTCAGAAATCTCATGCACTAATAATTTGATCTGAATGACATTAAAAAAAAAAAAAAAAAGCAGGATGGGTTTTAAAAGTTTCTTTATTCTGATAATAAGCTCTTGCTTCTGTGACATTCAAACACATTTCATTATACCTGTCGACCTTTGACCTGCTCTGACCTGCAGGGCACAGAGACGTCTGGTTAGTCTGGGTCAGTCCAGGTCAGACCGGGTCAGTCCGGGTCAGACCGGGTCAGACCGGGTCAGTCTGGGACAGACCGGGTCAGTCCGGGTCAGACCAGGTCAGACCAGGTCAGTCCAGGTCAGACCAGGTCAGACCAGGTCAGACCGGGTCAGTCCAGGTCAGTCCGGGTCAGTCCTGGTCAGACCGGGTCAGTCCGGGTCAGACCAGGTCAGACCAGGTCAGTCCAGGTCAGACCAGGTCAGTCCGGGTCAGACCGGGTCAGTCCGGGTCAGACCAGGTCAGTCCGGGTCAGACCAGGTCAGACCAGGTCAGTCCGGGTCAGTCCGGGTCAGACCGGGTCAGTCCGGGTCAGACCAGGTCAGGTCAGTCCGGGTCAGTCCGGGTCAGACCAGGTCAGTCCGGGTCAGACCGGGTCAGACCAGGTCAGTCCGGTCAGACCGGGTCAGTCCGGGTCAGACCGGTCAGGCCGGGTCAGTCCGGGTCAGACCAGGTCAGTCCGGGTCAGACCAGGTCAGTCCGGGTCAGTCCGGGTCAGTCCGGGTCAGACCGGGTCAGACCGGGTCAGTCCGGGTCAGACCAGGTCAGTCCGGGTCCGGGTCAGACCGGGTCAGTCCGGGTCAGTCCGGGGGGTCAGTCCCCTGGTCAGGGACCGGGTCAGTCCGGGTCAGTCCGGGTCAGACCAGGTCAGACTAGGTCAGTCCGGGTCAGACCAGGTCAGTCCGGGTCAGACCGGGTCAGACCGGGTCAGTCCGGGTCAGACCGGGTCAGTCCGGGTCAGACCAGGTCAGACCGGGTCAGTCCGGGTCCAGGTCAGTCCGGGTCAGACCGGGTCAGTCCGGGTCAGTCCGGGTCAGTCCGGGTCAGACCGGGTCAGTCCGGGTCAGACCGGGTCAGTCCGGGTCAGACCGGGTCAGACCGGGTCAGACCGGGTCAGTCCGGGTCAGACCAGGTCAGTCCGGGTCAGACCGGGTCAGACCAGGTCAGTCCGGGTCAGGTCAGACCAGGTCCGGGTCAGTCGGGTCAGACCAGGTCAGTCAGTCCGGGTCAGTCCGGGTCAGTCCGGGTCAGACCGGGTCAGACCGGGTCAGTCCGGGTCAGACCAGGGTCAGTCCGGGTCAGTCCGGGTCAGACCGGGTCAGTCCGGGTCAGTCCGGGTCAGACCGGGTCAGACCGGGTCAGTCCGGGTCAGACCAGGTCAGTCCGGGTCAGACCGGGTCAGTCCGGGTCAGGGTCAGACCGGGTCAGACCGGGTCAGTCCGGGTCAGTCCGGGTCAGACCGGGTCAGTCCGGGTCAGTCCGGGTCAGTCCTGGTCAGACCGGGTCAGACCGGGTCAGTCCGGGTCAGACCAGGTCAGTCCGGGTCAGACCGGGTCCGGGTCCCGGGTCAGTCAGGTCAGACCGGGTCAGACCGGGTCAGTCCGGGTCCGGGTCAGTCCGGGTCAGTCCGGGTCAGACCGGGTCAGTCCGGGTCAGTCCGGGTCAGTCCGGGTCAGTCCGGGTCAGTCCGGGTCAGTCCGGGTCAGTCCGGGTCAGACCGGGTCAGTCCGGGTCAGTCCGGGTCAGACCGGGTCAGTCCGGGTCAGTCCGGGTCAGTCCGGGTCAGACCGGGTCAGTCCGGGTCAGTCCGGGTCAGACCAGGTCAGTCCGGGCCAGTCCGGGTCAGTCCTGGTCAGACCGGGTCAGTCCGGGTCAGACCGGGTCAGTCCGGGTCAGATCAGGTCAGACCGGGTCAGACCGGGTCAGTCCGGGTCAGTCCGGGTCAGACCGGGTCAGTCCGGGTCAGACCGGGTCAGTCCGGGTCAGTCCGGGTCAGGCCAGCTCAAACTAAACTCTGAGGATTGTGGGCTGGAAACACTTCAGAGATCACATGAATACCTGTGACTCTTTCTTGTGTTCTTTGAGCACTTCGTAATGAATTTGGTTAAAATGTTTTAGATTCAGGCAGGTGTTTACTCTTTACATTAAAATATCTCCTCAGAAGACAAATAACGAAACACACATACTCTACATATACTGTATGTGTGTGTTTGTGTGTGGGCGGGTGTGGGTTTGTGAGATAATATTATTATTGAGATAATATTATTATTATTGCTGTCATTTATTTATTGTTGAAAAAAAAGAGAAGAAGAGCTCTTGCTACAGTGTTGAATTTCCCTTCTGGGATGAATAAAGTATTTTTCATTTCATTCATACTGGGAAAAAAATTAAATCCCCTTTAATAAAAAAGAAACAAAGAGAAGGGTGTTTTCCTGAATGCCTTTTTTTTTTTTTTTGGTAAGACCATAAAATAAAATGGAAACAATCGGCACCAGTAGGATCTTGTGTCTCAGAGGTGGAATTGTGACCTTAAACTGCTCTTCACTCACTTCCAACCTTGACCAGTGCAAAGCAACAACTCTTCTTTTACCACAAAATCCTTCACATCTCAACAACACCGAAAGTGCGATTGTTACAGTCGGCGGTGGAAAGTAGCGAGACGTGAAGGTCATCTCCAGATGTGCATACCAGACAGGCCAGATTAAAGGGTTTTAATCCACGAGGGGGAAAATGACCTGTGTTTTCTATTATAACAGTTTTTATTCTATGTCATTCACATTCATCATCAATGGCAGACTTTTGTTAGTTATCTTGATTTATCATGGCTAACCCACAACCCACCTCGTTAACTTGCAGTTAAACTAAATATTAGGAGTAGTACAACAAATGCTACGTGAACTCACAGGTTACATTTTCGGTCCCTTCACATTGGGCCTGCAGCGACAGTAACCACTTCGGTCTCCACAGCTCGGATCAACTGAGCCCCCAATGTCACACTGGCAGCCTGGACACACAAATCCAAACGAACAAAGAATCACAGCGAGCGAGCTTTTATCATAACGTGAAAACCCACCGTGATTTACTGAGACTCTGTACTTACCCTGGCAGCCGAAGTAGTTGTGATCCTGCAGGTTGTAGTAGCCGTCCTTACAGGCGGAGCACGTCCCGCTGCAGATGTTGGGCTTACAGTGACACTGACCAGACTCCTGGAGGAAACAGCCGTCGGTATTATTAGAACAAACGCATTCATTATCTGAATGGGCCGTTCTAGAAGACACCGTGTTTCTCATCAGGGGCAGAAATGGAAACCAAAATAACAAAATACAAACTAAAAATTCAACATTAGCACATTATAATGTCATTTAATGGAAAGTGATCTGAATCATCTGCCAAGATATTCCTTTATTGTTAAACTCACCTGTGCACACTCTGCAACACCACTGAGAGTCCCTGTGATCTTACACTCACAGTCTGCACAAAACACCAAACACACACACATTTCCTTCATTACTACTGCTGACTACATTCCAAACTAGCGACACATGTTTGAGGTTTGAGCAGCGCATCTTACTGGAACATCCATGAGCAGTGTCGGGGGAGAGGTTCCAGTAAAGGGGTTTACATTTGTCACAGGCCGGACCCTCGACATGACGACGACACTCACACTGACCCTACGAGAACAAGTAAGATGAGAAATAAAGCTCTGAGTTAAACCTCTAAGAAAGACTGCTGGAAATCCAAACATCAACTAGACTGGAAATAAAAAATATTTCACCTATTCATCATTCTGAATCTAAAAAACCCCCCAAAACATCAAGGTAGAATGAAAATAAAATGAAGGAGCAAACAGAGTTTGTATTATAAAGAAGAAAAATGTTGCTTTCAATTATGCACTTTTACAGAAAAACAGCAAATATTTTCAGAATAAAAACAAAACAACAAAACACGATACCTTAAAACTAGGTGTAGGTGAAGCCAAAACTATAACCCCGAGCGTTTGATCCTGCCTTTCATTCACTTTCAGTTTGAATGGATTTTCTTCCCAACATGTCAGAAAATTCCTCATGGATGAATCTCAAACAATAATAATAAAAAAACAAAATAAAAAGCACAAACATAAGACTTACTGGCCAGTGGTGATACAGCAGTGTTGACGGAGCCGACAGGGTGACATGTACCAGCTGTCAATGAAACAAACACAAAACCACCTCTAAGTTACTACAAAGCTGTGAGAACGTAGGCACACAAGATATCAACTTTTATAAGAAATACAGCCACAGCTGCCGACCTAACCAACCCCCCTCCAACCGGCCCACCACCTCAGGTGACAGGAAAACTATCTCTCACTGTTTGTGATAAAAGCAGCACCAAATGAAAAGCTCACCAGAACTGTGCCAGTTAGGAGCCTGCAGCATTGTTTTTAATGCCCAGGAGAAGAAAAAGGCTTTACTAGTGGGTGTAAATATCACAAATGCTCCATGTCAGCTATGTTTGCTTAGATGACCTCATATCTCCCATAAGAAAGATGTTGTAGTACGAGGGGGAAATGATTCACATGCTGTAAAATCACATTACAAACTTTCTAATACTTTAAAGTTGGTCTAGAGTTCTTACGTTTTTCAAGGTGATTTTACAACCACATTTTATCTGTTTGACAAAGTTCGACTTCCTGCACAATCCTTCTGACCAACAGACTAGATCATGTACCGATGCCACGATCACTGTCTTTGGTTGAAGCATGTTTATGAAAGCAAACGTTTGGGCGACTGTACTTCTACTTACTTCTTACAAGGTAAGAAGTAGTAGAAGGAGAAGAAGAAGAGAAGAAGGAGAAGGAGAAGAGAAGAAGAAGCAGGAGGAGAAGGAGAATGAGAAGAAGAAGAAGGAGAAGGAGAAGAAGAGGAAGAAGAGAAGAAGAAAAAGGAGAAGAAGAAGCAGGAGAAGGAGAATGAGAAGAAGAAGAAGGAGAAGGAGAAGAAGAGGAAGAAGAGAAGAAGAAAGAAAAAGAAGAAGGAGAGAAGGAAGAAGAAAGAGAAAAAGGAGAAGAGGAGAAGAGAGAAGAGAAGAGAAGAAGAAGAGAAGAAGAAGAAGAAGAAGAGAAGAAAAATGAGAAGAAGGAGAAGGAGAAGGAGAAGAAGAAGAGGAAGAAGAGAAGAAGGAGAAGAAAAATGAGAAGAAGGAGAAGGAGAAGGAGAAGAAGAAGAAGAAAAAGGAGAAGGAGAAGAAGAAGGAAAAGAAGGAGACGAAGAAGGAGAAGAAGAGAAGAAGAGAAAAGGAGAAGGAGAAGAAGAAGGAGAAGAAGAAGAAGACAGCTGTAAGTCATTTAATAAGCAGAGTTTACAGTGAAGGTCAGAGTATTTCGTGATAAAACAAGGCTAAACACAATAATCCCCAAAACTCATAGCAGTCTCAAGAATTTTCCTTTTTTAAAAAAAAAAAAAAGCTAAAGATTTCATATTTCCTTGAATATATTTGTGTACAACTTCCCTTTTGAAAGTCAAAGGGTTATTAAAAAGTACAAAGGCAGCTCGTAACTTATGTTTACAAATGTCATTTTTCCAACAGTATTTGATTTATAATCAGTTGATGCAGCATTTTTAAATGGAATAACTCTGCAAACCTAAACACATTAAGATTTAAAGCTCACTTCAGTGATTTACTGTAATCACTTCAGCTACTGGATCACATTTCCATTACGTCAAAAGGCCTGGGTCAGCTCTCTCTGTGACTGTGATTGTGATTGTGACTGTGATTGTGATTGTTACTGTGACTGTGATTGTGATTGTGACTGATTGTGACTGTGATTGTGGCTGTGATTGTGATTGTGTGACTGTGACTGATTGATTGACTGTGATTGTGACTGTGATTGTGTGACTGTGATTGTGATTGTGGCTGTGATTTGATTGTGACTGTGATTGATTGTGATTGTGACTGTGATTGTGACTGTTGTGATTGTGATTGATTGTGATTGTGATGATTGTGATTGTGACTGTGATTGTGACTGTGATTGTGACGGTGACTATGATTTTGATTGTAACTGTGATTGTGACTGTGATTGATTGTGATTGTGACTGTGACTGTGATTGTGATTGTGATTGTGATTGTGACTGTGATTGTGACTGACTGTGACTGTTACTGTGATTGTGACTGTGATTGCGACTGTGATTGCGATTGTGACTGTGATTGATCACCTTGGCAGTTGGGGAAGCCGTAGGAGCCATGTGCACAGCTGTCACACCTCAGCCCAACTACACCGTGCCGACACACACACTGTCCTGTCACCTGGTCACAGCTGGCGTAGTGGGACCCTTCATGAGAACACTGACAAGCTAAAACACACACAGGAGATCCACATCGGTTTGTAGTTTAGTACCTAATAACTTCCAAACCAAGAAGAGAGTAGTTTATGTTTCAATTGTCTTGACAACCAAAAGACACTTTCATGCAACAGAAACTTGGCAGCAGCGAGACGCATTTGTTTCATGACTCACAAGTGCAACTGGGATAGTCGTAGTATCCAGGAGCACACTGGTCACACAGGGGTCCGCTGAAGGTGGGCCGGCAGTGGCAGAGGCCCGATGGACTGCAGCTGCCGTTCACTGATGTGAGACCACCGCAGCTGCATTCTGACCAAAGGGAAGACAAGTCTTCTTACAAAAAGGAAAGAACGAGGAAATCACAAGGGCAATTTCACCAGTCGCTATAAAAATCTGAAGTGAGTATTTAGTGTTTGTACTTATGCATAAAGTTTGTCTTGATATATTCTTAACTTAACAAAACTCAAAAGGTACTTTTTAAAACCACTACAAGGACATTTGCCAGTCACATCTGTTTTCTGTCTTTTTCTTGAAATCAATGAAATTTTTCAGAGGAGACATTGGGGCCGAGCAGCGCGGTGTCTTGGTGGTCAGCCCTGTTTCCTCACAGCTAGAAGGTTCCTGGTTCAAACCTCTGCAGGGGTCTTTCTGTGTGGAGTTTGCACGTTCTCCCGTGCTTGTGTGGGTTTCCTCCGGGTACTCCAGCTTCCTCCCACAGTCTAAAGACATGCATGTCAGGTTGACTGGTGGTTCTAAATTGACCTTTCGGTAAGCACCACCCCCTTCCTAGTTACTGTTGCTAGGTCGGACAAACTTACTGCTCCTGCGTTAAGACTGTGTTCATTCACTATTTTTCCGATGTGTATCATTAGTGTTAACAGGGCCGTCGCAAGGGGGGGGGCGAAGGGGGCGGTCGCCAAGGGCCCCGCGCTGTGACGTACCTATGACGGGCCTCACACTTGACCAATAGGTCAATAAGTTATCCTGAAAAGGGCCTCGCATCTCAAGTCTGCCCCGGGCCCCGCCCCCCCCTTGCGACGGCCCTGAGTGTTAATCTTATACTATAATAACGCCGTGGTGAAATATTGCTGCTGGGGACCTGCAACAGTGACTCGAGGTGTCCAGAACGTTTGGAGGGACATTTTTTTATTCCCTTTCCCAACTGAACGTGGGAAAAGTTACAAAACACACCTACATTTACTCCAAGTTAAGTTTACTTTGTTTATTAGATGATTGATTTAACCACCGTTTAGTAAAAGTAATAATATATTTAGCAGAAGGGAGGGTGATGAGTGAAAACATCTCTGTTAGCATTAGCTCTGGTCCATAGGTCTGTCCCACACCAGAGCTATGTTAACATGAGACAGTCACAGCATTGTATTAATATAATTAATAAAGTGACGTTAACATCACTAGCCTCACATTATACCTAACAAAATAAATATCCAGGGCCATATATATTTGTAGACAACGAGGCAGGCTAATAGGTGGCTAGCGAGCTCTAGTCCATAGTGAAGTCATCGATGCTGGACCAGAGCTAAGGCTAACAGAGAACTCATCACCCTCCTTGCCGCTAAATAATATTATTACTTTTACTAAACGGTGGTTAAATCAATCATCTAATAAACAAAGTAAACTTACCTTGGAGTAAATGTAGGTGTGTTTTGTAACTTCTCCCACGTTCAGTTGCTTGTGTGGACGGACACAACTGAACCCACAGCCTGCAGTTTTACAGCGTTTGTTTTATCTTGTTAAAGAGAATAAAAATGTCCCTCCAAACGTTCTGGACACCTTGAGTCACTGTTGCAGGTTCCAAGAAGCAATATTTCACCATGGAATTATTATAATATAATATTGACACTGATGATACACATTGGAAAAATAGCGAATTAACACAGTCCTGAATGCAGGAGCCACAAGTTTGTCCGACCTAACAACAGTAACTAGGGAGGGGGCAGTGCTTACCGAAAGGTCAATTGCCCGTAGGAGTGATTAGTGTGTGTGGTTGTTCATCTACATGTGGCCCTGTGATGGACTGGTGACCTGTCCACCTGTACCCCTGCCTTTCACCCAAAGAGAGCTGGGATAGACTCCAGCAGACCCCCGTCACCCTGCAGAGGATTAAGGTAGGATAGATAATGGATGGATGGATGGACATTGGGGCCAGTTGATGAGGCCCTGGTTTTTTGGTTTTTTTTCCCATCTCTCCCTCTTCCTCCTTGACGGTCCCACTGCTCGTGGGGGTCAGCTCTCAGTAGCTTGCGGAGGGGTGGGTCGTCTGGGGGCTGGCTGTGGTGGTTTGCTGTGGTGGGGGGTTTGTCACAGGTATACCTGCTTTGTTCCGGCCCCCTGGTGCTTGACCATTTGCCCCTGCAGGTTGCTTTGCCAACTGAATCCTCATGAGATATGGTGGCCCCAGCACTCAGGGAGGCATGTGAGATACAGGACCCACCCTGAGGGTCCGGTGCCCCCTCTCTGCTCTGGGTCCTTTTGGGCAGGTGTGGGAACATTACTTGCCCTCTGCAGGGTGGTGGTGTTGGTGTGGGGGCTGGGGGGGCTCCCCTGGCCATGTTGGTGCTGCAGCGCTGCATCAAGCATCACAACCCTAACCAACACAGACTAATTTACATACACGACAGCACACCAACCGGTATTACGGTATTACGGTAAAGCGCGGTCAAATTTTACACGATAACAATTACCGTTTATGTTTGACTTCATCTCATTATCGCGGTGGATTACCGGGATATGTAATAGAATAAAATAGACTTTATTGTCATTCAGCCAGCGTCCCAGCACAACGAAATTGTTTCATCCAGTACATCACCAAGAAACATACAGAGAACAAGCAACATTTAGGACAGGAGTCATGATGATAACAACATATTTGGCTCCTATACAACTGTTCAACTGTTTATTTAAATTTGCATCAGACAAATAAGCTTTGTTCCTGTAACTTATTTTGTTCATTTAAAATAAAACCTCTTTCTGTCCCAGTTGTTTGCTCTTTTAATGTGAAAGTTTCATTTCAAGATTTTGTGAAATTATTAAAATGTAGATGTTTTGTATACATTTGTACAGCAATTAAGAATACCGCGATAATATCGTAAACTGTGATAATATCGTCACTATAATCGAGATATCAAATTTTCCATAACGTAACACACACACATACACATACACACTTGTATCTTTCTGTCCTGTTTTCATCCCTGACAGATTTAGAAGTCAGTAAATAATGTCAGATCAGACTGTCAAAGACACTGAAGGACACATTCAAACATTCAGACTAACACCTGCTGCCAGATCAAATTACATAAATATCAAACAAAGAAAAAAATCTAGGGTTCAATTAAGTTATATAGTTTTAAAACTTCCAGATGTGACAGAACACAAGTGCATTATTTGCTTTTGTTCATCTGTTCCTCGGGTTTAAACTTGTAAATCTTTAAACCAAACCTGTCATATTTGAAAGCTGAGAAGCGACCATTCCTGAAAACACTTCTTTCATTTTGAACCTCAACAAAGAATCGTGACATTTTTATGAGGTAAAGCAGCACCTCATCAGAAGGATCAAACAGTGAAGCTATTCCATGTTTCTCCCAGGTGTTTGTCACGTGGTCAGTCAGGAAAGGCATTAAAGCGTGCGGGTGTCAGTTTTGAGTGAAGGTGTGGTTACCCTGACAGTTGGGGTAGGAGTGGAATCCAGATCTGCACTGTTCACAGCGAGGGCCCTGAAACTCTGCCTTACACCGACACTGACCAGAGTCATCACAGCCTTCTGGCAGCGAGCCGATCGTGCTGCAGCCACACACTGAAGAGAGAAACCAGAAATCAGACAATTAAAAAACACACAAGAGCAATATAACAAGTGTAACATACAACAAATAGTGCAATAAGCTGCAAGGTGCAGTGAATTAAGGTGCAATATGTGAACAGATGAACAGAAAAAACAGAAAAACATCAGGCAAGATTTTACCACTGGCTTTAATTACTTATTCTCGTACGAAAATTACTTTTAATTATAGCATATGTGGAAATAATTTAAGATTTTCTTTAGCTTTTGATGCCAGGCTCATGAAATAGTGAGAAAGGATAAACGATGAAAGTGAAGTTTGGATGGAAAGAACATGAAAATGACAGAGACAGAGGAGAGACTCACGCTGGCAGAGCGGGTAGTTGAAGTAACCCGGCGCACACTGATCACAATGGTAACCCTGGAAACCATCTCGACACATTCCATGACCAGTCACCGAGTCACATGACCCATCCAGACAGCCTGGACCCAGACACCGACAGGCTGGATGAACACACAAACACATGGAGTCAAACAAATTCAACAATAAATGATCCTTTCTAATGACTGGAAACAAAGCAAAACACTGGAAGCTGGAACTTGTGTGTTTTTCTCTTTTTTATTCACCCTTCTGTGACCAGATTAGTTTCTTTAAGACAAAAGATCTCTTTAATAAGCCAGACCTGAGCCTCCGATGGTCACATGGAGACAAATGACCTCAGACACTGAGTTAGCCATTAATTCAATAGATTTTAAAGATGGCTGAGTGTGAGTGAGTGGGTGAGGGATGCTGGGTGGTCACCTGACTACTAATAAATATATGAACAAGCATTGACAGAACACCTGGAGAGGATCTCAGGAAGGTGGTTTAACAAAGCCTAAGATAGACCCTGAACTCAAGGTTTCAACAACACCTGCTCTGAATCAGCTCTGTATTAGCCAACCCTGCGTCGCATGCATTCAGGGGTGAAGTGATGGAGTCATTGACTTTGGAGCATCAAAATGATAACGGAAAAAAGTAGACAACGTACTTCTCAGACTTGGAACAAATCCTACTAGAGGTTACTTTTATGATGCCCTTCTGGTGGACCTCACAGCATAAGCTTTATTCCTTTAACTGTTTATTTTGTTTTTTTACGGCGGCACATGAGGAACATGTAAAGATGTCCGGCGCTAGTCACCAAACGCGTGCTCGCCTGTATTTTGTTTCCCAGGAATGTAACACACAGATACGACTTCCTCGTTGCAGTAACCTGGCAGTATTTTGCACTGAACACACTCATTGCTGGTGAGCAACCTACAGGGCACTACATGTGCTGCAGAGCAAGAATCACCTTCTGACAAGTTTTCCCCCCAAAGCTACAGGGAGCCGCTGCAGAGAGGCTAAAGAGCCGCATGCTGCTGGTCCAGTGCCTTGTTTAAGCGTCGTATAACTGCCTCACTAGAACCTCAATCAATTATTGGTAAACTAATGTGCAGTATTAGTAATATTTAAACAACAGTTTGGCATCCATTGAGTGTTTTTTTTTTTTTTTTTCTGCTGTACACTGCCTCCTCCCCAGCTCTCCGGCTCTCTGGCGGGATTTTTAGCTTCTTGGCTCTACCTGGGGTTGGTTGACGGATCCACTCCGAGAGCGGGAGCGCAGGGAGGGGTACGTGTTCTGCAGCGAACCACACACGTTTCTGCTTCATTGTACATCTCATGTACAATAAATGTTCTCATTTAAGGACGTTCATTTAAAACACAGCGGGAAGAAAAACTCAAGTTAACATTCCAGTGCTAAATATCTTTACATCAAAAATATGATTCACACCACATGTTTATGGCTTTCATTTAACATGTGTGAAAACCTTCTTACACACGTTTTTCTGCTAAATGATCTGCAGGATATCCTTCCATTCCAACCACGTAGTCATGTGAAAAAGAAAAAAACACCCTCTTTACATCAGGATGCAATAAAAAAAAAAATAACATCACCTTGTCTTTGACAGGTCTTAAAACACTGAAACACATGAAACATTACAGCTTGTCTTTATTTGCTGAATAAAAACTAGCTCAAAACACAGAAACAGTCTGAAAAAGTCAAAACGCATTCACTATTACTGAAGAGTGTAAATGCTCATCAGCCAGTGTGAGCACCTTTATTACTCCTCTGTATAAACTACTATAAACTACTATTATAAAATACTCTAGAAAGAAATAACTGGACACAAAGCCATCTGTGTGACAGTTAAAGCTCGTCAAAGCAAGCCAGGAAATCTAAAGCAGAGCGATAATAAAATAATAAAATAACAGACTCAAGGTGACTAAAAATCCTCCACAATGATGTGAGAGAATTTTTGAACGTTATAGAAAACAAAGACTTCAAGTTGCTGCTGCTGGATGTGGCTTTACAGGCTTTACAGGAGTGTTTCTTTCCACCACGGTTTGGCATTTAGGCATTTATGCTAAATGAATGACAATGCAGTGATGTTGTTCTAAGGTTTTTATTATAATTTCAAGGTCAGATAATGGTCAGGACCAGATTATTAGTTTTTATGTAGTAAAACTTAAAACTGAGTAGGAAAGGGTGTATTTTCTTTTCCACCTGACTGTAAATGTAAGAGCTGAAACCAACAGTAAGACCAAGAACAGTTCATTTTCAAATGCTTGTCTGCAGTTTATCATTTCAGCAAATTACTACAACTGAGCTTTGGATGAACTAATGTTCTCCTCTCACATGTTTTAACTGTTTTATTCACCAAACGATCATTTCATCAGCCTCACCTTGGCAGTTGAGTCCATGGAAACCCGGAGCGCACGTGTCACAGTGATCCCCGGTAAATCCGGGCTTACAGATGCAGGTTTCAGTCCGAGGGTCCGGTCTGCAGGAGTTATCCACTGTACCTGCTGCACTGCACTCACAGTCTGGGTAAAAGCATCAAAAGTATCTGTTGGACTTGAGGATTTTTCACAATTGTTTATTGAAAATAAAATAATTCAGTTACAGGACCAGTTACAACCAAAAAATTGTAAATGATGTTGCATTTATTCACAATGATGAGAAAGAATCAATGTTCTGCAACAAAGATATCCTTCGTGCAGGAGGTTTTTTATGACAGATACCGACCCGTTTTGGACAAACTTATCACATTCCACTGAAATTTCTTTTACACCTCAATGATCTTTGAAACTCTTATTCCAAACATCCCACCTCCACTTGTGGACCAGCTGGGAGCAGATCGTGGGAAAGTTCACATGAAACACACAACTAGAAGTCAAGGTCACAGCTCGATGCCAAAAGATTATCAGTCTGCATTTGTTTTGAGTAGATTCAATTGTTTTTTTGAAGCACTGGACAAACCTCATAACACAAAAGTGTCATTCAGTTCACACTGGAAGGAGATTTTAATTTTCACTGAGGGCCACATCAGCATCATGGTCGCCCTCGAAGGGCCAGATTGACAGCATGAACGTAACAAAATGCAATGAAAATCTAAATAAATTAAACTGCGCCTTATTATATTGTTTAATGGTTTCTGTATTATTCAAGTTTCAAATATTTAAGTCATTATTATATTAAATTCAGGGTTTGTGGTTGTAAGAGTATCCATTACTTCGGTTTCAGAAGCAGAAGCGGTTCTTTGTTTTTCTTGCAGGCTAAATTTAGCATACTTAGCTCTGTGTTTGCTATCAAAATGTCGACGTAGATTAAACTCTGACGACTGACACCCACCTCATAACACAAAAGACACTTTTCTTGGACATGTTGGGGTTAGTTTCTAAAGGTTTTTCTTAAGTTAATCAGTCCTGAAAAATCGTCTTATTCATAGCAACCGTTATTGTTGTGGGTAACGATGAAATGCATGATGGGAGATGTAGTTTATTGTCAATATGCGCTTTAAAGCGGTTGAGGGCCACATAAAATGACGTGACGGGCCACATTTGGCCCACGGGCCTTGTGTTTGACACATGTGCCTTAGATGATCTTTGTCCAGATTCTGACACGTTCAGAGATCTTCTCAATATTAAGTGGTCTGTCCAAACGTTACGGCTGATATAGTCTGTACCTGTTTCTAACCACTGTCCTTTGTCAGCATCTTGTACTGCTGTCTCTTTTTTCTAATCACAGTTCTAACAGCTTAATCCAATGTTTTGTAATTTTGTGCCAACTAAGGAAAACTTACTGATGATCTCTCCAGCTGGTTTAGCCTCTCCGTTGTTACTGTTGGGGGAAGTGGGGATGGCTGAGGGAGATGGAAAAGAGACACACAAAATGTTTTTATTTTCCACCTTTACTTTAAGTCACATCTGATCCAGTATTGATGATTTAAGTGTTTTGTTGTAACTCACGGTAACACTCAGGGAAACCAATGAAGCCGCTGGCACACAAGTCACAGTTCTCCCCAGTATAGTTTGGTTTGCAGAAACATCGCCCAGTCAGATCCTCACATGTGCCATCTGTAAACTGTGACTGACAGCTGCAGGCTGCAGGGAAGCCGACGGACAGAGCAGGAGATGTTTACCAAGACTGAACATATGCTGTCAGAAAGTGAAAAGTGTATTCATTAAAATGATCTGCTGAGAACAGAAGCTTGAACGTACGTGAACAGGCCAGTGGGGAGTCAGTGGGGTGGTCAGGTGACCTGTAATAGGTGGGGATGCAGCGCTCACAGTTGACTCCAGTGGTGTGATGCTGAAAAGGAAAAAGTTTCCAGTTTATTTACATCATTATGGCTGTCAAACCCTCAGTGATCATCCATATCACTGAATGCACAATTTTCCATATTTCAAGAGCATTACCTGACAGTTGAGGCAGACCCCTCCTCCTCTGTGGTGTCCGTGGATGTCGAGGCTTCCTCTCCTCCGATCGACCTCAGGGTCATAGTAGCAGTCGAAAGAATGACGGTGACAGTTACATGCTGAAACAAGAAATCAAATAGTTACAAATAGTGATAGATAAATAAAATACACAGTTGCAGTTTCTCTTTTTTTTTGGAAAGAAACTGTTGAAAGACTAATCAAGCTGCAATAATTAAACTAATTTAAAGAAAACGTTACCAAAACACAAATGAAAATGACACGCCTGAGACCTAAATTTAGTATATTTTAACACGTGGGTAACATTCATTTGTCCATGCTGCTGTTTTTATGATGTAGGGTGAGTCAAGACAAACGTACGTCTACAGTTTGGCTCCACAGCTACGAATCAGGCTCTTGTCATCTTATATTGATTCTCGCTCATGGCCACCTTTGGACTAAATGCTTGTTACAACATCAAGATCACTTACAGCCAGTTATCACAAGGTAGTTGTCGTTTAGGAGCGCAGAAAAGCAAAAAGTTCTTATTTTGTAGCGTTTTTTTTTCTCCAAAGCACACAGATGTTGTTTATGGAGCCTAAATTATGTGACTGTCGTAATAGTCTTGTGTTGTTTAAGCGCACAGTTTTTTTTATTGCTTTTTTTGCAAAATCAAGTTATCTTTATTTTTGTTGTATTAAAAAGACACAAATGTACAGTTTTAAGTTAAACATGATGTTGACCTCCTGAGAGTCACTAGCACAGTTAATCAAGTATGTCCTCACTGGATTCATCCTTTAGAGCTCACTATCCTGAAATAACAGATGACTGTCTTGGTGGGCATCAGTATGAAGCCCCGTTTGGGTCATAATTCAATGAATAAATGAGTCTATTATTATGAAATACAGGTGTTTATTATTATGAAATACATGTTTATTATTATGAAATATTTCCCATTATTATGAAAAAAAATGTAATTATTATGAAATATATTTTTATTATTATTTAATCTTAGTTTAATGCATAATAGTTTATTTCAGAATGTCTTTTTTATCTAAGAATGAGTTTTTACATAATTGCTTCCATTTTCATAATAATGGGAAATATTTCATAATAATAAACATGTATTTCATAATAATGGGAAATATTTCATAATAATAAACATGTATTTCATAATAATGGATACGTATTTCATAATAATGGATACGTATTCCATAAAAATACATGCCTGTATTTCATAATAATAGACTCATTTAATCATTGAATTATGACCCAAACAGGGCTCCATACATCAGAACCTCACCAGGACCAACTGGGACAGAGCTGCTCTACGGACCTTCCCCAGCAGGAGAACATACCATGTGGCAAAGCCAAATTCATTCAAGGTGACCACGCTGGGACACATTAGTATTTATGTATTTTTCCTCATATCCTGCTGACCTTTATGAATATAACAGCTTTGATAGCAGATGGCTCTTGCATGGAAATATTACTGGAGGTTCAGACTCAAACATGAAACAGCCAGCAACAGTTTGGGGTCAAATAAAGCCTGGAACTGATCATCATGATTAGGGACTTGAAACCGTCTGATGAGCAAAACTATTTAAACTTTACTGTGAAGCAACTAATTTTAAATTTAAAAGCATATCATTTTCACTTATTAGAAAAATGTCTTATGACTCATAAATAGCATTAAAATTAAAGATATAAAAAGGATCTCTGTACTGACTGATCAACTTTATATCAGTAGAATATTTATCCAGAAGGTCTGAAACACAGGAACTATTAGCACACAGACACATTGTGTGTTTGTGTGCTAATACTTTCTAATATGCCAGAGTCTACATCGGTGCGTATTATCAGCCTCCATCGTTCCACTCACGTTCACACTCATTGGCACTGTAGGTTGTAGCGGGTTTCCATGGTAACTGGTTGTATCCAGGGCAACACTGATCACAAGACAGGCCACAGGTGTTGTGCTGACAGTCACACAGCAACCTGTAAAGAACAACAGGAACACGGTAACAACAGGATACTGGGTCCATTTTAAAAAGCTGCGATACACAGAATCAAACTCTTCCTTGGCTTCAGTTCTCAGTGTGACACTGAAACACTGACACACCAGGACACAACGGCAGAAAGATGTTGTGGTATAACGGTCACTGTCGTTAAGGTCAGTGGGTTTAGAAAAGCTGACATTTATCTGCTCTGATGCTATCACTCTTCAGATGGAGGACAAGATTAACAAAAGAGTGCAAATAACAGACAAAAGTTGCAGTTAATTTTTGAAACAACGAAGGAGTTAATCTTTCTCCACTGACAGAGGCCGACTGCTTCACCCAAGCTTTTAACAGGATTAGTCTGTTAACCTGCTGCCTGCAGAGTAAGGCCAAAACAGAACAGGAAAAGGGAAAAATAAATTCCCAACACTTTTAGAAAAAGTCAAAAAAGGCAAAGTGGACCTCAGTTATGGAGGAAGAAGGGTGATCAAAAAAAGGAGGGGGTGGGGGTGTCGATGGTCATGCTCTGCAGATAAATATCAGTCACTAAAATGAAATCCTTCTTCCAGACAGTTTTATCTTAATTCTTTACCTTAATATAATTTTATCTTAATTCTTAGTGACTCAAAAATAAAAGCAAACATTAGAACATGGATGACTGGAATAATGGGTTTATTTTAATTTCAAACTTGGGTTTATATTACCTGGTTAAAAAAATATTACATACACCACCTTTAAAAGTGATACCTAGAAGTTCTTTTCATGTTAAAATATCAGTTTCAATGTTATTGGAATGAATATTTGATTACTTCGGTTGTGTCATTTAGATATTGCATCCCATCTCTATTATTAGCAAAAACTCCCGGAGGTAACGTGGACTCTTGTCCTGTATGATTGAAGCCTGTTGGCAGAATGCAATAAATTTAATGCAATAAATTTGATACTTTAAATTGAATTAAATTTAAGTTGTAAATTCACCAAAAACAAATGATGGCCGATTAGACATCCAGCGCAAAAGTAAACAAGTTAAATTGTGGTCTAATTCAAAAACATATTGTTCAACTGAAATCATTTTCTAATTAAATCAGTTTAAGGGTATTTTATTCATATAATGCAAATTCCTCAAAAGTTAAGGAATCTGAAGAGACTTTCACCAACTTCCACCCCAGAAACCCTTCTAGATCTACTCTGGGATTTTAAGTATTTCTGAGGTCTCAAAGGTTACTATGAAAAGCACACACACTTTCATGCAACAACTTTCAAAGATGTATACAGCCACACGTCTGTGCATGATCTTCACACACCTTTCCTCATGCAAAAGTATGAATTATATTTTTTAGATGTTTCTTGTGAAACCAGAACCATCTTAATGGCCTTCCGTGGACACTACATATCATGTAACAAAGCCAGTAACAGTGATGGTGACAGTGACAGTAACTGTAACAGTGACAGCAACAGTGACAGCAACAGTGACAGTAAGAGTGACAGCAATAGTGACAGTAACAATGACAGTAACAGTGACAATAACAGTGACAATAACAATAACAGTGACATTAACAGAGATAGTAACAGTGGCAGTAACAGACAGTAACAGTGACAGTAACAGAGATAGTAACAGTGGCAGTAACAGACAGTAACAGTGACAGTAACAGAGATAGTAACAGCAACAGTAACAGACAGTGACAGTAACAGACAGTAACAGTGACAGTATCAGTGAGAATAACAGGGACAGTAACAGTGACAGTATCAGTGAGAATAACAGGGACAGTAACAGTGACAGTAACAGTGACAGTATCAGTGAGAATAACAGGGACAGTAACAGAGACAGTAACAGTGACAGTATCAGTGAGAATAACAGGGACAGTAACAGAGAGAGTAACAGTGAGAGTATCAGTGAGAATAACAGTGACAGTAACAGAGACAGTAACAGTGACAGTATCAGTGAGAATAACAGTGACAGTAACAGAGACAGTAACAGTGACAGTATCAGTGAGAATAACAGCGACAGTAACAGAGAGACAGTAACAGTAACAGTGACAGTATCAGTGAGAATAACAGTGACAGTAACAGAGACAGTAACAGTGACAGTAACAGACAGTGACAGTGACAGTAAAAGAGACAGTAACAGTGACAGTAACAGACAGTGACAGTGACAGTAACAGACAGTAACAGTGACAGTATCAGTGAGAATAACAGTGACAGTAACAGAGACAGTAACAGTATCAGTGAGAAAAACAGTGACAGTAACAGTGACAGTATCAGTGAGAATAACAGTGACAGTAACAGAGATAGTAACAGTAACAGTGACAGTATCAGTGAGAATAACAGTGACAGTAACAGAGACAGTAACAGTAACAGTGACAGTATCAGTGAGAATAACAGTGACAGTAACAGAGACAGTAACAGTGACAGTAACAGTGACAGTAACAGTGACAGTAACAGTAGTAACAGTGACAGTAAAAGAGACAGTAACAGTGACAGTAACAGACAGTGAACAGTGACAGTAACAGACAGTAACAGTGACAGTATCAGTGAGAATAACAGTGACAGTAACAGAGACAGTAACAGTATCAGTGAGAAAAACAGTAACAGTAACAGTGACAGTATCAGTGAGAATAACAGTGACAGTAACAGAGACAGTAACAGTAT
Organism: Hirundichthys speculiger; assembly: GCA_018398805.1. Classification (NCBI taxonomy): domain Eukaryota; kingdom Metazoa; phylum Chordata; class Actinopteri; order Beloniformes; family Exocoetidae; genus Hirundichthys; species Hirundichthys speculiger. The sequence goes on along the minus strand of JAGFBZ010000737.1, from coordinate 320,917 downwards.
CAGTGAGAAAAACAGTGACAGTAACAGTGACAGTATCAGTGAGAATAACAGTGACAGTAACAGAGATAGTAACAGTAACAGTATCAGTGAGAATAACAGTGACAGTAACAGAGACAGTAACAGTAACAGTGACAGTACTAGTGAGAATAACAGAGACAGTAACAGTAACAGTAACAGTGACAGTATCAGTGAGAATAACAGTGACAGTAACAGAGAGAGTAACAGTGACAGTAACAATGACAGTAACAGTGACAATAACAGTGACAGTAACAGTGATAGCAGCAGTGACAGTAACAGTGACAATAACAGTGACAGTAACAGAGAGAGTAACAGTGACAGATTCAGTGAGAATAACAGTGACAGTAACAGAGAGAGTAACAGTGACAGTAACAGAGACAGTAACAGTAACAGGCTGTCCCAGGCATTAGCACTGATAATACATACAGCAGGTACACAGTCTGTTACCGTTGTTATTCAAACACTGCTTTGGTACGTGTAGTGAGTTAAGAGATTCCAAGGCCATGTTTCAGTGAACCTTCTTCAAGTAGCATGAACTGATATTAGATTTATAATGCTGCTGTTCCTAACTAACTATGTTGCCATATCCCATAAATCCAAAGAGGTGGATGAAATACTGGCTCAATTAGAGGATGTTAATGAGACACCACTCCTTCTTGACTACTAGTATCATTTATCATAAAGGCATATGTTCCCAAAAGTTATATTTCACCTTTGGGCAAAGACGTTTGTCCTCACCAAAGTTCACTGTGAACTCACATAATCAATGAATGGAAAAAAAGATTCTAAATATAAAAAGCCTTTAAAACTGTTTAAAATAGCCTCTACAGAATATTTCTTTTTTTGATCAGGTATTCAAACAATTATTGTTGTGATAATGGAGTAGACGGAGATTCACTGGGATGGAATCCTGGTATTTTAAACATTTAGAGAAAAGAACAAGCATGTGGCCTGATCTACTGTGGCATGTTTACATTTTTATACAAAAAAATTCAAATATTCATTAAAATGGTAACGACAGGAAGAAGAGAAAATACAAAAAAGATTACGTTTACACTGGTTTCATGCTGGCAGATATTCGACTCAGAAAACTAGGCGAGCGTTTCAAATAAACCCTGCCTGACCTCAGACGGCAGGGAGATAAGTCACCTGTTTTATGTCAGAGCAAAGGAACAGCAAGAAGAAAGCCTTAATCTAAGAATTCATATATCAATGCCAGACTTCATTTAATGTTGTCCAATGTCGCAGGTGTGTTAATGATGACAATCCTGACTGGAGGTGTGTTTCTAAAGGCAGCAAGTGACTAGAAGCTGAAACCATCAAGGCTCAGAGAGTCTCAACAGGCCACAAAGCTGCCTGATGAAAAAAGTGAGGGAGGCAACCACAAAATAAAAAAAAAAAAATCACTCAATGCTTCTTATTCTTTATACAGTCAAGTGGAATGGTTTGCATCCGCTCTTTTAATCTGATGGATTTTGTGAGGATGTGAGGACCAAGGCAGGTTTATCTGTAGAACACAATTTAGCCACAAGGCCAATTCAAAGTGCTTTTCAGATACATAAAATCACAAGAAGGTAAATAAAATCCTTCCATTAATCGTAAAAATAAAAATAATCATGCATGACTTAAATTAAAGCTGAAGAGTGCAGATAAAATCCTTTCAGTTGTCATATTCACATCTAAACAGAACTGTTTTCAGTCTGGATCTGAACATTGTCAGAGTTCAGGTCTGTCTCACATCTTCTAGAAGACTGTTTCAGATTTTAAGAGCTGAAATGCAGCTTCACCTTGTTTAGTCCTGACTCTGGGCACCAGCAGGAGACCACTACCTGAGGTTCTCAGAGTCCAGGTTGGTTCATATGGATCTGACATGTCAGAGATGGACTTTGGGGCCATGAAGAGAAACTTGAACACAAGTAGAGCTGTTTTAAAGTCTATTCTCTGAGTGACAGGAAGCCAGAGACCTCAGGACTGGACTAATATGGTCGTATGTTTGTGAAGCTTATAAGTTTTTACCAGAGGGTGTGACTGTAGTAAAGTTTTTACTCGCCATTGTTTAATTATTTAATAATTAAGTATGAATTTTCAAACTGATTATAACTTTTATCCTCCCAAAGAGCACCCGTAGAATTCACTTTATATACTCATGTTACACACAAAAGCACATAAAACTGTCTTCATCAAATCTTCAGGCATGAGAGACTTTTATTTAGCCGTAATTACAGATTTGTTTTTCCTTTATTTTACTTCTTACTTAATTTACTTAAGACCTCGAGTTATTTGTGCTAGAGGAAAGCAGGTATGTCACTGTGAAAAGACACAGCGCCAGCAGAGCAAGAAACCAGAGCCTGAGAGAAACTGGACCTTTCATGCTAATTTCCAGAATCACAGCTTTGGGTTTCATGTGTTCTCGTCTGCTCGTTCCTGAGATTGTGATTTAAAGTATCTGAGAGTGAGAAAGTGTGTTGAAACAGGGAAATGTCTTTAAAAAAAACTACATCAATCATTTTTATAAACTCCCAGGTTTACAAAGATTTCCTCTCCACCGTCTTCAGTCAAAGAAACACACAGACATGTCTGTGAAACAGAAATCCAGACCAAAATTAGGCCTAAACTATTTGGAGAACTTACTTGTACGGGTCGCTGGGGTCCTTGGCATTACAGGCCTCAGCATGTCCATTACACACACAAGCGTCCACCGATGCTGATGTCTTTGATACTGTAGTAGTACTGCAACAGCAACAGCACACGTTATTTTCATGATCCTGAATGTCTGATGTTTCAACGTAGATTATACGTCTGAGGCTTTACCATTTCACTAAGAGCAGAAGCTTTATTTTTTCCATAAGTTCTTTTCAGTTATTACTATGACACAATATGACTTTTGGAGAGTAAACAGTGTATTATGCAAAAGGACATCTACTGAATCCTGTCACCATTAAACTGTCTGATGTGATTAGTTCATCTCAGACATCTAATCAAGCGCTGGATTTCTAGATATAAGCAGAAACATTGTATCATCAAGCTTCAATGAAATCACCACAGACTCAGAAATGACACATTATCACCTGTCCATATGCAGAATATGAAATGAAATCAGTTAAACATCTACCCAACGGTATAACTAAGGTTCATAATTTTACAAGAACCAGTGCAGATTAACTCCCTGACACATGTAAGAAAGCATGTAAGAAACGTGTCAGAGTTTTAACAGAAATGAAGAGGAGACCTCTAGGTGTTGTTCTGACACAGCAAGTAAGATCAGGCTGACCTTTAGCTGCAGGTTAAACCAGCAACGACAGAAATGGGGTTTTAAGAGCTAACGTGACTGTTTTACAACACGCAGGGTTTAACAGATTTAAACTGCAAACCTCAGCTACGTTAATAACAAAGAGGTTTTTTTTGCTCTCTCATTTAGTAATTTCAGGAGAAATCCAGAAAAAAAAAGTGCTAAATCACAGAGGACCACACTGCGTGGCTTGCGGTGGAGGCTCACCCTGCGGGTGACAGTGGGGTCACGGAGAACCTTGCCCATCAGGTGAGCCAGTAGCGTGTTTGTTCTCAGGAAGCGGAGCCTGATGTTGGTGGCCTTCGTGAACTCCCTCAGCAATGGAGAGTAGGAGAAGTTCATCGCCCCGGGACGACCGTTCACCAGCGACACCACAATCTGACAGAAGCAGGAGTTCAAGAGGATAGTCAGCTAGCACAGAGGTAATTAAATATAAACGTTACTGTCCACAAAAGCACAAGTTCACAATGATGGTATGACATCACACGAGTCGAGCATATATTACTTGCAATAAAAGATCATAGTATATCATCTGTTATGATTCTTTTACCTTATATGGATAGCATTTTGTAGGGAATGTTGGGAAACACATGAAAGTACAGTATTTTAAATGCAATCACACTCACTTCTCCATTTTCAAGCGGCAGTATCCGTGAGTATTCGGTGGTGCAGATGACATCATCATCATCGTTGATTCTCTCAATGGTCCTCTGTCCAAAACGCTCAATACAGTCAGTCATCGAGGCTTCATGCACAGGTGCACGTGGGAGGGAAGCAGGAAAGCGAATAATTTACAACCACATATTTGAAAACATTTCAGTGACCCTGTGATGGAGGAATCTCAGCGTGATAACAGAGGCTACTGAGTACCGCCAAATGGTGCCATTTTTAGCCACAATGTGACAGTGATGCGTTACATTCGGGGCTTTTCACAGACAAAACGAATTATGGTAAAGAAGGCAACAAGCCGAAACAAGTCATACAGATGTTTCATTTTACATCAGCTTCCACCTTCAAACAACTATGGAGTACCATATTTTTCGGACTACAAGGCGCCTTATAATCTGGTGCACCTCATGTATTAATCCTGGTTGTTGTGGTACTCAAAAATCTGTAAGCTTTGAAACCGCACCGACTGATGGACTGATGGAGCGTTACAGCGACCGTAGTCAGGAGCCTGGCGGAGTAATACGTATTAATGTGCGTGTATAAGGACCCCACCCGTTGAGAAACATGCTTACGAAGAGGATTTCAACAACTGAACAATGTTGAGTTATTGTGAATGAGTTGATTAAAGTTTGACTTATCTGACTGTTTTGTTTCACTTCACTTAATGTGCCTTATAATCTGGTCCGCTTTATAGTCCGAAAAATACGGTACTACTGCGAGTGTGCATGACAGATTCAAAACAAAGACGCTACACATCTGTCCCTACATGACTGACGTGACATGGATAAAGTGGTTGAAAGATCTCCGTGCAGAGATGATGGAAAGCACTGATTTACTGTGAGGGGAAACCAAGATGGGGTAATATGTTGATGTGCTGAACCTCAAAAGAAATTTCAGACTAAGGTCCCATTTTTCAACAAGGAAAAGATCAGCACTTGTGGCTACTCGAGTGATGATCCTGTTTACTTTGCGTGAAGTTGCTGGAGGAAGCAGCTAGCACGGGGACGAGCGGAGGCACATATCTAAAAAGCCCCGATGAGAGCGAGTGCTGTCTCTGTTCGCGGTACTGGGGGAGCCTCGATTACTGGACAGCTTGTTTTTGGAGCAGGTTTGCATTTCACTCACCAGTTCTTCCTCTGCTTCATTAATAGCACAAGTGATATTATTTTAAATATAATTTAGTTATCATCTGTAAGCCTAAAATGATCTGGATGCAAGTCCAAACTGTTACCTGTAGGATTCTGAAATGTTTGAATATGCAAATCATCATACCTCTTCCATTTCACATTTGGTGATTCTGTACATGTCTTTTGATGAACTAAGGGTGAATTCCAGTTCCTCCCTTAATCCTCAATCTCAACCCTCAGTCTCAAAAATGCACGCTCCCGCTAAATGCAAGTGTTGTCCCAATTCTTAGAAAGTCAAATTGAGGGACGAGTTTGAGGGCTGTATCGCCCTCAAAATTGAGATTTTTCCGACACCACCCATGGTAGTAAGGGCTACCCAGAAGGCACTGGGTAATTTAGCTAAGACATCTTCGAAAAGGATGGCGACAAAAAAATCTAGCAACAAATATAAGTATCTTCGTAGTTATTAAAGATATAAATGTTACGAAACCATCTTACTGTCTTTGTTTGAGACTTTTTTCATGGATTGACATTGTTGTTGCGTAACATTTATTTTTTTTACTTTACGATGTTTGCTACCGGCCGGCTTCACGTTACTTGTATACCTTGTTGTGTAGCGACGATGGACTGAATAATGTATCCTCTATTGTGTTATTTGCTAATATTATTTGGAGAATATACAGCGCTCTTTTCAATGTTATCCCTGTGTAATTTCAGGAAATACAGAGACAACACGGCTCTGATACATTTCAGTCTGAAGACGTAACTGCACTCGAGGGGTGTCCCATTTCTAAGTCACAAGATAACCCTGACACTTACTTTCAAGGGTTAAGATTGAGCGCCAAAAATTGAGGGTTAAGGGCAAGGGTTGAGATTGAGGGTTAAGGGAGGAATTGGAATTCACCCATCTATTTTTTTCTTTAAAGGGCTCCTGACACCAAAAATGATGTTAAAATCAAGAATTTGGGCCCACTCTCCCGAATAAAATGATGTATAACATTGCAACATTGAATGTCAGAACGTTGACAAAAACTTGTTTTGAATCATGCGCCACCGACAAAAATCAATTGAGTGGCCAGCGCTCGAGCAGCCGGGGAAGAAGGCGGATATGACGTCACATGGAGAACCCGCAAGGCTTGTGTTGCAGCCGTTGCATTGCCAGCAGGTGTAAACTGTGCTTGTGGACGACTTTTTCCGAGCAAAACTCAATGTTTTGCAATATGCCGGCTCGATGTGTGGCAGGGTTTTGTTCGAATACCAGGGAAGGTGGATGCAGCCTGTACACATTTCCAAAAGACCCAGTTCAATGGGAGCAGTGGGTTCAGCAAGTCTGGAGGACGAGGGACAAGTGAATGAATTCATCATTTAGAAAAGGGATAAAATCAATGGGCTCAGAATTTGTCAGATTGTCTCCACAAAAACCAACAGACTCATCAAAATTTAGGCTCCACTTCTGATACTCTTCCTCTTCTCTCAGGAACTCTCAGCCGCCACCATCATAACCGTGATTTCTGGTGCGCCACTAGCGGTGTGTTTTCCCCGGCTTCTCCCTCGTTGCCAGAACTGCTTTCATCACCGCTACATTTTTCCATATTTGCGGTGTTATGAGCCCCCTGACACCTCGACCTGCTTGGCGATCGCAGAATACTTCCACCTCGGCCATACTGAGGCGAAGTAGCCGATATACTATGTGCTGGTTGTGGATTACTGCGCGCGAACGCGCTGTCACTACTAATGTCAGTTTCTGCTTCACTGGACAACTGCATGTCTTCCTCCTCGGAATCGGAGTTTGCCAGAACCTGACAAAGTACTTCGTGGACGGTAAACCAACCTCTCAGCATCGTGAGTAAATGAAAAAAACACTCTTTCGCTCTGTTCTGCTCTCATTACCCTCTCGTTACGCTCAGCACTACTACCTCTGCTGCGCCACACTACTACCTCTGCTGCGCAGGAGGGTGTTTTTTTAAACTCATTTTACGCTAAAACTTTGAATAGTGCCACCACCAAAAATGGTTCTCAGATTACAGGCACACATGTCCACCATCTCCTGGTGAAAAGTAATAACAAGATTCGGCTTCACATTTATAGATACAGCCCGTTTTATTCAGCAATGTTGCTTGTCGCAATATTGCAACTTTGGTGCATAAAGGGTTAACTGTATAATAATAATTAAAGTTTGTCAGCCTGAGGAATAAGAGGGACAGGATGATTTTTACCATTCCGTGTTTTGAAGTCTCCCGATATCTTCTAGGATGGGTTTGTCGGGTCCCTCCTCATCTGTCTCTGGCTCTGAGGGAGAGTCTGACACCTCTGTTTCTGGGGGCAGTTCGTCCAGATACGGCTCAAAACGAAACGGCAAAATGCTGTCCCCGAGTTCCTCTGACACACCTTGCACGCTATCTATTTCGAAAATAGCCTCAGTGATCGAGGAATGGTTGGAACAATCCGAAAATCGCTTGATCTCATCATTCTGGTGCTCACCAGTCCTGAGCCTTCACTGCTAAATTCTTTATATTATTATATAATATAATACTACATTACAATATTTCTGCTGGTAAAAGGTCTGGACTGCAAGCAGACCATTTCTATGAAATGATCAAATGTCTCAGTTTCAACATCTGATATGATCTTTATGTCCTTTTTTGGGAATAAAATATGGGTTTGGAAGATTTGCAGTTCATTACATTTTGTTTTTAATTTACATTTTACACAGCATCTCAACTTTTTTTGTAATCCGGGTTGTAAAAAAAAGCATGTGGATCTGAGCCAAAACCCCATTTGCTTCTAACTTTTTTGATCAGACAAACAGGCAGTGACTTGTTGGCAAACATTCCTGGAATTACCCCTCCAGCCCACCTGAACCAACAGTTGCCACAAGCACTCATGTATCGCTCCATGATGTAATTCCCTCCATCTGCCTGCCCTCAGGAATGCTGTTCAACACGGAGACTTGGGATCCCAGAGCAGCATGATGTGTTGCTCATGGAATCCAACTTTGTTTTAATATTTGCTATTTGGAGTCGTGCCTGCATAGTGAAAAGTGAAAGTGTATGTTAAGGTACGTTCCACTCACAAGCAAAGTACTGCCACGGTTGGTAGGTCTGCCCGAAATCAGTAGATCTCTCCAGAACCCAGAGGTCCGGACGGGGGGAGTTGGCAAACTTAATCAGCACATAGGCCACATGGAAGAGCTGCAGAGACACAAAAGAAGAAAGCAGTGAACATAAAGAGTACAGTGGATATTAATGAAAGTCATAATTTAAATTCCATTCAATTTAATACTTCCTTTAATAATTATGACTGAATGCAAACTGAAGGCAAATTTTGTTCCTTCCAGTATCTATACCTGCATGTTCCTCACACACGCACACACACACACACACCTTGGACATTTTAAATCCTGATTGTCTGGTTGAATTTCCATTTGTAGGGGCGCTTGAAGCTGTGGGACATACTTCACCCCCTTTAACCACTAATGACTGCAGCTGAAAAAGGAGCAGTTCCACATCACTTTGGGGTATTTTGATTAAAGGCGTGTCACAGACATTTCATTCGGACATCAGGAAAGTGTTTCAGCAGAATATGTCTCTTTTAATCAAAAACAGACAACTGAAGTGTAAAAGTGGAGCAGGAGCAGCCAGCTGGCAGCCTCTAATAAAGCCAATCAACTGTCGCGGTGACCGGAGCGGCTGACCCGTAAAACGACTTCCTTCTAAGGAGTCAAAAACAACATCATGTTTTCTGATCTACGACACGTTACAAGTTACTGTCAAAAATCTAACTCCTCATCTTCTAACAAGCACCAGATGGTCCAGGATCACACTGGGATGTGCTCTCTGGTTTCAGCTCTTCAGCTGTAACGATGAACTTTCTTTGTCACTTGTCATCCCTAATTCATTTCCTGAAAGGCCCTGACGCTGCTTGAACAGTGATGACAAACGGCTCTGATGGCTGCAGGGAAACGCAGAGACGCTCAGCTGCGCCGTTTCTGTCGACCCTGAAATGACTCGTCATCTGAAACACATCAGCGTAACGACACAACAACCCACACGACACTCTAACTAATCACAATCTGTGTCTCCATGTGTTACACTTTGTGTTAATGTGCTATAAAAGTCAGAGACACACTTTCATATTGCAAATTGAATTCATCAAACCAACAACTCGTGTTTTATTGAATGAATCTGTATAGTAGACCGAAAATATCAGGTTTAAATATGATCACTTTTATAAAACATTGTTTTCCACAACAAAGGCATAAATATGGTCACAACTATAAGCTTCTCCACTCAGAGTTGTCACCTTTTGAAAAGGCTTTTAGATATACATTATTTAAATTCAATTGTACTTTCTTTATAGATATCAGGAAAATTCTGTGACATTAAAAACTAATTATTTATTCTCTTCTTTAAAGGCTCTGTCATTTAATTTTCTTTATCCTGCCTTGAAATGACATTTCAGATTCTAAGTCCTCACAGTGTTAAACGCGTTAAACATCATGTGGTCTCCATATACGCTTCATTCATCTCCATCACTCCACCCACTGTTGAAACACAAACGCTACAGAGGGTCAGGACTTATGTTTGTTAACGTCAAACAAAGAATTTCAATGTCAAACTCAACAGTTAAAAGTTGAATTTGAGGTTTAAATGAAGCTGAACACCAATACGTTCCTTGCAAAATCAGTCCTAATATGTCCTATTCTATGAACTCTGTTTTGTTTTTATTTTATATCAAGTCACTAAAAGAAATGAAAGCTTCAGTTGATGAAATATGCTCATTTTCATTGCGACGTGCATGGAGGAGGATGGAGGGCAGTCCCAGAGGCACGACAGGAGCGAGATGAGTGCTGTGTGAGTTAACAAAGCCATAACTGGGCTGCAAACTCCATGCAGAAGATCAAAACCAGTCCAGGGTCAGTGGTCAGAGAGCCAGAGACCAGCTGGACAGCACATATTACAATTTTTGCCATTTGACTTGAGGCGCTAGCTACCCAGAAAGCCTTGCTGCTGTGTTTACCCACCTGGAGGAGCCTCCGCTACCTGAAGCCTGAGCCAGCATCCCCCTCCAGCTCCTCCACACTCCATGCAAGTCTCTTTTGAAATCAGGTTTATAACTTTGTGGGACTCAGAGGAACAGCAAATGCAATAAGATGTGAGAAGAGTTATGATGGGAAGCTGGATAATTCTGCTCTGATCTGGGTCTGTGATGTCACAACTCCCTGTAACCCTTGAACAGCTCACCGAAGGGCACATCTGCACATGTAGGAGGCTCCTAAAATGACAAGGTTGTATTCATTTCAGTTAGTTAGATGGGAGCCACTTCAGATGCCTAAACTTATGCTTTCCAACACACTTTATATCATCTAATTTAGCCTTTTAGCAAAAACATAAGACTGAACATGCAGGACAGTCAGGTGTGTTTGTTTTGTGCATTTGTTTGTCAAAAACACACTGAAAGACACTGAAAAGTTCAAATCATTAACATGTTTTATAGTGTGTTAAAGTCACATTAATAACGAACATAATTTGATATTTACTGTAACCCTGTCATTGTGTGAAAAATGTCTTTTACAAACCAAGAGGAATTTCAAAATAAAAGTTGGAGCTGAACGGCTGACAGGTCTCAACTAGTCTGTTGCCTGACATAAACAGTGATGTGTACACACACACACACACACACAAGCACACCTACACACGCTGAACAAAAGGTTTTGCTGACCCCTTTACTCCCCCGGCGCACACATACACCTCCACCGGATTTATGGATTAGTGGCAGACTCACAAGTCAGCCTCACTGGATTCCCTGCAGCCCATCAATCAACCTGCCATTACCATGACAACAGGCATCCAGCAACAGGAAAAGAAAGTATTAGGGGGGAACTGATTTAGAGAAATATATAAATTGGGCACCAAAGGAAAGCAAAAATGTAAACAAACAGACAAAAACTCCCAGAAACCTCCCATCTAACCTCCCAACCATGCAAAGAGTCGAGCCAAGACATTTAAAGACTAATTTGTCTCCTGTAGTCAGACAGATGAAACACAAAGAGAGTTCTTGACTGTGTTTCTGTTTCTGAAAATGGATGGACGATCATCAAGAAAATAATTAACTATACACTATTAAGCTGCTTTCTTGGGCTCATTTTTGCTGGCATCAGTGATCCATATTAAGTGCACGTTTATGGACATAAGTGAATACACGTGCATGGGTGGACTTGTGTCCATTAGTGTCTAGGATCCAAGTATAAACATGTGTTAGTGTGTCCGGCCCCAAGCTGCTTTAATAAATGTACACATTCCTTGGTGGTACAACATTCAAAATGCCTCTGGAAACCATGGAAATAAGACACATTATAAAAAGACAAAGGTGCAGATGCAGGGAGGGATGAAGCAGGGAATGAGCAGAACTAAGAAGTCTAACTCTGCTGATGATTTTACAGTTGAAATGACAGCAGTCCTCATCTGGACTGAATTTTTCAAATGCATTGCAGGGCATGAAAATAGAATTTTTACCAAGTAGCCCCTGGCTACCAGGTTTTTGAAGTTGGTAGCCAGCTAGAAATTTTGGTCCGCCAGTGTTTGTCGTCGCCCCATACGCCCCCGTAGATTATCAATGTCAATATGATCAAGAATAGCTTGTGGGTCTACCTATATAATGTATATATGATGATAGAAAAGTTTTGACGTATGAAAAACCCTTATTATCGCCCACTATCACTACATTTCAGAAGCATTTACAAGCATGGTTGTAAGCCAGCCTGGCCCTTTAAGAAGGGGAGTAGCCTGATGGGTAATGTAGTTTAGGAGGTGCGGGCAGCTGAACGGAGCAAGTGAGGTGACCATGAGCAGCGGCCGAGTGTTATGGATTTAAATCTCTCCGTTGACTGACAGGAGCCGAAAAATACAGACTGTAACGTTGTCAGTTCCTGAATAAAGTGCCGTTCAGAGCAGAGAAAACTGGACTTTTTCTTTCGTTGTCACTGGCGTGTTACCTGCTTGTTACGAGCCTGGAATAGCACAGTACGATGGTTTCCCTGCTACGGTTCAGAGACCAGAGGCCGTACGGTAACACATGAAAGCGCATTTTGATGTGATGCGCCAAACAAACTTTGTTTCTAAATTATTTAGATGTGTTTGCCTTGGCGACACATGACAAATGTGCAGAAATCATAGGAAAAAAAAAAAATCTTTTTTTAGAAAAAAAACATTTCTTTTCTAAGTTGATGGTGGATTTTGTGGCCCTCGCCACTGGTGACAAAGCAGAAAAAAATGGTCGAAATGGTCAAATTTTGGTCGCATTTGGCGACCAGTTAGTCGCGATTTTATGCCCTGTACATGAATTAAAGTTGTAGTCCTCAAAAAAAAGTAAAGAAAATGATAGTAAGAACTCATCATCATAAACGAGTCTCTTCCTATTGGACAATGGAAATCTGCTTCAACCAATGAAAGAAAAGGACAAATGAGGAAGCAACTACAGTAAACCCTCATGGTTCACAGTCTCAGCAGTCGTGGTCTCAGTACATCACAGAGGTTTAAAAAATATTTCATGGAAAAAGAAAAAAAAAATCGATTTTTAAAAAGAAAAATCAAAAACGAAGCAGACGAGGCTGAAGGGAAACTCATCACATCAAGAACGAGTCTCAGGAAGCAACAAGATCCTACACGGGAGGCCCCATGAATGAAAATTGAGGCCTGTGATTGGCTGCTACGACAGGCATTACTGTGGTGTCGGTGGTCTGTATGCTGATTGGCTGACACGTGTCCCCGCATCTCCCATCTCTTGCTCTCGTCAGACAAAGCCGAGTTTAACGCTGATACACTCGGTGTTTCCGTACATCAGTTCCAAATATCGCTTTCTTATTTCAGTGATTTTTGTGCCGTTTTAAAGTTAACTCATTCACTGATATTGACGTCTATAGACGTCAGTTGGGTCTAATATGTGTCACTGGGGTTGCTAGGCAGAGCGTCGAAATACATATCAGAGTTTTGAACATTACAGTTAGTGTTCTGATCCTCCAGATGGCAGCATCTCCACTCTCTATAAAGCTGCCCCCCCCTCCCCCACCGGAGGAATTGCGAGTAAGAGAAAAGGTGGCGCAGCACATTGTAGTGCTGATTACGGAGGAACAGAATCAAACTTTTTTTTTCCGAAAAAGTGGAACTTCTCGATAAGTTCAGGGGGTACTCCACATCACGGTTTTTCAACATTCGCAGTGGGAGGTGGGGGTGCACATTAACTGCGAAGTGTGAGGGTTCGCTGCGATACAAACGACCTCTTAGAAAGTCATGTTACTGTTTGTGTGTGTGGGTGAAACAGCATCACAGCGAGAGGAAAACTGGCAGACAGATGTAAAGCTGATAAATCATCACGTCTGAAAACCACAGCAGAGACAACGCAGAGCCAAGAACGGCTGATTATCAAACCACAGCATCATGGTAAACATTACCCAGGAGACCTTGTGTGTCTGTGAGGAGCTGACTGGAGTTCAGCCAGTAGATCTCAGAGAGATGTTACTAAACACCCAGGAGTGGTGCACACTGGGAGTTTAAATACATTTGATAGATTAAATATATCTGAATCTTGAATTTTAGATTTAAAACACACACAGACACTGCTGTTTTTTTTAATGTGATTGTTTGTAATTTATTTGTAATTTATTGGTGTTGGTAGACCTTTGTTTATCTGTTTATGACTCTTTCCTCTCACAGGAAAAGCTGGAACCTGGAGCTACACATTACCTCGAAATGAAAGCAGCAGGAAAAAACAACCAATGCTTTCAAGAACTGTGTCTAATGACAGCCTGCGCATTTCCAATTATCACCATCTCAGTTCTAACCACACGGTTTTCCAGGTGGCGTTTCGCTGCCCAGAGGCATAAATGCACAGACAGAGCCTGTACTCCTGCACATCGACGTCCATGCAGCTGGTCCATACATGCTCAGCCAGTGATCTCAGAGCCATAAAAACATGCCTGTCATGTAAAGATCTCCCAGTGTCTTTTTCATTCACTTCTCAAGTTGGTTTGCACACAGTTCTCTGACATGCCTTGGCAAGACAAACATAGGTTCAGATGTGGCAATCTCCTGCATTCCAGCGTTGAAAATATCAATTCCGTTTGGAGAAATAAATACCACCATCTTTCAAGGAGAAATGTGAGCTTAAACTTTCTAGCTGACATTTTCAAACTAAGATTGACAACATTTCTTTATGTCACCTGCAAAATTCATTCCAACAGGTGCATTAAAAAGAAAATAAGTCACCAGAGAAATTATGTGAAAGTCTCCAGATAACTTTGAACAGTATTTTTCTTTCAGAGATTTTATTTACTTTTTTAACAAATATTGTTTTTCCTTTTTTTTTTTTGAACAAAAACCTTTTTTTTTCTGATTTTAAAAAAAAAACCCTACAGTTTTGGCTGGTCCCTGTTCAGGATTCAGTTCCTCGGGCGACTGGGAGTCAAAGCGGGTCGGCAGCAGCTCCTCCAAGCCTTTACAGGAGGCTGACACACTATGAATCATGGGAGCAAAATGAGCTTTTATGCTTGCCAACGCTATACTAACTAGCTCACTGACCTTGCTAAATAACAAATTCAATAGAAATTGTTTTGGAGATGTTAGAGAATTTAATATGTGGCTAAAAAGATGTAACACACATCGTAAGTTTTATTACCAGAATCTCCAGAGAGAACTCACTCCTTACTGGAGAAAAGAGGCTAAAAACACAACAAGGAGGCATCAAGAAAAGCAGGCATTAAGAAGATGAGAAGATAAGGGTGGAAGACCCAGAGACGATCTGCCCTTTCATGTAAAAAAAACATCAAAGTGAAGATGGAAATCATTCGTGATTTTAGTTCAATAATAAACGATGATCAGAATCACAAATAATGCAAATAATTCTGTTCAAATTCTGCTCTAATTAAAGGAGACAGCTAGGCAGAAAAAACCTTTCTAATCTCTGCTCAGCTAACTAGTGATAAATGTAAGTGGAAGCTTGATGTTCAAGTTAAAGCGGTTGAGGTTCGGTCTGCTGTTATCAGGGTCCATTTCAGGAAGAGGGCAACAAGAATCATTATCTCCGTGGGTTAAAGGTTTATTTAAAGATTACAAAGCCTCAAATGGTCCGTCTTTCAGTCTTGACACACACAGGAACTACCTGAAGTCACTGAGCTCAACGCTGATAAACTGGACCACCAGTCAGGACGAAGCAGCAAGAAAAGCAGGTCTTTGTTTCTATTCCGGTTCAGCACTGAGGAACAGTTTGTCCGTGTTTGACATACAGCAAGAAAAACCTTAAGATTCTGCAGTTTCAGTTTGTTTTTCCTCTCAGTGGTTAATTTTTTTCCATATTATTGCTTTTTTTTTTTTTTTTTCTTTTCAAACACTTTGATCTGCATCTCAAGCAAAAATGATTCATGTTCATGACTATAATTATAAAGTTACCTCAGAAGTACTTGATCGTACATTGTAAGTGATTTCAGAGACTCGCTGGTTCAGAACTAAGATGTGTCAGATGTATGGAGGTGAGTTAACGGGATTTAAACATTCCTGGGTGAATTATCCCCATGATGTTTTTACTTTTACAATGTCTTTAGCCCTTCAGAAGCTCTCGATATTCTGCCTGAATTACAAAACCAGCCCATTTAATTGTCAATTAAGATGTCAGTGGTCGAATGTCTATTTTAAATCTGCCATTAGACCACCAACAAGCACAAGCCCCGGCATGTCCTACACACCCAAAGTTATGCATTCATGAGGTTAAAACTACAGGTTAAAAAACAACTTCTCAATTTCTGAACAATGTAAAAGAAAAAAAATGATTAGATAAAGTTGACAAAAGCTCAGAGGCTTCTTTTTCAGGTGGAATATACAGCCAGAAATGGCACAGGAGAAGATTTTTTTTTTAATCTGATTTCCATTTTCCAAATGTTTCTAAACTGAAAGAGGAGGAAAGTCAAGTTTAAGTAAAAAATAAATAAATAAAAAAAGACAAAAAAAAAGGAAGGTCCAGAAAAGGAGGACAGAAGACGAAGGAAGGGAGGTTTGTTTTTGCCGTGACCTTGACTTTTTCCGTGTTCCTCATTAACGTCTCCTTTGAAGCGCTCCAGTGGTCCTTTATTCTAACAGACAGCTGACTCAGATCCTTCATTAGTACAAAACACTAGAGGGGGGGGGCTGGAGCTCTATCACGGTAAAACACCGGGTCATATCACTTATGTGTCAAATGGAAATTTACTAACTTCAAGCCAACGGAGAAAATCTGATGGAGTAAGCAAGACATGATTAGAGATAAGGAACGTGTATTCTGCCTGGAGCTTAATAAACTGTCTTCTTCATCCACAGACTGGTGCAGACGTAACAGTCCTAAACGTGATCTTAAATCAGCTGGGATCTGTTTTCTAGGTCCAACATAGTCCCCACATTTCTAACTTCCACAACACATAGCACAGGAAAAATCTATAACACACTCAGTGAATGTTGCCACAGCCAATCAAATAAATCATGGAAAAAATTATTAGACCACCCTTGTTTTCTTCAGTTTCTTGTTCATTTTAATGCCTGGTACAACTAAAGGTACATTTGTTTGGACAAACATAAGATAACCACAAAGATTGCTCATAAGAGTTTTATTTAAGAGCTGATACTTACCATTTCCATGGTTTTCTTGATTATAACCTAAATCACTTAAGTTTTTACATCAATAGCTATGGCGTTGTACTGCCAAAAATACTGCTTTTATGCATTCAGTGTTTTCTTTTCTGTCTGTTTTAGTCACATGATGAAATTTTGTGGTACCAGGTATTAAAATGAACAAGAAAGTGAAGAAAAAATGGTGGTCTAATAATTTTTTCCATGATTGTACATACATGGATACATACACCAATAGTTTAGCCCACCTAAACAAATACCAAAACACAAGAAAACATTTTTTCACTCTGGACTCCCGCTGAAGTTGTTGACTGGAAGTGTCGTTAAACGAACACACATACACCGCTCCGTTAGCAGTGTAATTATGAGCTAGGTATTAATTTGATCCTCCGGTACATGATGTCCATCATTCATGCGACCAGATATTTCAAGTATGTGTTACTGTGAGAGAGAAATCACTGAGGATCAGAGTTGCTGCAACTCTCAGCTTGTTTTCTTCAGTAAATTAAAAACTCTGTGTGTTCGTCGGATTTGAAACAGTCGGCTGATGACCGTGGGCTCACAGTTTCAATCCCCGTCAACTGCTTCTGGTGTCACATTCGTTTGTTCAAACTCAAGGCTGGATATTTGTGAAGTTCTCAGGAACGACTAGCAACAAAGTCAAACACACTCCTCTGTTCCACTCCCACTCACCATTTAATGACTTAACGATGGGAAAACATTTACTCCTGTTTGACTTCATTCCTTCCTCTTCCCTCTATGAGCCTATCCTGAAGCTACAAAATCTAAGACCTCATTAAGACCAAGAAAGTCAAATATATACTTCATTATAGCTTATTCCTTTTCCAGTATGAAATACAATAGCTACTGGATGACATGTTACATCTACTGACTATTTACAATGTATTATAATAGAAACTGAGGCAAAGGAAACCTTCGCTGCTACCACCGACAGGAACTAAGAGTATAAGTAGCAGCCAGATGCAGTTAATCAACTGCACTTGATAAACTGATCATCAACAAGTCAAACCATCTCTCTAACAACACACATTTTGGAAGTTTTCTGGCCTGGAGCACTGGGGAGTATATGAAGACAAGGTCAAGGAGGAAGGACGTCAACAGCAATCTGTTGCTGCCTATCAGTTCCTGGAAGGGCTCCGGATAATTTGGAGTCCATCATTGTACGGCGGTAAAGATTATTCATACGGAAAATGTTAAAGATAGCTGACAATCTTCCCGGGTGGACTTCCAAGCAAGTTCGCCCCAAGGTCAGACCATGCAAGGCTCAGATAAACTGCAAAATCCACATGCTACATCCCAGAGTGTACAAGTCTCAGCTGGCATGTTCAAATCTACCATTCTACAAGAAAAAAACCACTGAACAAGTACAGACCGATTGGAATGGCTACAAAGAGAAAACCTCTCTCTGTAAAAAAGAACATGGCAGCCGTGGCTTCCTTCACATGTTCCTCTACATTTGATGAAAACCAAACAACATATCAGCACAAACTGTCAAGCAAGGTGAACAGGTTGATCGTTTTTATCATATTTTGTAGCCTCAACACCTGAGCAACATGCTGTTATAGTGCAGAACAAGATATCCTGAATTTAGAGACTGATAAGCTGGTGACCCCCTTCGGTCATACATGTCTTCAACATTACTCTTATTCATTGTGAATACACAATATGTATAGACAGAAACCTGTAGAACCTATAAGGTAAAAATTAGGGATGCACGATAACTGTTTTTTAATACCGATACCGATAACCGATAACTTTCAGCTCCTAAAGGCCGACACAGATAACCGATAACACACACATATACCTAAGATCATTACATAAGTACTATGAACAAAATCAAAAATAGTTTTGACTTTTTAAATGAACAGATACCTATTTTTTCCAATGAAAAACTATTGGCAAGCCTCTCAAACATTTTCTTAAAGCTATCAAACAAACCTATTTGATATCTCACATTAACTTAAATAAGGTTCATTACTGACTGATATAAAAAAATAAAGACTCCTTGAACTGATGGAAATACATGCATCAGAATTACAAACTGAAAAAGATTAACATTTAAAGGATTTTGGCTGTGGTTCCATTTAAATCAATACCTTTAATTAAAGTAAATGAGGTTCCGTAGTTTTTGTTTTTTATTTTTTAATCTTAGCTTCTGTTAGCTCACATTAGCACGATTTCAAAACTCCATGGAAGCGATTGTTATGTTGTAGGTGACCGATCGGGTTTTACGTATTAAAGCTTGTGCTTCCCTCCTCGTAGAATTCGCTTGGAGGATTCGTCACAAATAACCACCAAACTATCTTCTTCTGAAACTTTAACAAAGTTCCACGCCGCCATGTTTGTTGTGATTAGCTCGCTGCATTCAAGGTGTAACGTTAATTCCGACATTCCCTCGTTTGCTAGTCGTTCTTTCGCTCTTTTCCATTTTTTATTTTTTTATGTGTAACATGAGGGAAAATACTGTGAATATCAATTCAAGTCAGCAACTACCAAAATTATAACCGAGTTAACAAGTTGTTTTCTGGCATGAGGGGGTATTCTTTATTTTCCATATTGAGTAATCGTTTTTCTGATTATGCCGACGTCACTAGAACATTACATTCACTGCCGGTTATTCAAGGACTCAGAGGGAGCGAGGCACTGCCGTGTTGACAAAAATAAATATGTTATTGGGGCTATTCGTCGTGATATCAGACTTATCGGGATGACGTCATAATTTCCTGTTATCGGTCCGATAGTTATCGTGCACCCCTAGTAAAAACAAGTCAAGGAGGAAAAACAACCCGAACATTTCAAACAACCAAATTCAATCAAATACGTAAAGGACCTCCAGTCTGCTAAACATGCCAAAAACTCCAAAAAAGAAGAAAAGCTAAGCCTGATTTTTCCATCTGCATACCAGCTACATGCACAGGCCATAAACGCCCCTACGCTGTCATCGCTGATGACCCCACCAACCATTAGAGGCCAGTGTGGGTTACTTTTCTTCCTTTTGACATTATCTTCCTCAGACGTAGCAACGGAACAAATAAAGCATATTTTAGGTGAGTTGTTGCTGAAAAAATGTGGAGCATCAGTCATTTTTACAGACAATGCAACAAACTATCGTTCTACGCAACTTAAATATCACTGGGAAACACAAAGACAAAGAAGAACAATTCCACCATGCTGACAAAAAACATTTTTTTGCGATTCATGTTGGTGTGACGCACTGCTACATTTGATTAAGACACACATCAGGGTCCGGTGTCAAGGTTCACACCTGGAGCACAGGTAGCTACGCTGTCAATTTGAAGCTGAAGTATAAATCAGTCTTAAGAAGCTAAAATTAAAGCTAGCAGAGCAGACATCCTTCAGCTTCTCGTATGTTTCAGTGGCATTGTCAGGATTTCCTGTGTAATGTTAATTCATTAATGCTGCCAAAATTTAGCAATCAAAGCACAGCACTGATTCCACAAAAGAATGACTGAAAAAGAAAAGAACGATGTTGCAATGGCAAAAAGTTCAAACTTAAAGTTAAAAATGAAGCAGAAGGGCTTCAGAGTGCCAGAAGGGAACTCTGCATAAATTAAGGGCCAATTCCAATTCCTCCCTTAACCCTCAATCTTGGCCCTCCAAAGTAAGTGTCAGGGCTAACTTGTGACTTAGAAATGGGACACCCCTTGAGTGCAGTTATGTTTTCAGACTGTGGGGGGGCGCCCTTACGCCAAAGCTACGTCCAGTCTGTCAAGAAAATATATATATATAACTAAGACAATAAGTTGGTTTTGTAACATTTATATCTTTATTAACTACGAAAATACATTTGTAGCTAGCTTTTTTTGGCGCCATCCTTTTCGAAGATGTCTTGGCGAAAATATGCAATTCCTTCTGGGTAGCCCTAACTTTCAAGGGTGGTGCCGGAGAACCTCAATTTTGAGGGCGATACAGTCCTCAAACTTGTCCCTCAACTTGACGTTCTAAGAATCGGGACAAGCACTTGCATTTAGCGAGAGCACGCATTTTTGAGATTGAGAGTTTAGATGGAGGGTTAAGGGAGGGATTGGAATTCACCCAGTCTATTGTAAAGAAGAGTATCTCATAATTACCTTACTGTGATTTGACAGGATGATTATAAAGAAAAAATATTTTGAGTTGTTAATTTTAAAAGTGGTTTCTTTTAAAGTGGTTCTACTTATATTTGAAATGTTGTTTCTACATTTTGTCTTAGCTTTTTTTGTTGTTGTCGTTTTCTTCTCTTCTAAATTACATGGAATAATATGTAATATGTTATTGTTCATCTGAATTACCTCATTTTAAGGGACCAGACATTTTAAATTATGCCCTGGTACATACAACCTTGAAATGAAGGAGTCTGTACTTTTCACACAATTCGAAGTGCCAAATGTTAAGCTTCAAAAGCCAAGCAGCCACTTTGGGAAACTGGTGTGAGTGGGTGGATGTTTCTTTTTTTTTTTTTTTTTTTAGAAAATGGAGAAATATAGCTATCAAAACTCCAATTCATAAATATTTTTCTCAACAATCTCATGGAAGCTAACAGGAATGCAAGTCTTTTTCCAAATCAGCCTACACACACACACACACACACACACACACACACACACACACACATATACACACTTTCTTGTAGAAACTGAAATGTTTTGATTAGTGTTGAAGAATATCAATGAAAATGTTTTTCTATTTTTTTTTAGGATGTGCTGATTGGGGTCTGAGTGTAAAAATGAAAGAGCTGCTGTAGATAGTGACTATGTGATAGAAACACTGTTGTGTGACTGTGTTTGTGTGGATGGCTGCATGAGAAACACAATGTCAAGTCCTTTATTGAGGTTAAAAAGGTGTTGTGTAAGTGCAAGACCCTTTGACATTTATATGTAAACTATAAGCTGCACCAGAACATCTATAAAACATGATATCAAAGGTGAACCTACTGACCTCTGAAGCCCTTATCTCCCTCTTTTTCCCTTTGTCCTCACGTTTGTCTGTCATTTCAGAACCAGTTTAGGAAAGAGTAGAAACTCAAACACGTTGGAGTTGACGTAGCACAAGTCAATATGCACTCACGTCTCTCTTTGTCCTCTCTGTTTATTACCCCGATACTTTGTCTTCCTTTTTCAGTCTTTTATCTTAAGCTTGCTTACCTTTCTTTCTTTCTTCATTTATGGAGGAATGCTGATAAGAAAAATCTTAAGACAGAATAACTGATGGACCGCTGGTCCAAAAACTGTTAAAGAAAAGTTAAAGATAAATGCTTACACAAAAATATTAAAAACACTTGTGAAAAAGGTGTATTTGAGAAGAAGTTTCAAATGCTGAGCCCCAAATGACCAGTTTTAAAAGGTACTGAAAGTTAAGCTCATTGTCCTTTCTTTTCATTTTTTTCCCTGTAGTTTGTTGTGCTGTTTTGCCCTCTTTTTTTTCGCTTTTCTTTCAGTATGTTTGCAGGCCAGAGTTTTCTGAGTTTCATGCTGACTTGCAGTTCCCTCCTCTGTCCATCCCAGCGTTTACCTCCACCTGTGTGTGTAGATGTGTTTGGGTTGCTGGTTGGCATGGTGACCGGTGATCTAGTCCTCTGACCATCTCACCTCAGTGCTGCTACCTGCATCTGTTTATATAGTCATTTCATTCAGTCATTTGTGTGCTCTCTTCTCTTTGTCCAACACCCTCTCTTTTTCTTTCTCTACCCGGCTGGTCTTCATCAGGAAGGTCCCCCCATATGATCCAGGTCCTGCTCAAGGTTTCTTCCTCTTAAAGTGGAGTTTTTCTTTGCCACTGTTTGGCTTAAAGGTTTTTTCCTCCCACCGTGGGAGTTTTTTACTAGCCATTATCATTGATTTGGATCTAATATTATTAATGATATTTGTTCAGGGGTCATGCTCCGGGTCTCTGTAAAGCGCCTAGAGACAATTGGCATTGTAACAGACGCTATACAAATACAATTGAATTGAATTGAATTGAATTGAATTGAATTGAATTGAATTGAATTGAATTGAATTACAATTCGAATTTTGAAAACATTCAAATATTTTGCATAAACAGTATTGCATGACCTCAGAATTACTACTTTGATGAATAATTTTTGACCTGACGGTGGTATAAATGGAAAACATGGGGGTTTATCAAATTTTCCATAAATGTCCAAACGGGACCCTGAATATTCAAAGTCAGTCAGTCAACCAGCCAGCTAACAAAATAACAATACTATCCTTGCAGCAAAAAAAGAAAAAAAAAAGATAAATGAAGAAAGAGCAAGTTTAGGATGAGATTTTAACTCACTGAACAACTGTCGTTAAAAAAAAACAGCAAGCAGACAAAAACATGGACAATTAAAAACACTGAAGATATCCACAATGTGTGTTCACGTGAGTCGTACTGTCATAAAAAAAAGTAGCAAAAACTCAGATCATCTACCTCTCAGAATGTAAGCTTAAAACAAATCAGGCAACATTTAGAAATGATAGTGTAAATGAGTCAGTGGAACTTTCACAGTAAATACAGAGTGAGTGTTAAAAGTGTCCTGTCAGACTTCTTATAACAGTAAATGAGGTCATTGTGTGATAGTGGATGAAGTTTAGCGTCAGTCTATTCTGGGGCAGGAAGAAAACTGCTCAAAGTCCCTTGTGTCCTTCAGAGGAGACAAGTTTGGCACCAAACATGTTTTTCTGTCTGGGTTTCTGTCTAAAAAGGGAACTCTACTATCTCTACTACTATACTAGTCCAACTATTGAACTATTGGATCACAAATCCAATAGTTCAATAGTTGGATGGAAATTTTATGTCTGCCAAACATGTCCTTCATTTTCACCGTCCATTCTCACTTCAGAGGAACAAAGAGCTGCTTTGCAGCAGATCATTTAAGTGTCATTTATTGTTGTTGTCATGAAAAAAAAAAAGCTGTGCACACACACAAAGAGGAGGTATTTGCTGTACAATAGCTGTAATGTGCAAACCCTGGGAAACATATTTTCTAAAACCTGCGTGTCATTTTACATCTGCAGTGAACTGCAGCTTTGTGTTGCTCTACAACAGAGTACAAGTTTCTACCACACAAAGCAACAAAATCCCATTTGCTGATGCTGAAATACTCACTGAGCTTGTTAAATTAACTCTCCTTTCGATTGTTGTTCAGCTGCCAAATTATCAAAGTGTGGAGCATGTAAATATGATATCTCTTGTTTCTAGTCATGGTTTTAGCTGCTTGGTTGTTCAATAAAGTTGTGCTATAAAAATGACTATTGTGTCTGTTCAAGAAAGCTGCAGAAAAATCATTAGTTAGAAATAATGTGATGCCAGAACTAAACCATTATCTACTGTCTAAAAACATCAGTTGTGGCATGAAAAATAGAACAAATGACGCAACAAAGAAAAAAATAAAAATAAAAAAAAATATCTGATTTTGGAGTTTTCCAGTTAAATACTTTCCTAATGACATCAAACCCCTGACTTCAGCACAACAACACACACCTTTATTCAACAAGCTTGTGCAAAGGTATTTTGGTCTAAAAGAGTTTGGTCATCCCAAAACGTGCCAACAACATGCACGTACCCTGACCATCTTGAAAATAATACACCCAAACATGATGACATCTTCATTTTTGTGTCTCCTACTATTTTAAGAAGGCATCAAAGTTGGGAAGAATAAAGTACAGGGCCACAGATGTTTATGTGCTTTGTTTGCATGCTTCTCAAGGAACTGATTGAGTAGCTGGATCTTCTTTTCAATTAAGTTCCTTTGAATCTCATTTCCTCTGTTTCACTGTGAAGGATCTAAACACTTCACTAGCTATTCACAACCAACTGTTTCCTTCGTGTTTATTCTCTGCAGTCCTTCTGAAAGACTCAAACACACTCACCGGCACAATAGTGTGATAAAGGTCCTACTGAGTATTCTGAATGTTAAATCACTGGGAGGGCCCAAGACCACTGCTCCATCAAAAGGCTGTAGTGAGGCCAGGCAAACATGGGAGGACAATGGGGCTGAGCTGGAAGGACTGGTCAGGGCGATGCTGTCTGATGGTGGCAGCCAACGCTTCTGAACAACATCCCACAGGGCAAATAAAACACACAAATGATCATCTTTTCCTCTATTGCTTCATTTTCTCATCAACAAATGTCAGAAAACTGCAAAAGCTTGACAGACAGTCCAAAACAATTTAGTCAGTTAAGAATAATAAATAGTGTTAATTTTTTTTTAAATTTCCATCAGTACGATTAGAAGTTTATTATTAGATTAGAAGTTTATTCTTCTAGTTTTTTTTTTTATAATCACCCATTTTAAAGTAACACCAGCTGTGTTTTTCAAAATCCTTCCCAATGAATAATGAGGGGGGGGATGAACTGATGGACAAACAGAGAAATTGATATTCATACTCATGTGAAATTTGGGGAATTGCTATGCCTTTCTTTCTTTCTTTCTTTCTTTCTTTCTTTCTTTCTTTCTTTCGTTCTTTCTTTCAGTTATACAGGAGAAAATGGTGAGTGGAGGCGGGGTAATAATAATGGCACAGCATTAAATGGCACAGGATTTGGTTCTTTTTTTTTTTTTTTAGCTAAGCTGCTTTTTAAGAATTGGCACGATATGAAAATAATTGCACTGTAAATGGTTAATGGTCTGCCCTTTTATAGCACATTTTTAATCTTGTCCAGGTTCTACAAAATGCTGTACCATGTATTTTTCATTCACATAAAACAGATCCTTAAAGCACTTACTATTATATGTGCACTCTGCTCCTGTATGTAGAGCACATATAGCATGTAAGACCAACTCTACCCATTAAACTACTAAACAGACAATCATGACCATTAGAACATCTTTGGAATATCATTAGAAACTAGAAAAGCACTCAGAGACCGTAAACCTCCACCAAGCGCAACAATTCCCCCACATAACGATTTACAGATTATGATAAAATCCGCGTTCTGGATCAGATCCGGATCAGATCCGGATCAGATCTGGATCAGCCTTTGAAATTTGATAGAGGTTCCCATTGTCAATCCCTGAGTCAAATTTCATGAGTTTTGGGCAATAATTAACGGAGATATTGAGAAACAAAATCTTCGGCCCCATTGACCGCAATGTTATTGAAAATTTGCAAGTGATCCAGAATCCAGGATTTCTTCCGGATCACACCTAAAATGAAATCAGTTCTTTCTTTTCACATTTCTGACAACTCCTGAAAATTTCATCAAAATCCATCAATAACTTTTTGAGTTATCTTGTACACAGACAGACAGATAAACGCCCACATAACCTCCTTGGCGGAGGTAAAAATTAACTTCCCATGGTGGCTGTTGTTGTCCTATATTTAAATACTACTTAAAAACTACCTGAGTGTTATATATTTTAAAGGCTAAAAACTTTAATGATAAAAGTATTTGATTATTACAAAGTTTTAATTGATTGATCCTATCCAGGAGAACCTCAACAAGGAAGTATCAAAGAATCGAAGAATACGTATCGATACGTAAGTATCGAAGAAAAATAAGTAGAACCAAAAACATTATAAAATCACCTTGTCATTTTTCTCCAATATGTAGGAAACTACCGTATTGGCCTGAAAATAGGATGGTATTTTATTCTAGAAATCATATTGTCAAAAATGGGGGTTGTCTAATAATTGAGGACTAGACTTTTCTAAAATATAGTACCATACTTCCTAAAAAAGATGAAATCATTAAAATGTTTAACAATACAGCAGAATGTTATCTCTGTGTGATTTTTTTTCTATAGTAATTGTACAGCAAAAGTTGTTTTATGAATGACCTTATTGTCGTCATCATATTTTTATTTTCCCAAAATGATATTTGATAAATAGGGGTCGTCTTATAATCAGAGTCGTCCTATAGTCGGGCCAATATGGTTTCTGACACTTTTCTCATTCCATTTACAGTCCGTTTGGTAATAAACACATTTTTTCAGAGTGCATGCAAGATGCATTTTTAATGCCACATCTTGCCTTCAAGAAGGACATTTAAGCTCACTGACATGGCAAGAAAACAGATCTCAATGCAAATTTATGCTGGAATTAAAAAGGAATTTGCAGACCACAGTTCCTCCTGCAAAGTTCATCTGTAAACTGCTTCATCGACATGTGACTGAATAATAAGTATTTTTTATTCGTTTTTATTTATCTATTTTTACAAAAAAATCGCCAAATGAACATCTTTGAAGTGTGAAGATTCCATGTTTTTATAGGGATTTATAGTAGCCAGGGTTTATAGGAGCCTTAATTCTATTTTTAGGTGTTTTTTTCCCACTGTTTTATCTAACAAGACTACTATGTAAGTCCTCCCCATCCTCCTTTAACTTCACTTTCACTTTTGATAGTAAGAAGGTCAAAAGGCTCAAAGACTGATAAGATGAGCGGGATGACCAATGAACAAGATAGATAGAAATTTGTGTGTTTATGAGTGTATGTGCTTTGGAGGCAGTAGGAGAGCTCAACTAAGCCTCCCCAAACTTTGACTCGTGACAAATTCACGCATGACGAAGAGAGAAACCACAAACACGACATGTAAAGGGTTACAGTTACCACATTGCAGAGTCACATGGTGACATCACTTACAGATGGTAAGTTACAGACTTGCTTGTTACAGATAGCATCGATGCTATTCAGATCATGTTTCAAGCCTTCCACCACTGTGGGTGCCGAGCAGTTCATTCATAAATGTGACACACACACGTGTTGTGTTACAGTCTAAACAGAACTGATCTTTTTGAGATCATTAAAGTTTCTCTACATGCATGTGTTTTCATGGCTGCAAGAACAGATCAGATCCATCAGTGAAAAAATGTTCCCACATATTCCTTTAAATCTGAATGAAGGTTCAAAGACAGAAGAACTCAGCAGATGACGGCGAGAAGCATGGACGGTGCAAGTAAACCATAAAGACTCTAAAGTTTGACTATTATGTTCTTTTGTTTTATATCAAATTAAGTGACGAATATTTTTTTTTTAAATGGATCCATTCAGAAACCTGGAGATAAAGATCGGCAAGATTACCATGATTACAGTAGTGTCCCCTAACTCAGTGAAATATGTAGACTTCAATTCACCTCACATGCTCAAATTGTAGGGGTGGACGATAACTATTGGCCCGATAACTATCAGGTCGATAACTATCGGGTCGATAACTATCAGGTCGATAACTATCGGGTCGATAACTATCAGGTCGATAACTATCGGGTCGATAACTATCAGGTCGATAACTATCAGGTCGATAACTATCGGGTCAATAACAGGAAATTATGACGTCATTCCGATAAGTCCAATATCACAACGAATAGCCCTGATAACATATATATTTTTGTCAACACGGCAGTGCCTCGCTCCCTCTGAGTCTTGAATGACCGGCAGTCAATGTTATGTTCAAGCGACGTCGGCATAATCAGAAAAACGATTACTCAATTTGGAAAATCAATAATACCCCCTCATGCCAGAAAACAACTTGTTAAGTCGGTCATAATTTTAGTAGTTGCTAACTTGAATCGGTATTCGCAGTATTTCCTCTCATGTTACACATAAAAAAGAAAAAAAAATAGAAAAGGATGAAATAACGACTAGCAAATGAGGGAACGGAATTTACGTTACACCCTGAATGCAGCCTGCAGCACAGCGCTGGTCACAACAAATATGGCGGCAATGGCATGGAGCTTCGTTAAAGTTTCAGAAGAAAAGAGTTTGGTGGTTATTTGTGACGAATGCTCCAAGTGAATTCTACGAGGAGGGAAGCACAAGCTATAATACGTAAAACCTGATCAGCCACCTACAACATAACAATCGCTTCCATGGAGTTTTGAAATCACGCTAACGCGAGCTAATGCTAACATGCGCAAGCCAGCAGCAAATCTCCCCTCTCCTTCCCTCTTCTCTCCCTCATTTCCTCTCATCTAAAGCTTCCATGAGATATTAAAAAAAAAAAAAATCACTGAACCTCATTTACTTAAATTAAAGGTATTAATTTAAATGGAACCACAAGTCAAAATCCTTTAAATGTTCAATCCTTTTCAGTTTGTAATGCTGATGCATGTATTTCCATCAGTTCAAGGAGCCTTTATTTTTTATATCAGTCAGTAATGAACCTTATTTAAGTTAATGTGAGATAAGAAAATAGGTTTGTTTGATAGCTTTATGAAAATGTTTGAGGCTTGACAATAGTTTTTCATTGGTAAAAATAAATATCTGTTCATTTAAAGAGTCCAAAACTGCTTTTGATTTTGTTCACAGTATTGATGTAATGATCTTAGGTATATGTGTGTGTTATCGGTTATCAGTATCAGCCTTTAGGAGCTGAAAGTTATCGGTATCGGTTTTAAAAAAAACAGTTATCGTGCATCCCTATCAAATTGTGAAATGAATTTCAACAACCCAGCCATGTTGTGTCCTGCTGACTAAACGGAGCACACAAACTGACTGTAGGTCTCAAGTGTCTTGGTTCAATGTTGTGTTTCTTGTGGGGTTTCTTGTCTCCTTTCTTGTTACATCCTGTTTTATTTTGTAAGCCTGTTTCTTTGTGTTTTCCTTCCCTGGTCCCATCTGCCCTGTGTCTCCTCAGCCCCGTCCTGATCTTTTCTTTGCCTCCAGGCTGCTCCGTCCTGTTTATACCCATGTTGCTGCCCTGCTTTTCTTTTCTTGGACACTTTACTTCAGTGCCATTTTTTTGCACCTTTTTTGCTTCTTTGAACTTCTGCTGGATACTCCTGCTTCCTGCTTTTGGGTCCTAACTCTGAGTAGCTGACATGGAGAGAGTTGGAGGTTCCTCCAAAGTAAAGACAGGTTTGGCATGAACCATATAATTGAAGATGTCGGGGTCTCTCAGATCATCTTTTTGGCTGTCTTCTATGGGTCAATTCCAACAATTGCTGCTATTTTCTCTGAATAGACAGATTTAGATTAGCCATAGTGTTTCCATCTCCTTATGTTTTTTTTTCTTTTGCCCTCTGAGGCAGTTTGGTGATTTTTGTCCATTTCGGATAATTAATGTTAGTAACCCTGTGAACACACAACTGCAATAGCACAAATGAATATCCATAGCTGTACAATAAGCTTGTATATTTGATGCACAAAATGGCAACATTGGGTCAAAGTACCTGGACGTTTGCCGAAAGATGTCAGTGAATGCTGTCTCCTAACTGGATCCACCCCAGAACCACACCACTGAGGAAACAGCACAGAGATACGAGGCCGCCTCATCTAATCTCTCACTCTCCTGCTCACACATGCACGCACACACACAGACTTAGCAGTGTGTTTGACATTTCAAAGACTGTATTTGAATGCCTTCTTGTCTTTTTTTTTTTTCTGTTAATCCCAGCTGGACTCCTCCTGTCATCCCTGCTCCCCTTTCCTGTCCTACTTCCCCTCCGTCTAGTCCAGTTCTCCTTCCTCCTTATTTCCTACACCTTTCTTAAATTCACCATCCACAACAAATTCTGTGTATAGATAGATAGATAGATGGATGGATAGATGGATTAAACATTTATTTTTACCAGGAAAATTTAATTGAGATCAAGGATCTCTTTTACAAGAAAGTACAGACCAAAATGGCGACAACTCATTCACAATTGCAACTGCTCTGAGAACTAAAAGCAGGAACAGATACTGAGAACGAATTAGCCTGAGTACATAAATATAAAGGGAGAAGTCCAAGTATAGTGTCATAAATGAGAAAAAAACCAATGATGAAGTCTACGAGCAGACAATGCCGACCATTCAACACAAGCACACAACAGAGAAGAGTGAGAGATCTAGAACTTAGTAAAGCAACATAATCTAACACAGATCTTAACATTTAAAATGAAAGAGATGTCTTAATTCTAAAATAAAAATGTTTGAACATAGTGTAAAACAAAAAATGATCTATTATAAATCAAAACTGTTTATAATTAGCTACAGTCTCAATCCCAGAACCTTGAAGAGTGGTACTGGCTGGCAGGTCCACTGAAGAAGTTTCCAGCTCCCTGAGAGCCCGGTCAAGTGTGGATGCAGCTCTATACACACCCATCCAGCATAACATTGGGACGACCGCTCAAGTAATGAGCAAAAAGAGCTCTGACCCGTCAGGGTCTGGACAAAGGACGTCTGAGGCTCTCCTGGAGCGCCTGCTACTGGAATGTTATCAATGGGTCCTTTGGGGCCCGGGGGTCTCTGGAGACGGGGATTCCCTCCCACAGACCCCATCAGGTCCCATCAGATTGCTGTTGCAGTTGGACCAAATGAACAACTCAGACCCTTTACTGTGTTCTTTGAGCACTTCCTAAAAACATATGTTGAAGGTCCCGCTGCTGGCCTGCTGGGGGGATGCGTCTCACGGAAAAACTTTACCATGTTGACGGTGTCATTGGTCTGCAAAAAAGTTTTTGGTAGGTGCCAAAACAGGATTAACATGAACGCCAGGACACGGTTTCCCCAGCAGAACATTGCAATGTAACAAGATGAGTAGCGTTCACTCACGATACTTGTCATTATGTTATTGTTATATCATTAGCATAAATTAGGGATGCACATTTTGAATTTTTTTTTATGACCGTTAACCGACGCCCTTTAACGATTAATAACCGTTAACCGATAAGTCCGGGGGGGTTGGCTGCCGCGATGTTGCACACGTTGTCGTGGACGCATGCGGACACTTCCCCGTGTATACTCTCGCGGCAATGTGTCGCCGTCAGCTTGCTGCAGAGATGCTGCCGTCACTTTTGATTTATACTAGCGCGGCCTCCGCTATGTTATTCCACGCCACAA
Source organism: Hirundichthys speculiger (assembly GCA_018398805.1). Classification (NCBI taxonomy): domain Eukaryota; kingdom Metazoa; phylum Chordata; class Actinopteri; order Beloniformes; family Exocoetidae; genus Hirundichthys; species Hirundichthys speculiger. The sequence goes on along the minus strand of JAGFBZ010000737.1, from coordinate 289,401 downwards.
CGCAAGAGCGACAACGACAAGCTAGCTAAACTTACTAAACTTATCTCTCGTGTTTTTCCACTTCCTCACCGTCTCGGCCGTATCCAGACCCACATTCATCGCTATCTCCCTCCATGAATTACTAGAATATGTGCTGTCCTTTGTAGCGTGGAGAACCAAGAATCGTACAGATGTGGGTACTTCCTCATTTTTTCCGATGACGCGCTATTTTCTACGCAGATGTAGAATTGACCAATCAGAGGCCTGTTGCACCTGTCGACACGCCCCCATGAGTTGATTGAATTACGTAGCTTTAAACCAAAATTGACCGTTAGTATTAATCGGTTAGAGTTACTGTTATCGGTTAACGTTTAAACGGCTAACCATGTGCATCCCTAGCATTAATATTTGTATAATAATGCATACTTTCCTGGTAACTTTGATCTTTAAATATTGCTTAATACTCTACAATTGATGTTGGTTTATTTTAGGAGAAGCTATAAAGCTGAAGCCTTAAGTGAAGACGCCTTAATCTACCATCCACAGACAAAAGAACACGCAGATGGCTTCCAGAAGAAAATAAACGACCCGTAAAATCGCAGCACACTATCTTCAGATGCCACTCCTTGTTCATTCAATGTGTGCCTCCATTCAGCCGTTATCTGGTCTCTATTCAGGATGAGATACGGTTTCAACTTAATCATTCTTTCCTCCCTTTTTCCCTTCCCTCAACACTGAATCACTGTAGGCTCAAATCTCTCTCTCTCTCTTACTTTTTCCCTCTTTGCTCATTTCTTCCTGCCCAGTAAACATAATAAACGGCAGAAAAATGCGTACTGTGCTAAAAAGTTGGTGAGTTGAGTTTTTGCTAATAAACGGGAGCAACTTCTAATCCTGTATCAGACAAAAGATTTTAAAAAAGAAGATGATGAATACTGAGGAGAAGACAGTGACATAAATAATTCAATGAAGAAGATGAAGACGGACTGGAACCAGAAGCAGGATGAATAAGTGAAATGACAAGAAAGAACACCTACTGTTGACTAATATGTGACGAAGACGTGTGGCTGTCTGAATCACCGTGGAAAACACCACCACAGAAAGAGAAAAGGACAACCGCACACTGAGGCATCTGTTTTTCAAGATGTTTCAATAAATTCTCTGTTTTTATTCTTTCAATTTCAGCATTTAGACTCTTGATCGTAACAAATACTAGTTTAAATCAGGCTGCTCTCATCTATCATGAATGAAAGGTCTGTGTGAGGTGCAAGCAGAGAGTGGAGCAGACCGAGTCCACGTGGAGTCCCCAGAGCCCAAATATGATGATATATTATAAAAAGAAATACAATATCACCCGTATGGAATAATTCTGAGTCTGAACTGGACAAAACTGACAAGACAATGGTGTGTTAACGAAGTGGCACAACTTTAATTCTATTCAATTCTATTCTATTCTATTCAATTTGTATAGCGTCTGTTACAATGTCACTTGTCTCCAGGACACTTTACAGAGACCCAGATCATGACCCCCGAGGAAATATCATTAGCTAAAAAGCCTTAATTAACAGCATTAATTAAAAAGCCTTCAAGCCTCTACATCTATAAAGAGGTGGTGGTCAGGGCCTGAACGTTTCTGGGATTTCCATTTTTGACCTGTCGATTCAAGTTCTGGCTGATTCAGATCTTTTCAAAAGCTGTAACTGACACCATACTGAACCTCTGTTTTGATTTTTGTTTAAGTTAAAGCTTCCAGTGTTTTGACATTAAATAACTTTAAATACTTTTTTCTCCAAAACTGAATCAGTCCAAAGGGCCTTCTCTCTCAGTTGAGCCATCCATCCATCCATCCATCCTCCATCCATCCATCCATCCATCCATTCTTCCATCCATCCATCCCTCCATCCATCCATCCATTCTTCCATCCATCCCTCCATCCATCTCTCTATCCATCCATCCTTCCATCCCTCCATCCATCCATCCTTCCATCCCTCCATATCCATCCATCCATCCTCCATCCATCCATCCTCCATCCATGCCTCCTCCATCCATCCATCCATCCAACATCCATCCATATCCATCCATCCATCCATCCATTCCCATCCTCCATCCATCCATCCATCCACATCCCATTCAATCCATCCCATCCATCCATCCCATCCATCCCTCCCTCCCTCCATCCATCCCTCCCCATCCATCCATCCTCCATCCCTCCATCCCTCCATCCATCCATCCATCCATCCATCTGCTGGAGTCTATCCCAGCTCTCTTCGGTTGAAAGGCCACTGGATAGATAATTTGTAAAAATAAAATCCTTCTGAAAAGGATCTGATAGGTTCTCTTCCTTTTTCTCTACCTTAGGCAGCTTTTACTAGACATTAGAACAAAGATTAGAACGAGAACTTTAATCTAAAACAGAGCAGGATATGTACTACAAGGTACCCGTATTGTGATTTTTTCAGGTAACGGCTTCACTTTTGTTAATGTATCAGTGAAATGATTTCTTGTTGCACATACCGTTTGTGTTTTAAGCTCGGGCATACATACTAAAACTACCTCAGCTACATCCAGTAACTACTGCTACATCACAGGAGAAACAGTTGTAGGTAACAATAACATGAAGGAACGGCACAATGTGCAACCTACAGGTTGTGTTGGACTCCAGTTTCAGAGAATTAGAATTATTTGGCTAGTGTTTTGTTCCATTGGTTTGGTCTGCTTTTCTTGAGTTGCTTGTGTTCTCTGTTAGCTTTACTTCCTGCTTTACATTGAAGGTCTGTCTTTTACTTGTTCTGTTGTGGTTTACTTCCTGTTGTTCACCTCCCTGATTGTTTGCACCTGTGTCTCATTTGTTCCTCAGGTTATCTAAGTCTTGTCTTTCCTCCTCTTCCTTGCTGGTTTGTCTGTTGATTCCACTGTTGGTCTTTATTCTTGTTTTTTCAGTTTATCTTGTTTATCTACCTGTGTTCCTGGCTCCAGTTTTACCCTCGTGTTACTGCCCTGCTGTCTCTTGGGTTTTCGTGGATACCTCAGTCACGTTTTTGATTGCACCTTTAAAATTATTAAAGGACTTTTTGTTGAAATCTCCTGCCTCCGGCATTTTGGGTCCCAGCCATAACAGCTGGTATATTATGTTCCAGTGAGCTGAGAGACGGCTGCCAGCTGTCTAGCAGATATATAAACTCAATCAATTGCATCTTTTTTCTGCATGAGAAGTCTGCAGTAATCATGCACTTCATACAAAGAACCGTGTCTTTGTAAATATGGGTGTGTGCACGCATACATGCCTTTTTGCACACCTTTTTAAAGTGAGTTTGTTCAACTTTTAAACAAGTTTCTTTTTACTTTGGATAAAAAATAGACAGATGTGGACAGTTTTTTAAGGTTTTTTTTTTTTTTGTAATATTAGGCAGAAGATTCTTCAAATGAAACTCTTGCATGACTACAACAGTAAGAAGTCCCCTTAACTCTGGTCATCTAATTCTTGGGTAACTTTTTCTGTTAACACTTTGAAAACCTCTTAAAGAGCTTATTCTTTAAAAGAAGAAGGTTATAAAAATGTTTTCACTGGGTCATCTGAACAATCAGAAAAGACCACTAGCTGAAGGAGGTGCTGCAGTGATGTGAAGCATAATATGTAAGTTTTTTCAGGTAGATGACCCTCGAGGGCTGGACAAAGAGCGGCAGAGTCAGTCTTTTTCTATTAATATTACAGAAGTACAGTAATCCCCCACACTTCGCGGTCTCAGCAATCACAGTCTCAGTACATCGCGGAAGTTTCAAAAATATTCATAGAAAAAAAATATTCGAAAAAAAATTGAAAAAAATTCAAACGAAGCGCGCGAGCCTGAAGCGAAACACATCACATCAAGAACAAGTCTCGGGAAGCAACAAGAGCCGACGGGGAGACCCCCATGAATGAATATCGAGGCCTGTGATTGGTTGCTATGACGGGATCATTACTGTGCCGTCAGTTATCTGTAAGCTGATTGGCTGACGTCCCTCCATCTTCCATCTCTTGCTCTTCGTCAGCCACACACAGAGGAGAGATCGTCAAAGTGAGTGTACCTTCCATAGATTTTGCGTTCACGGGAACATGTATACTGTATGTACATGTACATGTACATCCACATCGCGGTTTTCACCATTCGCGGGGGGCCACAGCCCCCATTAACTGCGAAGTGTGGGGGATTACTGTATCAGGATGATGCTACCTGCTCTATAATATCCATATCTATCTACTGCTGAGCACCAAACCACTGAAACTGCAGAGCTTCATGCAGTTCAAGGCTTAAGGCTGAAGCTGTTGGCAGATTTGATTACAAGAAACTACATTTGTACTCTAGGAGTGAGTCACCTGAACAGCATGCACACACACACACACACACACACACACCTTCCCCACTGAAACCCATCCGGTGCTCTAATAATAGCCTACTGAGACGGCCAAGCATCCCTGTATTTTCCTCTGTCATCTCCTTCTCTTTACATGCCTTCGCCTTCTTTCACTCTTCTTCACCTAAAAATCCATGACCCATGTTGAGCCCTCTTTCCTCTCATAACCCCACATACCAACCCCTCCTGTCTTTGGCGGAAATTCTTGTTCTGTTTTTTTTCCATCCCTGCTCCCCTTTACCTGTAATTAGGGATGCACTAAACCGTTTAAAACGTTTAAAACGTTTAAAACCGATACCGATAACCGATAACCACACACATAATACCTAAGATCATTACATCAATACTATGAACAAAATCAAAAATAGTTTTGGACTCTTTAAATGAACAGAAATTTATTTTTTCCATTGAAAAACTATTGTCAAAACTCTCAAACATTTTCTTAAAGCTATCAAACAAACCTATTTGATATCTCACACATTAACTTAAATAGCTGCATTACTGACTGATATAAAAAAAAAAAGGTTCCTTGAACTGATGGAAATACATGCATCAGAATTACTAACTGAAAAAGATTGATATTTAAAGGATTTTGACTTGTGGTTCCATTTAAATTAATACCTTTAATTAAAGTAAATGAGGTTCAGTGATTTTTTTTTTATCTCATGGAAGCTTTAGATGAGAGAGATGAGGGGAGGGGAAGAGAGACTGCTGCTGGCTAGCACACGTTAGCATTAGCTCGCATTAGCGCGGTTTCAAAACTCCATGGAAGCGATTGTTATGTTGTAGGTGGCTGATCAGGTTTACGTGTCAAAGCTTGTGCTTCCCTCCTCGTAGAATTGGCTTGGAGCATTCGTCACAAATAACCACCAAACTATTTTCTTCTGAAACTTTAAGAAGGTTCCTTGCCATCCGCGGCATGTTTGTTGTGATCAGCACGCTGTGCTCATGCTGCATTCAAGGTGTAACGTAAATTCCGATGTTCCCTCATTTGCTAGTCGTTCTTTCAAGCCTTTTCTATTTTTTTTTCTTTTTTATGTGTAACATGAGGGAAAATACTGCGAATATTGATTCAAGTTAGCAACTTAACAAGTTGTTTTCTGGCATGAGGGGGTATTCTTGATTTTCCTGATTGAGAATTCGTTTTTCTGATTATGCCGATGTTACTTAAACATAAAATTTACTGCCGGTCATTCAAGACTCAGAGGGAGCGAGGCACTGCCGTGTTGACAGAAATATATATGTTATCGGGGCTATTCGTCGTGATATCGGACTTATCGGAATGACGTCATCATTTCCTGTTATAGGCCCGATAGTTATCGTGCACCCCTACCTGTAATAACAATTTCTCCACTATCACACTTCTGAAGAATGAAACTATACACGCACACACACAAAACACTACTCTAACTTACAGCACAAACTCTACTGCGTATATAAAACAACTGTGGAACCAGAATGAGCTCATACGATAATCTTTATTGTTAATGCAATAATCTTTGCCCTTCAATTCTTTCCCTCCTACTAATATTCGACTTTGACTATATTTTAGAGAAGTCCAGAACTGGTGTGAGCCATTGCGAGGTGTCGTGTGCATCTGTATTCATATCTCAACATTGATCCATGAGCACATTATCGTTCTGCAACAGGAGAAAGACCTTCCTTGACTGGTTTTCTAAAATATCATGCTATCACACTCAGATTTATTCATTGGAATTAAAAGGCCTCTTGGCATGACAAGAGATCAGCAGGTATTTGGATGGATGTGTGCACCTAATTGTGCCGGATGTGATTTTTCTTTTTTCTAGAAGGGCAGAGACAGAGTTGGGGGTAATTCAACAAGTCTCTACATGTTGAGACAAGTAAACTGAAATTCCAATCTCTCTCTTTTTCCATTCATTTAGAGTGGGATGGGGGTTAGGTGGTGGGGGGGGGGGGTGGGAGGGGTCTTGAGCAGCCTTTCTACAGCCTGTCACTGACACAAACTAATCCCTGGCCATCAACCCCCACCTACATTCTTTAAAGACAAAACTTTAACCTGGTAACTGGAGACCCTCCCCCTCAATTTATCTCAGCTGGTTGCATCCTGATGGACATGTTTGTCTGTGGCTCTCTCCCGCTAGTTTAAGACCTAAATATTAAACTTGTTTGAAAATTCTATCAAACAGTGGTGCAGGGCATCAAAACTCTTTTCTCTTTATGCAGAAATTGAGAATCATTAGAGCCACTTTTGAGCCTGACCTCATTATCGTTGCCTGGAAACTCCAGGAAGTATTAAATAGTGTCATGAAAGTGCAAACGTGCGTGAGAAAACAGAAAACTATCAAAGAAAAGACACTTACCAAAGACACAAGGAAAAGAGTATAGACACATCACTGTCCACACACACTTGAATGTTCATGTGTGTGTGTGTTGGTTTGTGCAAGTGTGTGTCTCTTCACTGATGAATGAGGAAGCCACTCAAGCAGGAGAGCCTCCCACAAAAAACTACTTTCAGGAGCAATTGTTCAAAGACACAGAGGGCTAACTGCACTGCTGCTAGCTTAGTTGAGATTCAGCGCCTAAACCCGTGTTAAACCTCCACGTGACGTAAAACAGTCACATAACATTTTAAACCCCATTGAGCCTGTGGTTTTAACTGTAGCTGAGATTCAGACTCATCCCAACTGCAGTGTCCTAAAAAAAAAAAAAAAAGAATTCAAAACAACCACTAGAAGTCTTTCCCCTGCATGTTTGCTCAAACCTGACACAGGTACCTTTTACAAAGTCATTTCAGCCCAAGGAGAGATGTTGTGTTAAAGGATCTGGCAGGAAGTCAAACACAGGAACGGCACAGAGAAGCTGATGGATTAAAAAAAAAAGAGCACAAGCAGGCTGCGACTCATTCATCAACATCGTGCTAACGTGTCTCTGTGTGAAGAGATTTGAACCATTCATCCGTTTTAAAACAATCCTGAACAACTTTTTAATTTTGATATTTTTGGCACCCCCGACTGGCATGCTGGGCATTTAAACGTTGATCACCATTCTAGACGTGAATGTGTTTATACCAGCCGTTAAATAGAAGCAGGGTTGACGAAGATATCAACCAAGCAAGTAAGACGTTTACACAAGTATCAGTGAATGATTTTGTGACAGACATGTTTTTCAGTCAGTGATTCATCTTTTCTTCAGCATTCTTGCCAACTATGTTTTTTTTTTTTTTTTGGCTGCTGACCAAGTGAACGTGTGCCAGAGATTTATTCTTGCTTTGCTCATCACTCTCTAGTCTTTCCTTCCCTTCATCCTGTCATTATTATTACCTCCGGCAAGGAGATTATGTTTTTGCTGGCGTTTATCTGTCTGTCTGTGTTCCAAGATAACTCAAAAAGTTATGGATGGATTTTGATGACACTTTCAGGAGTTGTCAGAAATGTAAAAAAGGAAGAACTGATTTCATTTTGGGTGTGATCCAGAAAAAAATGGATTCTGGATCACTTTCAAATTTTTGATAACATTGTGGTCAATGGGGCTGAAAAATTTGTTTCTCAATATCTCCGTTAATTATTGCCCAAAACTCATGAAATTTCACTCAGGGATTGACAATGGAAACCTCTATCAAATTTCAAAGGCTGATCCAGATCTGATCCAGAAGGCAGATTTTACCACAATCTGTAAATCGCTATATGGGGGAATTGTTGCGCTTGGCAGAGGTCTGCGCTCTCTGAGTGCTATTCTAGTTTTCTTTGGTTTTTTATTTACCTCTGCCATGATGTTTGCAGTACAAAATGTGCAAAACTGAAACAGCTCTGAGTTAGTCTCAATTTATTGTTGATACGTGACAAGTGGCATAAAGTGATACACAGCTGTCGTCATCACGCGACACCCCAGTATTCAGAAGTTGCTTTGTCAGTGTCTGAGAACAGCAGGCCCGGATGGGTCTGAAAGCTCAATAATAGGTCCTAAAAATAATCAAATGTTTCGCTGTAAGACAACTGTACCTGATATTTTACAATGAAAGTTATTTTCTTCTGCTTTAAACATTTAATTCTAGACAGAACAAGACATGGGAAGATATATGTCTTTAAATCCATCGGCACCTGTTTTTAAAACAATCCCTGTGGAACTTGAGGTCCAAACAAAACACTGCAAAACTGGACCACAGGTGGTGCCAGTGCCACCAAGGCTTTACTGTTTGCAGTTTGCTGTTTCTGGTGAACCAACATTCATGCCGTCAAATCCATCTGCTGAATGCACTACCCTACAGTTTGAGCCTGGCTGTGGTGTTTTTGGTGGGCTGCCCGGTGGCGCAAAGGTTGGAGCGGATGAACCGTGTGCAGGGGCTGCGGTCCTCGACGCGGCAGTCGCAGGCTCGACTCCTGACCCGTATGACCGTGCTGCATGTCCTCCCTGTTCTCTCTCTGCCCTCCTTCCTAACTGTCTTTGCTGTCGATAAAGGCCACTGGTGCCAAAAAAAAAAAGAGTAGCTTTTGGGCCCTGATGTAAATTGCAGCTTTCGCCATCTTCAGCATTGAATCTCTCGGTCACTTTCCAACTTCACTACATGTGTCAGTCAATTAAGGTTTACCTGCTCTGATAGAAACCGCCTCTAATGTAGACATTAATTATGGCCTACAAGTTGGATTGTCTGAAGTTTTTGAGTGACTGATTTCATGAGTATGGCTATGACATTGTGCGAACCTTTGAGCCTTGGGCGATGTTAATTCTCTTAAATCACTGGGGAAATTGGTAAATTGGTTGGTAAATTAATTAAATTAATTATTAATTCTAATTATAATTAAATGAATTAATTAAAGAGTACAAATGTATTACATTTTAACATTTAGACTGTGCTAAGTTGATGTAATTTACCCCAGCAAAGTCGTATCCCAGACCGCTTGGTAGAGCGGGTCATTCCAGTCACTAGAAGGTTGGCGGGTTGATCCCAGCTCCAACTGTCCACATGTCAAAGTGTCCTTGGGCAAGACACTGAACCCTCACTTGCCCCCAGTGGGTTGGCAGCACCTTGCATGGCAGCAGCCGCCCACTGGTGTGTGAATGGGTGAATGAGAGGCCAATGTAAACCTGCACTTTGAGCTTTAGAGGGCACCTTGATGGTGTGGATGAAGCGGTACATAAGTGCCACCAACAACTAACTGATGTATATAAAAGTGATTTTATTATCTGCTAGAAGTAATTTAAATATCTGCTTTTGGGTAAAAGAAAAAGCCAAAATTGTGAAACTCACTCAGGTTCAAAAACAGTGATAAACTTACCAAATATGTCAAATATGTCACCATAAGGACCCACTGTGGACTCACTCCTCCACCTGTGGACTCACTCCTTCACAGGTGGACTCACTCCTCCACCTGTGGACTCACTCCTCCACCTGTGGACTCACTCCTCCACCTGTGGACTGACTCACTCCTCCACCTGTGGACTGACTCACTCCTCCACCTGTGGACTCACTCCTCCACCTGTGGACTCACTCCTCCACCTGTGGACTCACTCCTCCACCTGTGGACTCACTTACTCCTCCACCTGTGGACTCACTTACTCCTCCACCTGTGGACTCATTCCTCCACCTGTGTACTCACTCCTACACCTGTGTACTCACTCCTCCACCTGTGGACTTACTCCTCCACCTGTGGACTCATTCCTCCACCTGTGGACTCATTCCTCCACCTGTGGACTCCACCTGTGGACTCACTCCTCCACCTGTGGACTCACTCCTCCACCTGTGGACTCATTCCTTCACCTGTGGACTCACTCCTCCACCTGTGGACTCATTCCTCCACCTGTGGACTCACTCCTCCACCTCTGGACTCATTCCTCCACCTGTGGACTCACTCCTCCACCTGTGGACTCATTCCTCCAACTGTGGACTCATTCCTCCACCTCTGGACTCACTCCTCCACCTGTGGACTCACTCCTCCACCTGTGGACTCATTCCTTCACCTGTGGACTCATTCCTTCACCTGTGGACTCACTCCTCCACCTGTGGACTCATTCCTCCACCTGTGGACTCACTCCTCCACCTCTGGACTCACTCCTCCACCTGTGGACTCACTCCTCCACCTGTGGACTCACTCCTCCAACTGTGGACTCACTCCTCCACCCGTCTGGACTCATTCCTCCATCTGTGGACTCACTCCTCCATCTGTGGACTCACTCCTCCACCTGTGGACTCACTCCTCCACCTGTGGACTCACTCCTCCACCTCTGCCCATTGTGCTTTCAGACCAGTTAGCCTTCTTTGATTTTTTTCATAGCTGTCAGAGTTTCCTCTGCTTTTCAGTCCCTGACAAGTTTCTGATCACTCCAAACTTTCTGCTTCTCCATTACTGTTTTCAGCTGCATATTTTATACTCTTCAGTAATTCTTCTCTCTTCTTAATTCTTCAGTATAGCTTTTTCTTTTGGGTGGCACATTTGTGTTCTCTCAGTCTTTATGGTTTACTCTTGTAATTTTTTCAGTAGCAATGTTCAGTTGTTGCAAGTGTAGATGACGCCCTGTTGTTGTCATGGATGACATAGCGGATATTTTTCAATAAATAAGTCGCTTCAAAACCTAAGTCGCAGGACGAGCCAAACTACTAAAAAATGTGTGGCTTACAGTCCGGAAAATACAGTATGTCATTACATTTCAGGCTTACCTGTCCAAGATCCAAAGTCACGTTGACCTCATTGTATTCTGTGCTGCGGGACAGAGGTGGGCTCTGCCACCATCGCTCTGTCCCATCAATGGCGTTGGTGATGGGATGGGCCCGATCACTATCGCCCTGGCTGCAGATGTCACAGTACTGGCCCTGAGAAGATTGGAACAGAGATGAGTTAGGGCCTAAATCTTTATTTGAACATACAAAGTATAGTAATCGAGACTCATTTAAAGAAATTGTTTTATCCCTGTTTGCAAAACTAAACTGGGATCAATTACATTTTCTTTGTTATCGCAGTGCTGATCACTTCACTGCTGGTTCAAACAAACTTTTACTTCAAATTCTGCAGCTTGGAGATGCTCAGTTGATTAAGGAGGTACGTATCTATCCCCGATCCTTGAATGTTTTAATGCACTCAGTATCTGCAAGGTCAAGAATCCAATTCATGAAAACATTTGAAATCTTTCAGATTTGTTTAACAGATCAAAAATCTTTTTATGACCATTTCTGAATCTTATGTAAAAATAAAAGACAATATGGTTCCAGCAGTTCCACCATTAAACCCGCTGTAATGTGTATGCAACCTCTCCCAGCAGCATTTAGTCGCTTATTACATTTCAGGGCCAAAACAGATTCCCAGTGTGGACATGAGGATTTTATATCGCTGACCCTCTCTGGCTTACTGTGGTTTGTGGGACCAAAAATAACCCCCTCTGACTTTCATGTTTTCATCTCCGGTTGAATGCTTGAAAGTTATTTGCCAATAAGCATCTCGCACCCTGCAGGCAGCTCACCGTGGCTGCTGGAATGTAGATCCTAGAAGAATACTTTGGGCTCAATTGAAAGCCGTTTTGTGCGACAGTAGTGAATCATTGAAACAAGACACTGGGCTCATGGACAACAGAACCCAAAGTAAGCATATAAAATGTAACAATTAAAGGTCTCATTCCATAGTATTTTCTAGGGGTGCACGATAACTATCGGGCCGATAACAAGAAATTATGACGTCATTCCGATAACTCAGATATCACGACGAATAGCCCCGATAACATATATATTTTTGTTAACACAGCAGTGCCTCGCTCCCTCTGAGCCTTGAATGACTGGCGGTGAATGTGATGTTCAAGTAACGTCGGCATAATCAGAAAAACGATTACTCAATAAGGAAAATCAAGAATACCCCCTCATGCCAGAAAACAACTCGTTAACTCGGTCATAATTTTGGTAGTTGCTGACTTGAATTGATATTTGCAGTATTTTCCCACATGTTACACATAAAAAAAGGAAAAAAAAAATAGAAAAGGCTGAAAGAACGACTAGCAAACGAGGGAACGTGGGAATTTACGTTACACCTTGAATGCAGCCTGCAGCACAGCGCTGATCACAACAAACATGGCGGCACGGAACTTCATTAAAGTTTCAGAAGAAGATATTTTGGTGGTTATTTGTGACGAATCCTCCGAGTGAATTCTACATTGGACACAAGCTTTAATACGTAAAACCTGATCGGCCACCTACAACATAACAATCGCTTCCATGGAGTTTTGAAATCGCGCTAACGTGAGCTAACGGAAGCTAATGCTAACATGTGCAAACCAGCAGCAGCCTCTCCTCCCCTCCCTCTCCTCTCCCTCATTCCTCTCATCTAAAGCTTCCATGAGATTAAAAAATAAAAACTACTGAACCTTCATTTACTTTAATTAAAGGTATTAATTTAAATGGAACCACAAGCCAAAATCCTTTAAATGTCAATCTTTTTCAGTTTTTTTTTTATATCAGTGCATTAATGCACCTTATTTAAGTTGATATGAGATATCAAATAGGTTTGTTTGATAGCTTTAAAATAATGTTTAAGAGGCTTGCCAATAGTTTTTCACTGGGAAAAATAAATATCTGTTCATATAAAAAGTCAAAACTATTTTTGATTTTCTTCATAGTATTGATGTAATGATCTTAGGTATATGTGTGTGTTATCGGTTATCGGTATTGGTATCGGCCTTTAGGAGCTGAAAGTTATCGGTTATCGGTATCGGTTTTAAAAAACAGTTATCGTGCATCCCTAGTATTTTCAGTAATTTTACGGTGGTCTCTAGTCTAGAAATAATGCCCTGAGAGTTGGTTTCAACGAAAAATGTGCTACGTTTGTCTTGTTTCAAGCTGTTATAGTTCGGTGAAAATGAGGGCGGGGATAGTACGAGAGGACTCTTATTGATATTAATGATATGCAAACGTCTCGCCTCTGACTGGCTAACAGCACTGTGACGCTCCCTCTAGTGGGTTCTCCTTCAGCTGGTTTCCGTCAACTTAAATAGAGATAACCGGCAACAAATGGCAAAACACACAAAAATGTTTTTTATTTACAGCCTGTGAGCTGGTGGTCGATCATTGTGATAGCACAGATCCAGGTTTTAAGCACAACTTATCTGCAACTGTCGGCACCGTAATTTGAATAGTTACTTTGGTTGAAATGATCATAACACGCAAGTAAAGTTATGTTGTATTTCGCTAGTGGCGTTCAGAAAATACATTCTCACCATTTCTTCCGTAGATCCTCTTTCTTAGGCAAGACATGCAATGTAGATTTGTTACTGTTGCAAATAGCACGACCATGAACTCTGCCATGTTTTTGAATTGTTAGCTCCTCTTTGTTAGCTAGTTAGCGACCTACAGCCTGCAGCCCACGATGTTTTTCCAGGGGGTTACGAGCCACCTGCATAGCTGATGTTCAATGTGACGTAGGCTGGTACGGCTTTGATGATCCACTCGTGTTTCCGGCTGTTTCCTATCACAGGCTGATATACAGACTACAGGGGTAGAAGAGCATTTTGAAGTTGAGCATGCAAGTGCAACTTGAACTGACCTATGGTAATTAAAAAAAAAACAAGAATTAAATCGGTTTGTTGTGAAAGGAGACCTTTAATGCTCCAAAGCAAAATATGACGTATTTCATTGACTGTTGGTGCAACTTAAGAAGGATGTTATCTTAGACAAGACAGTTTATCTAAGCATCCTCTCTGGACTAACTCAAAATACTAAAATGGTGCTTGAACGATCTGAAGCAGGAACAGACCTCCACGTGAAGGAGTCACTTCACCTTTTGGTCTCTAAATCCACTTCCTTCTTGTCAAATCTAGTTTGGCTGCATGGTCATTAACACAACCAAAGTAGCCACATGACAATGAATCAAACAAGTTAGGAAGTCACTGAGGTTAAAGGACTCTGTTTTTGACTGTTTCCACTAACTGGGCTTCCCAAAAATCTGTCAAAAAATAAATTTCCATTTATCCTTTGATCTGATACTGCCCAAGCATAGAACCTTTCTATATATGCAACAAGTTAAGAAATACTCTTACTTGCAACTCCTACCCAATTATGCAAAACAGAAAAAACATTTAAAAATACATTTCAGTTCAGATGTTTTCAGTTTTCACCTGCACTGTTTGGTTTAATTACGTTTTATAATCTCCATAACCCTCATCTGTCTTCAGATTCATCTGTTTTCAGATTCGCAGAAGAATCTACCTGGTATCACATGGTACCTTTTTCTCTGAAGCTCCAGGTAGTACCTTGTTTTTATACCTTTTCCTTATACATTTCCTTTTTTGACAACCCCACATATTTCAGTTAAAGTCACTGATTATGTGTCTTAATCCTATCATAAAAAATAGGATTAAGACATTCCTTTAACCTATTCCAGTTGGTTTAGTCATTCTTACATCTTCCTGGTTGAGTTGAAAAGGTTTCGGAAAACATGATGACAGCGTGTACATATATATATATATATATATATATATATATATATATCTATATATATCTATATATCTATATATATATATATATATATTAGGGCTGGGCAATGATTAAAATTTTTAATCGCGTGATTTCCCTGATTAATCACGATTAATCGCATTGTATACGGAAAATCAAATAATTAATTCAAAAGTACTGTAAAGGTCACTTTTATTTAAATGTTCTGCTGCCATATGAACTAAAGTGCCATAATAATTTTTTGTTCAAACACTTTTAACATCAGCACTTGTCAGTAACACAAAATATTATAGTATGTGATTCCGGCGCCGCCATGCTACCTGAACTCCCGTGCACAAAGCCATTTCCTGGGTCACGTAAAGCGGACAATTAAATACTGAAAATAAATTCAGTCCCGTGGACCTGTTTTTTAATTTTGTATTTTTGATCCAAGTCTAAAATTAACTATTAAAAAACAAGCATTTTTTTTCTTTTTTTTGTGTTAGATTAAAAAAATGAAAAACAAAAATATTTTTAAATTTTTGATTGACAATTGAAAATGGAAAGAAGGAATGATACACAGATTGATAAAGTTACTGAACTTTAACATGGACATTTTGTTTTTAAAGTTCTCCCAGACGGAGGATTTGACAGAAACAAGGTTATTTGTAACAACTGACAAGTTGAACTCCCCGTTAAAAGTTTCTGCTGTTACCTCAGAAATTACCTGTTTTAATGTTCTGATTGTGGCTCGGGATTTTGTTGGTAGACTTCTTTTTATTTTTCATAAAACAGGATGACATTAATGCCCTGGCAGTGGCAATAAGCTTTATTTTATTTAATATTTTTTATGATGAGATTGACACTAAATATGTGTTACTGACAAGTGCTGATGTTAAAAGTGTTTGAACAACAAATGTTATGGCACTTTAGTTTATATGGCAGCAGAACATTTAAATAAAAGTGACCTTTACACTACTTTTGAATTATTATTTGATTTTGCGTACAAAATGTGATTAATTGTGATTAATCAGGGAAATCATGCGATTAATCACGATTATAAATTTGAATTCTTGCCCAGCTCTAACATATATATATATATATATATATACACACACAGTATGTATACAGTCATGGAAAAAATTATTAGACCACCCTTGTTTTCTTCAGTTTCTTGTTCATTTTAATGCCTGGTACAACTAAAGGTACATTTGTTTGGACAAACATAACGATAACCACAAAGATTGATCATAAGAGTTTTATTTAAGAGCTGATATCTTACCATTTTCCATGGTTTTCTTGATTATAACCTAAATCACTTAAGTTTTTACATCAATAGCTATGGCATTGTACTGCCAAAAACACTGCTTTTATGCATTCAGTGTTTTCTTTTCTGTCTGTTTTAGTCACATGATGACGTTTAGTGGTACCAGGTATTAAAATGAACAAGAAAGTGAAGAAAAAATGGTGGTCTAATAATATTTTCCATGACTGTATATACACACACACATATATATATATATATATATAAAATGTAATAAAATTAATAATGAGTTAATATAATTAATGTTAACTCCTTGCATGTAAATATTAGTGATGCTGTGTCACAACTGCTGTAGGTCATTTCAAATGCTTCATACAAGTTAACTTCTCAGCACACAAACTTTATTTTTTCCGTCCTTTTTAAGACTGGATGAGATGTTTTTACACGTTATTCATAAACTGAGACTACTGGTTATTCATTCTCTCCCTCTACAGATCACATTTATATTTTAAAGTCATCACCAGACATGACCTGAAACATAAGTGACAACCACAGTTCATCAAATAGAAAAAAATCTTTCTTTTTCTCTGAGTATCACTAGAAAAACACCAAAACTAGCCAGCACCACAAGAGCAACCAGCACTCAGTCCTTGATAATCTTGCAGCAACAGTGGATAAGCTCAGTCTGATTGGAGGATATGGGTCAGTCACCACGAGGAATGTGGGAAACAGGTGGGAGAGAAAAAAAAAAAGAGACAACGAGAGAAGCTTTTACGCTGGCGCCTAAAGGGTTGCTTTAATAGTTCACTTATGAAACTGCGATCACAACTGAGGTGTTAACCAGCCAGACCAGGAGGCTAACAACACATAAACTCATCCCATTACAACACCTTCAGCCAAACAAACGCAACACGTGAAGAGGAAATGCAGGGACTCCATTTCTGGAAATGGTGCCTCTACCCTCATCCAAGTGCTCTGTGGTGAGTGTTGCCAAGTCCTACAAGGGAAGCAGTGCATGAAACAGTGACCTGGCAGAGTTCAACTCTCTACTGGGTCGCTGCCAGCTGGTATCGATGAGGGAGAAGAATGTAAGCTGCCATCGAAGGTGAAAAGTTTATCAGGAAAAGTGAAGATCAGAATGGAACTACCCATAACCCAAATTTAAAAGCCACAATCAAATCTAAGTGGCAAGTAGTAAAAATACAACAGCAAAAGACATCCACATTAAGCTCAGGATAAGTTCCAGAAACCTATTAAAGGAACTTTATACTTGAAAATGTTCAAGAAAGCATCATTTTAACCCTTCAACTGAGCTACACAGACATGCCTGGGCCCTGTAGAAACAATAGAAATATAATAAAGAAAATAAATGGAAATAGACAAGTTAGACTGTGGACAAGAGCATCTATAAACCCAACTACTGTTTATAATATATAACAGTAATAACAGTATATATAACAGTAATAATATTAAAACTAATATATAAGGAATGTAAATGTGTTATGGGGAGACGGCTAAGAGCAACAGGTGATCAGTAAAGGCTCAGCTCCATGTCCTGGGGCTCGGTTCTGGCTCACCTGGATGGTGTGGCTCGGGTCTCCTGACACCGGGCCTCCAACCAGCTTACAGTACAGGTCGTGCACGCTCCTGCCGGCGTCGTCCTCCCCGCAGGTGGCGGTGGCGGTGATCTCGGTGCCCTCCGCCAGGTTGAAGTACGGCGGGTGCAGGCTGTACCCGTTCAGCCCGCTGCTGGGCTCCTGCGCCGACACCGAGCCGTTCCAGGCCACAAAGAGCGCCCACAGCAGCCGCGCGAGCCGCGCGGGAGAGCGCGCGGCACCGGCCATCATCCCCCACCTGTCCGAGGAGCGACGTTTCAGGGATAAATGGGACCTGAATGTCTCTATTAATGCGTGCTGGGTAGAAACACTCGTCAGAAGCAGTGAAGTTAAAACAATGAGCGGACCGGTGCCGCTCCTCTCTCCTTCTGCCTGCGTCCTCCTCCCTCCGCCGGCTCCCCCTGCTCCCTGTGGCCTGTCCCCAGCGGTGGAGAGGCGGAACAGTCCTCCAGTCCTCCAGCAGATCACCAAGTTGGTGTTTCATTAATGGACTTCCTCATCGCAAAGCTGAGGAGTCCTGCTTTCAAGGTTTAATTCTCTAACTTTCTGAAAAGTCACCTCTCCTCTTCTTACAGCTTGACTTTTTACCCCCAATTTTCTTTCACATGCCCCCCCCTCCTTTTTCTCCTCCCCCTTTTATCACCTCAGCCTCTTTCTCTCCTTCTTTTTTGGCACTTTTCTTTTAACCATGTCCTGTCACCATCACTCCATTTCTGGAGTCAAAATCAGGTGGATATTTCAGGAGTCTGGAGTATGGGGTTCCATGAATGCCAAAAATATGTTCAAGTTGTCCATTTATCTCCATTGGTCGTTTGTTAAGACGTTTCCGCGTGTTTATTTAACTTTCAACAATACTCTGGTTGTGTCAAAGCTCTTTTAACAATTACGTTGTCTATGTAGATTGCTCACTTGCCTTAACGTTTGGTTGTATCTGTTTAACTTTGGTTTACACTTCTGTTGTCTCCTTACACTCACTGTCTGATTGTGTCACCTGTTTTTCTCGTTATGATGCGTCGTTGGTATGTGTCGTTGCTTTGCTTCAAATGACGCAATGACGCAAAGCAACGACGCAAAGCAACGACGCAAAGCAACAACGCAAAGCAACGACGCAAAGCAACAACGCAAAGCAACGACGCAAAGCAACGACGCAAAGCAACGACGCAAAGCAACGACGCAAAGCAACGACGCAAAGCAACGACGCAAAGCAACGACGCAACGCAACGACGCAACGCAACGACGCAACGCAACGACACGTACCAACGACGCATAGCAACGACGCATAGCAACGACGCATAGCAACGACGCATAGCAACAACGCAAAGCAACGACCCGTAGCAACGACGCGTACCAACGGCGCATAGCAATGACGCATAGCAACGACGCATAGTAACGACGCATAGCAACTACGCGTACCAACAACGTGTACCAACGACGCATAGCAACGACGCATAGCAACGACGCGTACCAACGCATAGCAACGACGCATAGCAACGACGCGTGCCAACGATGCAAAGCAACGACGCCAAGCAACAACACGTACCAACGACGCATAGCAACGACACATAGAAATGACACATAGCAACGGCGCATAGCAACGACGCAAAGAAATGACGCAAAGAAACGATGCATAGCAACGATGCAAAGCAACGACACGTACCAACGATGCATAGCATCGACGCATAGCATCGACGCATAGCATCGACGCATAGCAACAACGCATAGCATCGACGCATAGCAACGACGCATAGCAACAACGCATAGCAACAACGCATAGCAACAACGCATAGCAACGACAAGTACCAACGACAAGTACCAACGACACATCATAATGGCGCAGAGCAACGACGCATAGCAATGACACGTACCAACGATGCATCATAACGAGAAAAACAGGTGACACAATCAGACAGTGAGTGTAAGGAGACAACAGAAGTGTAAACCAAAGTTAAATAGATACAACCAAACGTGAAGCCCAGTGAGCAATCTACATAGACAAAGTAGTTGTTAAAGAGCTTTGAGACAACCAGAGTATTGTTGAAAGTTAAATAAACACGGGGAAACGTCTTAACAAACGACCAATGGACATAAACATGGAGCACTTGAACATATTTTTGGCATTCATGGAACCCCATACTGGAGTGGACTGTGTGAAGAAGCCTACTTATGAGTAGTTAGTGTCCATACCTGCAGTAGCCACGGCATTCAGAGTTTAGAGAATAAGGTAGGAAATGTGATTAAGGGCTAGATTATCAGATACTTCGAATATGAGGAGCAGAAAGAAGCCCAAATGTCCTAAACTTCATTGCACACTGTGCTTGGTTGGTAGTTACACTGTCAGTGTTTCACTAGGAAGCTACATTTTCTGCAGTGCAGAACATGTGGCGCATGTAGCACAGTCCATGTTGCAAAACTGCGTTATGAAACAGCGCTGCACAGACTGAGTCCTTGTAACTGATGCTACAGTGAAGTGGTGTCAAAATCCACAACGTAGCGTTTGCTCGAACCACAGCAAAATGTGGACTCAGAGGGAGTTGAGCAGGTCAGCGGGTTTAGTTTACTTGGTTGTGGTTGATTGGTTTCTGATCATTCGACCCAAGTCTAGAGCTCTGGTCCGGTGATAGCAGGTGGAGCTGTTTTTCCATGTGTTGAGCTTGGTTAAAGACCGGGTCAGCTCCATGGCAACTGAGCAAACATATGCTGGTGATGACTGTGGCTGGCAGGTCCTACAACAGGCAAACTGACCCCATTAAACCACATTTAGTCAAACAATAGCTGTGTTTTGCTCCAACATCTGTGTACTTCTGTCGGTGAGACAAAAATCTGCAGGCAGCATTCAGGTTTCACTGAGGTTCTTATCTGGGAAACTCATCCTGTATGAGAGTTTGTGAGACTGTTTGATTGTGTGGCTAAACTTCATGACAGTAAGTAGTCATGCTTCTAATCTACCCTTTTCACTTTCCCTTACACACTGTTATCTTGTCTCTCTCCTTGGGAAACTGTCAGAGCTTCTCATGCAGACTTTTGTCAGCAGGAGGACAAACTGTGGCTCCATTTGAAGTGTGAAAGACAAAGACAGAGGCAGTGTGTCCATTCAGTGTGTCCGAGCAAGAAAAAGCTCTCTTCCTGCTGCAGGAGCAGCATTGTGTTCATTTTGATATTCTTGGAGCCATAGTCTAAGTTATTTTCTCTCCTACATTACTATCCTTCAAAGCAAAAATATGAGGAGGACTTTGCTGATCAAGATCAAACCACTCAGTTGGATTATTATTCAAGAAGCAACGAAGCAACGTTTAACAACAGCTTTTGCACATTTTTCAGGATTAGTGGTTGGGTTCTTCTTCTGGCAGACAACTGGGCAAACATCAAAGACAGATTAAAAGATGAAGAGGCACCTGGGCCCTTAGTTTCACAAGAAAGAGAACAGATGGTGAAACCAAGACATCATGATAGACATGATAGTCATAATAGTCATGATAGTCATGAATAGTCATGATAGTCATAATAGTCATGAATAGTCATGATAGTCATGATAGTCATGAATAGTCATGATAGTCATAATATTCATGAATAGTCATGATAGTCATGATAGTCATAATAGTCATGAATAGTCATGATAATCATGATAGTCATGGTAGCCATGAATAGTCATGATAGTCATGATAGTCATGAATAGTCATGATAGTCATGGATAGTCATGATAGTCATGATAGTCATGATAGTCATGAATAGTCATGATAGTCATAATAGTCATGATAGTCATGATAGCCATGAATAGTCATGATAGTCATGATAGTCATGAATAGTCATGATAGTCATAATAGTCATGACAGTTATGATAGCCATGAATAGTCATGATAGTCATGATAGTCATGAATAGTCATGATAGTCATTAATAGTCATGATAGTCATAATAGTCATGATAGTCATGAATAGTCATGATAGTCAAAATAGTCATAATAGTCATGATAGTCATAATAGTCAAGATAGTCATGGTAGCCATGAATAGTCATGATAGTCATGAATAGTCATGATAGTCATAATAGTCATGACAGTTATGATAGCCATGAATAGTCATGATAGTCATGAATAGTCATGATAGTCATTGATAGTCATGATAGTCATGATAGTCATGATAGTCATGATAGTCATTATAGTCATGATAGTCATAATAGTCATGATAGTCATGAATAGTCATGATAGTCATGATAGTCATAATAGTCATGAATAGTCATGATAGTCATGATAGTCATGGTAGCCATGAATAGTCATGATAGTCATGATAGTCATGAATAGTCATGATAGTCATGATAGTCATGAATAGTCATGATAGTCATGATAGTCGTGATAGCCATGAATAGTCATGATAGTCATGAATAGTCATGAATACTCATGGATAGTCATGATAGTCATAATAGTCATGATAGTCATGAATAGTCATGATAGCATGAATAGTCATGAATAGTCATGATAGTCATAATAGTCATGACAGTTATGATAGCCATGAATAGTCATGAT
Source organism: Hirundichthys speculiger (assembly GCA_018398805.1). Classification (NCBI taxonomy): domain Eukaryota; kingdom Metazoa; phylum Chordata; class Actinopteri; order Beloniformes; family Exocoetidae; genus Hirundichthys; species Hirundichthys speculiger. The sequence goes on along the minus strand of JAGFBZ010000737.1, from coordinate 267,251 downwards.
AGTCATGATAGTCATAAATAGTCATGATAGTCATTAATAGTCATGATAGTCATGATAGTCATGAATAGTCATGATAGTCATAATAGTCATAATAGTCATGATAGTCATAATAGTCAAGATAGTCATGAATAGTCATGAATAGTCATGATAGTCATGATAGTCATGAATAGTCATGTTAGTCATGATAGTCATGAATAGTCATGATAGTCATAATAGTCATGATAGTCATAATAGTCATGATAGTCATGATAATCATGATAGTCATAATAGTTGTGATAGTCATGGTAGTCATAATAGTCATGATAGTCATGATAGTCATAAATAGTCATGACAGTCATGATAGTCATGATAGTCATAATAGTCATGATAGTAATGAAAGTCATAATAGTCACGATAGTCATAATAGTCATGATAGTCATGATAGTCATGACAGTTATGATAGTCATGATAGTCTGACACTGAAACAAACATGTCACTGACAGCAACTCTCCAAAGGTATTTGAGGAAATAAAGGATTTAATGACAAGATTAAAACTTGATGAAGCCAGTCAAGAAAAAGCTGGCAACATTAAAAAAAAATTACAAGACATCATTCCAAGAAATGTACATTTTATTTTGGAGATCTTGACATTATGTCAGTGGATTTTAGAGTGAAGGAGCAAATAAACTAAACAACAAACTGAATTGAATAAGTTTTGTGTCTGGTGTCATGTGATCAGACTGAAACAGTGAACCAACATTTTACATTGTTGTTGATTTTTAGTCAGTATCAGCTGATGGATAAATCAGCTTCCAGATGTAGTTCTGTGAGCTTTTATACTCTCGTGATACCCAGACGATGAATTCTGCTGTTCGTGGCCCCTGATTTTTCTTCCAGTTCCACAATATTCTCAGTTTCACTCATCACTCATCCCATGAACAATCTCAATATATGGATTGATAGAAAACTGAATTAACTTATGGGGTGCCGAATGTAAAAACTTGATTACAGTTTTCAAACTGATATATTTTCAATATTTAGCTCATTTTCTTCACATTTAGCTCATTTTACACACATTTGAGACATAAATTATTTAAAATGTTAAATCTAAATGTTAAATGTTAAATGTTAAATTTAAATATTAAATCTAAATCTAAATGTTAAATCTAAATATAAATGTTAAATATAAATCTAAATATTAAATATAAATCTAAATGTTAAATGTTAAATCTAAATATTAAAATCTAATCTAAATGTTAAATCTAAATCTAAATATTAAATCTAAATCTAAATGTTAAATATTAAATCTAAATATTAAATCTAAATCCAATGTTAAATGTTAAATCTAAATATTAAATCTAAATCTAAATGTTAAATCTATATGTAAATGTTAAATCTATATCTAAATGTTAAATTTTAAATCTAAATATTAAATCTAAATCTAAATGTTAAATCTAAATCTAAATATTAATCTAATCTAAATGTTAATTAAATCTAAATATTAAATCTAAATCTAATATTAAATCTAAATCTAAATGTTAAATCTATATCTAAATGTTAAATCTATATCTAAATGTTAAATGTTAAATTAAATATTAAATCTAAATCTAAATGTTAAATCTAAATCTAAATGTTAAATGTTAAATCTAAATATTAAATCTAAATCTAAATGTTAAATCTATATCTAAATGTTAAATCTATATCTAAATGTTAAATGTGTCGCCGAGTGTAAAGCGGGTTATTTAGAGGATTTACAAATGTCCCATGCCCCGTAAAGTCTCACAGCCGCACAACCACGCCCACACCACTGATTAGGATCAATGGGAAGAGGGCTTGAGGGAGAGTCGGGACTCGAACATGGCTGCCTCCCTGCCTGTGGAAGACATTGAACGGGCGGTGTTGGCGGCTGTGCAGGCTGCACTTCAAGCGGTTGTTCAGCGGTACCGGCCCCATCTTCCACAGGCAGGGAGGCAGCCATGTTCGAGTCCGACTCTCCCTCAAGCCCTCTTCCCATTGATCCTAATCAGTGGTGTGGGCGTGGTTGTGCGGCTGTGAGACTTTACGGGGCATGGGACATTTGTAAATCCTCTAAATAACCCGCTTTACACTCGGCGACACATTTAACATTAGATATAGATTTAACATTTAGATATAGATTTAACATTTAGATTTAGATTTAATATTTAGATTTAACATTTAACATTTAGATTTAGATTTAACATTTAGATTAGATTTAATTTAATTTAACATTTAACATTTAGATTTAGATTAGATTTCATTTAGATATATATTTAACATTTAGATTTATATTTAGATTTAATATTTACATTTAGATTTAGATTTAATATTTTATTTAGATTTAAAACATTAGATTTAGATTTAATATTTAGATTTAGATTTAATATTAGATTTAAAATTTAACATTAGATATAGATTTAACATTTACATATAGATTTAACATTTAGATTTAGATTTAATATTTAGATTTAACATTTAACATTTAGATTTAGATTTAATATTTAGATTTAATATTTAACATTTAGATTTAGATTTAATATTTAGATTTAGATTTAACATTTAGATTTAGATTTAATATTTAGATTTAACATTTAACATTTAGATTTAGATTTAATATTTAGATTTATATTTAACATTTAGATTTAGATTTAATATTTAAATTTAACATTTAACATTTAACATTTAGATTTAACATTTTAAATAATTTATGTCTCAAATGTGTGTAAAATGAGCTAAATGTGAAGAAAATGAGCTAAATATTGAAAATATATCAGTTTGAAAACTGTAATCAAGTTTTTACATTCGGCACCCCATATTAACTCCTTCCTTTCACTGTTAAACACAATCTCAATCATTCTTTTAGGATGGTTTCTGGAAAAAAAAACAGCTTCATACACAAACTAAGCACTGAGTGGACAACTGGCATTTGGAAACAACCTCTTAGAAACACCTGAGCAGCTGTGCGTGTTTACTTTTCTCATCGACTCTGGAGCACTGCCATATAATTAAAGCACAGGAACCTCTTTAGAACATAAAAGAGTTTTTCTGCCACACACACTCAAAGAGCACTGCACTGACTTCCGTACGGCGTGAACCACTAACACACAGCAGCAAGCAGTTCCTGCCTAAACCAAACCTTAACTTAGTCAAGTTAACCTCAGCCTTGAAATGATGTCGGGCCTCACAGGGCCACAGGTTCTGGTACAGTCTTTAACAACTGAAACAGTTTGAAGAAAAATGCTTAAATTAGAAGCAATTTATTAATGAACCGAGACTAAAGCAGAAGAAGAAATAATTAAGAAAGTAGATCTACTTTCTTTGTCATCTGTGGATGACGTTCTGAGCTTTGACCTGCGGATTGCTGTTTGCTTCTTACAGACACATGAACACACACACAAACATTTAACTGAGTTTAATTACCTCAGAGACCTTAGTTTGAATGAAACAAATGTCTGTCCTCCACGGCATGAAAACACCACCCTCAGAGACGACCCTGAGGGCGTCGGTGACCTGCTGTTGTTGAAAGCAGTCTCGAGCCGGTGTTAATGCAGCTCAGCTTCATTCACTGACACACTCAAACATTCCTCAGGATGTTTGTTGCTCCACAGCTCACACTGAACACACTTTAGAGGACAGTGGTGCCTCTGCTTCTGGACTCCAAAAGATGCTCCTTCCTTATCAAGTCATCAATAGATTCCTCTCTTTTTTTTAACTAGTCAGTTAATCATTCAGATAACACACCTTTGGTAAAAGTTAAAATTTAATCATTTAACAAATGTTAAGGGTCGAGTCCAAGCCTACAGCCCTTTGCTGTGTGTCCTCCCCGTCTCTCTCTCTCTGTCCCATCTCCTTCAAATCCAGCTGGGAGGGCCTCCCTTAAATCCAGCTGCGAGGGCCTCCCTTAAATCCAGCTGTGAGGGCCTCCCTTAAATCCAGCTGCGAGGGCCTCCCTCAAATCCAGCTGCGAGGGCCTCCCTCAAATCCAGCTGCGAGGGCCTCCCTCAAATCCAGCTGCGAGGGCCTCCCTCAAATCCAGCTGCGAGGCCTCCCTTAAATCCAGCTGCGAGGGCCTCCCTCAAATCCAGCTGCGAGGGCCTCCCTTAAATCCAGCTGCGAGGGCCTCCCTCGAATCCAGCTGCGAGGGCCTCCCTTAAATCCAGCTGCGAGGGCCTCCCTCAAATCCAGCTGCGAGGGACTCCCTTAAATCCAGCTGGGAGGGACTCCCTTAAATCCAGCTGGGGGGGCCTCCCTTAAATCCAGCTGTGAGGGCCTCCCTTAAATCCAGCTGCGAGGGCCTCCCTTAAATCCAGCTGCGAGGGCCTCCCTCAAATCCAGCTGCGAGGGCCTCCCTCAAATCCAGCTGCGAGGGCCTCCCTCAAATCCAGCTGCGAGGGCCTCCCTTAAATCCAGCTGCGAGGGCCTCCCTTGAATCCAAATCCAGCTGCGAGGGCCTCCCTCAAATCCAGCTGCGAGGGCCTCCCCTAAATCCAGCTGCGAGGGCCTCCCTCGAATCCAGCTGCGAGGGCCTCCCTCAAATCCAGCTGCGAGGGCCTCCCTCAAATCCAGCTGCGAGGGCCTCCCTCAAATCCAGCTGCAAGGGCCTCCCTCAAATCCAGCTGCGAGGGCCTCCCTCGAATCCAGCTGCGAGGGCCTCCCTCGAATCCAGCTGCGAGGGCCTCCCTTAAATCCAGCTGCGAGGGCCTCCCTTAAATCCAGCTGCGAGGGCCTCCCTCAAATCCAGCTGCGAGGGCCTCCCTCAAATCCAGCTGCGAGGGCCTCCCTTAAATCCAGCTGCGAGGGCCTCCCTTAAATCCAGCTGCGAGGGCCTCCCTCAAATCCAGCTGCGAGGGCCTCCCTTAAATCCAGCTGCGAGGGCCTCCCTTAAATCCAGCTGTGGGGGCCTCCCTTAAATCTAGCTGCGAGGGCCTCCCTCAAATCCAGCTGCGAGGGCCTCCCTTAAATCCAGCTGCGAGGGCCTCCCTTAAATCCAGCTGTGGGGGCCTCCCTTAAATCCAGCTGCGAGGGCCTCCCTCAAATCCAGCTGCGAGGGCCTCCCTTAAATCCAGCTGCGAGGGCCTCCCTTAAATCCAGCTGGGGGGGCCTCCCTTAAATCCAGCTGTGAGGGCCTCCCTTAAATCCAGCTGCGAGGGCCTCCCTTAAATCCAGCTGCGAGGGCCTCCCTAAATCAGCTGCGAGGGCCTCCCTCAAATCCAGCTGCGAGGGCCTCCCTCCCAAATCCAGCTGCAGCCTCCTAAATCCAGCTGCGAGGGCCTCCCTTAAATCCAGCTGCGAGGGCCTCCCTTAAATCCAGCTGCGAGGGCCTCCCTCAAATCCAGCTGCGAGGGCCTCCCTTAAATCCAGCTGCGAGGGCCTCCCTAGAATCCAGCTGCGAGGGCCTCCCTTAAATCCAGCTGCGAGGGCCTCCCTCAAATCCAGCTGCGAGGGCCTCCCTTAAATCCAGCTGTGGGGGCCTCCCTTAAATCTAGCTGCGAGGGCCTCCCTTAAATCCAGCTGTGAGGGCCAATGCAGTCCAGCCCAGCCACCAGCAGCTGTGCTTGGACTCCATACAGGGTTAATGGGCAGCAGTGCTAGTTAATATGAAATTAAATTACTGGTACGTATTTGATGAATTTTTATTTCTTAAAGAGTACCCGAACCTTTTTTAAAATGGCCCCACCAACAGATCACTCCTCTAATTTACTCCTGATTATACAAGTTGAGCAGGATTCAGTGATTCAGTGGGGCTGCAAAATCCCCAAAGTAAAAACAAAATGAAAGAGAATAAAGTAGCGAAAAATAAAGTGATAGATTCTGACTCAATCATCCTAGAAATGTTCAAAACATACAATCACTACAAGCATTAAGATAAAGCAGATGATAGATAGATAGATAGATAGATAGATAGATAGATAGATAGATAGATAGATACATACACACGTGGACAAAATTGTTGGTACCCCTCAGTTAAAGAAGGAAAAACGCACAATTCTCACTGAAATCACTTGAAACTTACAAAAGTAACAATAAATAAAAATTTATGAAAATCAAATAATCAAATCAGCCATCACTTTTGAATTGTTGATTAACATAATTATTTAAAAAAAACAAACTAATGAAAAGGGCTGGACAAAAATGATGGTACCTCTATAAAAGATTGAAAACTATTTGACCAGAGTGACATGATTAACTCAGTGTGTCCTTTAATTGACATCACAGGTGTTTCCAAACTCATAATCAGTCAGTCTGCCTATTTAAAGGCAGACAAGTAGTCACTCTGCTGTTTGGTGAAAAGGTGTGTACCACACTGAACATGGACAACAGAAAGCGAAGGAGAGAATTGTCCCAGGACATCCGAAAAAAAATTATAGACAAACATCTTAAAGGTAAAGGCTATAAGACCATCTCTAAACAGCTTGAAGTTCCTGTGACAACAGTGGCTCATATTATTCAGAAGTTCAAGACCCACGGGACAGTAGCCAACCTCCCTGGACGTGGCCGCAAGAGGAAAATTGATGACAAATTGAAGAGACGGATCGTTCGAATTGTATCCAAAGAGCCCAGAACAACCTCCAAAGAAATTAAAGGTGAACTCCAAGGCCAAGGTACATCAGTGTCAGATCGCACCATTCGTCGTTGTTTGAGCCAAAGTGGACTTCATGGGAGACGACACCACTGCTGAAAAAAATCATAAAAAAGCGAGACTGGAATTTGCAAAAATGCATGTTGACAAGCCACAAAGCTTCTGGGAGAATGTCCTTTGGACAGATGAGACCAAACTGGAGCTTTTTGGTAAGGCACATCAACTCTATGTTCATAGACTCAAAAACCAAGCATACGAAGAAAAGAACACTGTCCCTACGGTGAAACATGGAGGAGGCTCAGTAATGTTTTGGGGCTGCTTTGCTGCATCTGGCACAGGGTGTCTTGAATGTGTGCAAGGTAAAATGAAATCTGAAGACTATCAAGGCATTCTGGAGAGAAATGTGCTGCCTAGTGTCAGAAAGCTTGGTCTCAGTCGCAGGTCATGGGTCTTCCAACAGGACAACGATCCAAAACACACAGCCAAAAACACCCAAGAATGGCTGAGAGAAAAGCGTTGGACTATTCTAAAGTGGCCTTCCATGAGCCCAGATCTGAATCCCATTGAACATCTGTGGAAGGAGCTGAAACATGCCATTTGGAGAAGACACCCATCAAACCTGAGACAACTGGAGCAGTTTGCTCATGAGGAGTGGGCCAAAATACCTGTTGACAGCTGCAGAACGCTCATTGACAAATACAGAAATCGTTTAATTGCAGTGATTGCCTCAATTTTTCAAAGGTTGTGCAACAAAATATTAAGTTATGGGTACCATCATTTTTGTCCAGCCCTATTTCATTAGTTTGTTTTTTTAAATAATTATGTTAATCAACAATTCAAAAGTGATGGCTGATTTTGGTTATTTGATTTTCAATAAATTTTTATTTATTGTTACTTTTGTAAGTTTCAAGTGATTTCAGTGAGAATTGTGGGTTTTTCCTTCTTTAACTGAGGGGTACCAACAATTTTGTCCACGTGTGTAGATGGATAGATAGAGAAACAGAAGAAAAGAATGAGGGAAAAACAAACATGAGACCTTGATGATTCACCTCACTGATTGTGTTTTTCTCTATAAACTCCATAACTGATCCCCTTCCTGGTTTCCAAGGATACTACAGGCAGAAGTGGGGGGTAGACTTTAGTTGTTGTGGCAACCATTAACTACTCCAACTATTCAACCCCCCCCCCCCCCCCCCCCCCCCCCCCATCTCTGCACAGACACACACACATGAAGAGGTTGGAGTTTGTTGAAAGGAGCAGTGGAGATGCAAAAAGTAGAAAAATGGTAGAAAATGTGAATTTATGTCGTGGTTTATGAGACAATTCAAGATCATATGCCACACTCACCCATTTACACACACAGACACACACACACGAACAACAACATATTTATATAGAATCTTTCTAGACCGGAAACTTATCAGGACGCTTTTACAATCCAGAGCAGCTTTACCTCACTGTCACACCCAGAAACATTTATTAACTCCATTTATTTATTAGACCAAATGGTTCCTATGATTGTTCCTATAAATGAGATGATATTCCAGTTGATGTACGTGAAGCCTGGGCAAGACTGAGTCTTACAGATGAGCCTGAGCAGCAGGTTTTTGGACTGTGGCAGAAAAGCCACCCAGGAGATTTTATTTTCACATCTCCAGGCTGCTCATTCAGACACGACCGCAACAAACCCAGTTGACACCAGATTAAAGATTAAAATTAAAGAAGTGCGCATCTTAAAGGAGCTTAAGAGAGAAAAGAATGAACATTACAGATACTACACAGAGCATCTTTGTGGCCTAACTCTCATTTCAGTCCCTCACACAATAAAAGTGTCACATTTGAAAATGTTCCGTATGAACTGTACTGTACTTTTCTGCTGACATGAAAAACACGTCCATGTTTAGCAGCAGCTCATCCGGTTATCCTTGTCTTCAGTCTGTTTAAACCAGACACTTTTCTGTCTAAATCTGTGAGTCAAAACCATGCTTAATATTCTTATCTCTATATGATGCACACGTGCACACAGTTCTTGTTTCCCTCACAATATTGGATAAATATGGTTTATCCATTTATCACATTCCTCGGGCACCTCAACTCCCATCTGGGATCAGATAGGATCGTGAGGTGCACACACTCACGCGCACTCACGCGCACACGCGTTCACATGAATGATGCAGACGGTGCTGAGGGCGGATTTGTTTCAAGGAGGGGATGTTTTGGGTTGACAGTCAACAGAAGTTTGCATATGTGCAGCAGGTACGTGCTTGCCCTGCTGTTTGTTCTCTTCAAAAGACTTCAGAGCTCCCAGTCACGGTGGCCCGATCTCTCATTACTAACTCACACCAGTTCCAGTTCTCTCCTAGAAGAGGATCAGTGTCATGTTCTCGGTTTGGCTGGCCTCGGTTTTAATCAGCACCTCTAATGACGGAGAACGTTCTTATTTCATGGCAGGGATGTCTGATAAACGTAAAGCTGCTGCCAGGACCCCCATGAATAAGCTTCATTTAGCTCACTGGTCAAACAGCTGCCATCGTCTGGCCACGTCCAAAGAGTTTAAATCAGTTTAGAAACACTTCTGTGCCTCACTGGTTCATGTGTCCAATCTTGTTTGTTAATGCCAAGTGTTGAAGTTAAATATCAGTTATACACTGCATCTTACTTGGACAAAATCATTTTCCTTAGGCCTTTTCAGTCTACTGGAATCTAAAGAGAGGACAACTGTGTGAAACTGGTTTGATCCTTAGACAGAATTTGCGTTAACACATTGTTAACGCGTTAACTTTGACAGCCCTAATATATATATATACAGTCATGTAAAAAATTATTAGAACACCATTTTTTCTTCACTTTCTTGTTCATTTTAATACCTGGTACCACTAACGTCATCATGTGACTAAACAGACAGAAAAGAACACTGAATGCATAGTGTTTTTGGCAGTAACGCTATTGATGTAAAACTTAAGTGATTTATATATAACCATGGAAAATGGTATATCAGCTCTTAAATACTCTTATGAGCAATCTTTGTGTTATCGTTATGTTTGTCCAAACATACCTTTATATCCAGGCATATATATGGTCTATATATATATATACATATATATATATATATATATATATATATATATATATATATATTTTTTTTTTTTTTTTTTTTTTACGTGAGATTAACGCACATACGTTTGACCCTCGGCCAATAAGTGTATTTACAGTCAACGTGTGGGACAGAAAAGGGTCTTATGAACGGTAAGTTTAGCTTTAAGGTGCTGCCAGATGGGTCTGTTGACCAGAAAAAGGTTATTTTATTAACTGTCTCTGTGAATTCAGTTACCACCGCAGGGTGCTGTAAAGTTAGTTTCACATCCCACATTTGCTTTTTTTTTTTCTCTTTAAACTTTAATGGCGTCATGAAAACGGCACAGATTTCATCCAGGTTGGTATCATTTTGTAGATATAAGTATGCCAGACATTTCACAAGTGTCATCAACCCTCCAAGCTCAGTGAGTGTGGCTAAAACTCTAAAACTGTGAGGAACAGCGCTGTATGTCCTTCTGAGTACCTCGCTGCTGCTGTGGAGTTTAGGGACCGTCAGCAAATTACTGTGGCCAAGCCAGGAGCCCGACAAAATATACAAAGAAGCTGATGAATTAAGCCTCCAAAAAGTACTGCAGCATTGGTGGACTTCCTGTTTTCAAACTAAAGGCTTAAAAAAAAAAAAAAATAGAGCAGATCCCCGTATTGGTCCATTAGGTCCATTAAGGACCCATTTTGTCCTTTTGTATAGGACAAAATGGGTTTATATGATGGATGGATGGATAAATAGAGCAAATAATGTGCGATTAATCGCCAGTTAACTATGAAAATCTTTCGATTAATCGTGATTAAAACATTTAGTGGACTGACAGCCCTATATATATATATAGTATATATATATACTATATATATATATATATATATATATATATATATATATATATATATATATCATATATATATATATATATATATATATATATATATATATATATGAGCAACAATTACTATCTCTTTTCTAATGGACCAATACAGTCTGTCTTTCTGACACTCTTGTTTTTTTTTTTTCTAAATGAAATTCTAATGATCATCCATATTGTTTTTTTTTTTTTTTTTTTTATCTCTCTGTTAAGAAACAAAATGAAAATACTGCAATGATATTGGAAGCAATCAGATGCCAACTCCTGGCCTTTTTTCAGATTATCTGATATACAGTTCAATTCAGTTCACATAATCACTTTAAACATAATCCAGTCAAACCCAAATTATATTACAGTTCAACTCAGTTTACTGTTAATTAATATTTAATCATAAAAACAACGTAGCTAAGGAGCTAAGTCTTCAGTTCGGTGCAGTCCCCCAGCCTCAGTAACTATCTGTTTCTGATCCAGTCTGCCCATCAGATCTGCCCGTCTCTTACTCCATCAGCACCAGCTCTTCTTTCACCTTCATTCATGTCGCCTGCTTTGAAGTCTGCTAACGTCTGATAGGAGACAATGGGCCGTGTGACTTCTAAAGACTAAAACATTAGAGCGAGAGATAAAACACGGAGATGCAGGAGACGGATCAGACAAGGAGAACAAAAGTTCAGTTTGACAGAGTAAAGGTCAGAGGTCAGAGGTCGGAGGTCTACGGTGGAGTTTGAGCTGACAGTCCAAGTGTTGACCAGCACGTGCCAAAATAATGGTTTTTATTGATCTAGAGTAGAACAACATGTATAACTGCGTCTAACATGTTCTTGTTTTGTATTAGCTGAGGCTTGCTGCTCTCTAAAGACGCTACAACTTGAACTGGAAGCCCTCGTAAGCTGTTTAAGCGAGCAGCACTGGTTGCTATGGAACTGCTGGATATCCCCAGTAAAGAGCAGAAACTTCTAGACTGGTACTGTGACAGTGACATTTCAGAGCGGGAGCTCTGGGACCAGACTGACTCTCCCGTGTGTCGTGGCTGAAACAAAGAGTCCTTTGTCTGTGTGTGAGTCTGTTGGCTGGGGGGTGGGGGGGTGGGGGGGGGTGGAGGAAGCAGGTTAAAGGTATGCAGGGGGCCAGGTGATGGGGTTCAGAGTGGTACCATGAGGGGCCGCCCTCCCTCCATGTTAACATCATTGTTTGGCGAGCTGTAACTCGCAGTGCGCTCCTTGCCACAGGCGCAGAAATACCACAAGTTTAGCGTTTCATTCAGAGCTTTATTCTGGGAGGTGATGAAGATTACACACATTCCACATACAAACTTTTAACATTAAACAACAAAACTAAGAACCTGCTCTGACAAAAGCTTTGTCAGCTTACACACACACACACACACAGAGTTAGAGGAGGTGTCCTTGGGCATGGTTGCACAACTATATGGAGGAGGGTGTGTATGTAACATATTACATGACCTGCAGATATAACAGATCCTCATGACAACCATTTAGCAACACACAGGTTCAATCCAGAAATTCAAATATGTGAGAGGGGAGGGGTTACAGCTGCTGTTCTCTACTGTGAAGACTCTCTGAGACCACAAACACGTCAATAACACAACCAAGCTCTTAATGTAATAATATGCTGAATGATGTGTTTCGGGTCTGAATCGTGCCCAAGCATGACTGAATGTGGGTAAGCAGGGGAACCCGGGACATGGCATGGTCCAATCTGACTGCTGTGAGGATCCATTTAAAGACGTGTAGTCCTAGATTACTTCTAATTTTTATGTTCATAAATTCATTCAGGACTGAGCTTTTTACTTTTGACCTGAGTGCCTTAATGTCTTGAAAGCTTTTAAAGTTTAAAGATTTGTCCTCTAAAACAAATAAAAGTTCACATGAAATCAAATCAGTTGTCTTTCAACTATGCAACGCAGCCATAATTAGTAAGATTCTGTTTTAAGGGAATTCAGAAGAACTTGTTTAGCCTCGTGACGAAAAGGATACTAGTTTTGCAATTTTCGATTCTCTTGATTGGCTTCCTGTAAAAGCCTGGATAGGATTTAAAATACTTCCCTCTCATGGAGAGCATTTAAAGGTTGAGGCACATCATATCTTAAAGGCCTCATTTTATTTTATTCAAATATGGGACTTTTCAACTGTGAATGAGAAAAACATCAGTTTGGATCAGGGAAGAGATGCTACTCTGGACCCATAAGGGACATTCATCTAACAGGCCACTGTTAAAACACATCTGTGTTGAGCTAGTGGAGAAGAAACAAAACAAACAACAACAAAAAATTAAAATGTGAAAACTGATTTCCTTTTGGCTGTGATCCGGAAGAAATCCTGGATTCTGGATCACTTTCAAATTTTTGATAACATTGCGGTCAATGGGGCCGAAAATTTTGTTTCTCAATATCTCCGTTAATTATTGCCCAAAACTCATGAAACTTCACTCAGGGATTGACAATGGAAACCTCTATCAAATTTCAAAGGCTGATCCAGATGGCAGATTTTATCGCAGTCTGTAAACAGCTGTATGTGAGAACTGTTGTGGTTGGTCTGTTCTCTCCGAGTGCTTTTCTAGTTTAATAAATGTTCCATCAGTGCTAATGAGCAGATAAATGACGTTTTTAAACAACTGCAGCCACTTCAAATGAAAATCACTGACATGTAGCCTAATCCAGATTAGAAATATATGATGGAGAATTTTTCTCTCTGCCTTCAGTCATCAACAATAAATGATCTGTTACTTCACACTTTTCTTTTATTGGGCTGGATTTTTTTTAAAGTAACGTCTGTCTCAAATATGCGTGTAAAAAAAAAACTCCTGATAATAAACCAAAGTGGTAAAATCTGTAACTACCTCAGCAGGTTTGATCAGATATGGATTAAATATCGCCCCCTGCTGATCTGAAAATGAAACTGCAGTTACAAGTTTCCAGTTCAACTGTCCCGGTCATGAGCCTTCAGGAACGTTGTACCACCGACCATGTAAAAAATACTTAACCTGCAACAGGTGTCACCGCTTTAATGTATAAAAATAAAGGGGAAACATCCCACTGTGCCACTTTATGAATGCGTGATTTAGTTTTCTACACTGAACTTGAAGGTGTAAAGTGAAGTCCCAGTTCATCCAGCTTTAGTTTCTGAACTCAGCTAAATCTCTCCCCACAAAGTATAATTTCCCTCTGCCAGTTACCCAGACTAGGTTACTGCATCAAAGTGGTGATTATCATCAGTAACTTTATATTCATATACACAGCCTAGTTTTAACTAAACTAGTTTTAACTGGGAAAAGTTCTCAAGTGACTGAACTGGATATAAATGGCTGAACCCCACTGGAGCAGGAACTTCTTTTACCTTAAACTACTTTAATAAAAACAAACCCTGAGTTCACTGAAACATACCGTTTCAGAAGGTTCAAACTATAGTCAGCTAACAAACACAAGAGACTGCATAATCTTCAAAAATGCATAATACTGTAAAGAACTGTTTAAAAATAAAAACTCACAGATGAAGACACTAATATTAACCAAAATAAAATCAAGAAAAAAAGACCTATTTAAATGCTCAGCAATATTGAACTTTAAAAAAAAAAGCTTTTCCACATGCACAACTCAGAACACAGGGTCCAAGGGCTGAAAAGTTTTATAGTCTGAGGAAAATCACAAGATTGGACTCTGGACATCATCTGAGTCCAGATTCTTCCTGTTCCAGAGTGATGTTGCATCAGGATAGAAAGAACGTGGATGAGGCCATGAACCCATCACGCTGGACTACTGTGGTCTGGGGTGGCCTTAGGTGGCCGGGTCCAGATTCAACTTTAAAAAAATAATAAAATAAAAGACCACAATGGCTTTCTTTCATTCACCACATTTTATTGTACAAAGTTTCCACAGCTCCAACTTCCCACTCAGAAGTTCCTGTGAAGCACAGAGAAAGAAAGAAAGAAAGAAAGAAAGTAGGTTATTTGTCAAGTTCAAGACTATTCTAGACTGGTAACCATTCTAGACTGGTAACCATTCTAGACTGGTAACCATTCTGTCTGAGAAGATGGAACCAACTTAGGTAATGCAAAGCTGGTTTATTCAGGGAACATTTCCTATGTTGGGTGAGTTTTAATTGTGACTCACTGTAATTACTTTCTTTACCAGAAACACATTTTTTGTGCTCTGACAACAATCAAAATGCCTCCCGTTAAAAAAAACGTTCCCATCATTCATGGGTGTAAACTTAAATTGCGTCAAAGTTAGTTATTGATGCATCTAATCCTATGGCAGATAAACCATCAACTTTGGGTATAAACACAATAAACGTTAACTGTATCTATTTTAGATGCACTTTGCCAGAGATGATGAAATACTGATGAAAAGTCCCCTTAAGATGATTAATAGAAGTTAAAAGTCAACATCAGCTAAACTAGTGATCTTTTGCTTAATATTTTCCACAAAGTAAACAAACGAGTCCTTACTTTGCAACGATGGAGTCGTTCCTGGCCAACCTCAGGATGGAGTCGTCTGACTCTCCCTGGAAGAACAGGAACATGTTTACCAAACAAAATGATCAAATCATCAAACTGACTCCAGCTGAAGATCAGAGAAGTTCATTTTGTGCACCAGTAAAACATCTACCCGTGTCTTGAATTTGGGAAAAAAAAAAAAAAAAATTTCAATAAAGAAGGGTTTGGTGAATGTGGGGTTCAGCACCTCCAACAAGGTTAACAACCACGGCCTTAGAGACTGTTTTAAAATGACCTTTGACCTGATCTATGACTTCTGACCTGTTAATGACCTGTGTGTGACATGAACCTGGGACTAAACCAGACCACTCACTAATCCCTCATTATTCAGCATTTTCTAGAGGAAGAGACACAAACCCACAAACATGTGTTGAAAGGAACAAGAAAGGAGAAACAAATAATCACTGGAAAATAGTGATGCACGATAACTGTTTTTTAAAAAACGATAACTTTCAGCTCCTAAAGGCAGATACCGATAACCGATAACACACACATATACCTAAGATCATTACATCAATACTATGAACAAAAGCAGTTTTGACTCTTTAAATGAACAGATATTTATTTTTTCCATTTAAAAACTATTGGCAAGCCTCTCAAACATTTTTGTAAAGCTATCAAACAAACCTATTTGATATCTCACATCAACTTAAATAAAATTAATTACTGACTGATATAAAAATAAAGGCTCCTTGAACTGATGGAAATACATGCATCAAAATTACTAAGTGAAAAAATGCATTCCTCAATGACAATAAAAAATAATGCACAGGTCATAATGTACTGACACAAGTTAGACTTGTCTGTGTAAATAAACTAAAAAAAGTGCACTCCATAGTAACAAAGATATTACGTTTAAATTATTTTGGCTTGTGGTTCCATTCAAATGAATGCTTTTAATTAAAGTAAATGAGGTTTAGTAGTTTTGCTTTTTTTTTAATCTCATGGAAGCTTTAGATGAGAGAGATGATGGCGATGAGCAGAGAGGAGAGGGGTTGACCTGCTCACGTTAGCTCATGTTAGCTCACGTTAGCGCGATTTCAAAACTCCATGATGGTTGTTTTAGGTGGATGGTCGGGTTTGACGTATTAAAGCTTGTGCTATTTTTCCCTCCTTCGCTTGGAGCATTTGTCACAAATAACCAGCGAACTATCTTCCTCTGAAACTTTAACCAAGTTCCATACAATCCGCCATGTTTTTTTTTTTAAATCAGCGCACTGTGCGGCAATGCTGCATTCAAGGTGTAACAAAAGTTCCCCCGTTTGCTAGTCGTTCTTTCGGCCTTTTCTACTTTTTCTATTTTGATGTTTAACATGTGGGAGAATACTACGAATATCAATTCAAGTCAGCAACTACCAAAATTATGACCGAGTTAAGTTGTTTTCTGGCATGAGGGGGTATTCTTGATTTTCCTTATTGTTCCTAATTGTTGTTCTGATTATGCTGACGTCACTTGAACATAACATCACTGCCGGTCATTCAAGACTCAGAGGGAGCGAGGCACTGCTGTGTTGACAGAAATATATATGTTATCGGGGCTATTCGTCGTGATATCGGACTTATCCGGATGACGTCATAATTTCCTGTTATCGGCCCAATAGTTATCGGGTCAATAATTATCAGCCCGATAGTTATCGTGCTGATAATTATCATGCACCCCTACTGGAAAACAACATATAACAATAAAGATAATACATACATTTCCCCACTACACCAACAATATTCACTTGGAAGAAAACATCCCCAAAAATTGAAAAGCAATGAATGTCAAAGTCAGATTTATCAGTAAGACGGTCGTTAGTGTTGGTAAACTCACCATCCTGCGGATGGCGCCACAGATGGCGTAGGTCTTGAACTGACCATTGAATCGTCCGGTCACCTTGTCCACCTGAAAAGAGGAACAAGAACTTTTCCATTTCTGAATATTATTGCACACAGAAACTTTATTTCAAACACATCCTTGTTGCAACTCCTTAGTTTCGATCACATTTTAGACAACTTGTTCATTTATTTTTCGTAACATTTTTGAAACAGTTTGAAAACTGGGTGTCCATATAAATATAAATGGGACCAATATTTTCTCATATTCAGGACATATATTGACAAACTTGAAAGAGCTGCATGTCAAGGATAGATTTTTTTTCCCTTTAAACTATTAACTAACTTTTTTAATGAGGCATGATTCAAGGTTATTTGTTTTTCAGAAATCTCCTTGACGACAAAACAATTCTCTCCTTCATGGATCTGATCTGTCCGATTTTGTTTAGGTTTGTTTTCCTGTGAGATCAAACCTGTTCTGTGCTGTCACATTTTCCCTGAACCATTCATCCTCATGCTGCTTTTGTGGTTTTGTGGCCAAACTCATGCAAATGTTCTATCTACTGTGAGCCTACTGTTTGCTTTTAGTTTTACTTTAATGTAATTCAGATAGCGGAGCATGTGTAATCAGGCTGAAACACAAGCTATCAAACAAGATGGGTGCAATACTGGGATTATAGCAAATAAAGAAAACAAGAACAAAACATCTATTTTCAGGCAGAATAGCATTTGAACAAATAACCAACTTTGCAAACCTAACCCGCGCTGCCGTGTTTTTAGAGTTAAGAGAACTATTCCTGGTAACGTCTCAACAACAACGTAGCCCCTTTCTAGCCCAGGAACCAGCTCTCTCTCACTGTCACACACACTTCATCTATTTATTTACTAGACCCAACTATTCCTATGATCCTAGGAATTCAATTAGGTTACAGCTGTGTGTGAGAAAGCGAACATGCCCTTAACTGGCCCAGCCCTGACCCAGGGGTGTCCAACTCCAGTCCTGGAGGACTGCTGTCCTGCAGGTCTTAAGAGGTTTTCCTGCCACAACACACCTGATCCAGATTAGTAGATCAGCACCAGCCTGTCATCCAGGTCTGCACCAGAATGTTTAAGACCCATTCATTTGGATCAGATGCGTTGAAGCAGGGAAACATCGAAGACATGCAGGCCAGCATGTCTTCATACACACACACACAGACTGCACATATTTAGATCTGCAAATATAAATGCAATTTACACACATACAGTTTTAAAACCCTTACTAGACAAAAGAAATGCTGATGCCTTTCATCCTTGCTATTGTGTTATCACACATCTGTATAATCCAGACCAGCAAACTATCAAAACTACTTTCATAGAAGCTGATAACTAGCAGACTGATTTCTACTTGGTTTCTCCATTCCTCTGGCAGCAGCAGATGGATTGTTTTTCATTTTTAGCTTAGTGTAATATGTAATGCGCTTTTCACACAAGATTTTAAGACTGTAATTCATGACTGTTAAAAATCAGATAAGATTGTTAGGATCAGGTTATTTTTCCCCTCAATCATGCTCCAATATGTATTTTAGAATTGAAAACTGCATTTTCCTTTTCACATGAACGTGTGTTCCAACTTCACAGATGCTCTTCACAACCCGCTATTCAAAGGTTTCATGTCATTTCCTCGTGTAAAGTTGAGCTCAGTCTGCTGATTTCATAGATGTGTTCCACATCAACGATTGTGCTAACATCTACCTGCTCCGAGGGCTCCTACACACTGAACAATTCTGGAGTTGTTTAAGATCTTTACATCTCACATTGTGTGATTTATATCGGTTTGACCTTAGGTACAATGTCAAGACTTTACAATGATTAGCTCTCTTGAATCGTAGGTTGATCTACAATTCAGTCATCCATATATACTGACAGTAAAACACACTGCTGTACTGTTAAATGTGCTAAAGTGCTTAAAAAAAAAAAAAAAAAAAAAAAAACAAGAGTGTGAAGGAGAAGAATGTATTCCTAGTCACGGTTAGACAGGACCACGCACGTGCACATGTACATGCACAGCTTGGCTGCTTTAGAGCTACTGTGTGGCTCGTCTGGACTACAACAACATGACTGCCAGGACTGGAGTCATCTGTAAAACTAAATGACTGAGGCCCAGGTAACAGCTGGGTACCAGGACCAGT
Source organism: Hirundichthys speculiger (assembly GCA_018398805.1). NCBI lineage: Eukaryota > Metazoa > Chordata > Actinopteri > Beloniformes > Exocoetidae > Hirundichthys > Hirundichthys speculiger. The sequence goes on along the minus strand of JAGFBZ010000737.1, from coordinate 248,219 downwards.
CCAGGATGACAGAGAACCTGCAGCTAAAAACTAAGCTAGTAAACCCTACAGCAGCACCACAGGTAAACTCCCAAATATAGACCGAGGAAGATACTTTAAGAGCAGGCGCTACAGAAGAAAAGATGTGCTACAATTCTAAATTGGTCTGTTGTCTGTATGTTTTTATGCTGCCATGTCCTAAAACGTTTTAAACTAGAGATTAGTGACTGTCAGGTGCATAACTAATAAAGTGGCCAGCAGCTGGTATGGTAGCAATGGAAAACACCCAGCTCCTCTTTACAATAACATACTTCAATTACAACACAAATTCATCAGGAAGTGTATTTCAGTTGTGAGACAAAAATAAAGATGCACTGGTATGGTAACTTTTGTGTGAGATGACCATAAGCCAAACTACAAGGAGATATATTGTTTCTTAATTTTTACTTTACCTCAGCAATGTTGATCTGGATGGAGGCATGGTCCTTGGCTCCAATGATTCTGTTGCTAGCAGAGCTGCCATAAAAAAAACATTTATTAAACAGTTGTGTAAAAGTAGTATCAGTGCTGTCAATTTCACATTTACTAACCATGCTGTTATTATTCATCTACAAATCCATTCTCAAAAAGGGTTGGGAAGATATGAGCTCATTGTGACTTTTATGGCAGTCACATCTCAAAAAAGTTGGAACAGATGCAACAAAAGGCTGGAAAGGTAACTAACACAAATAAAAAACAACTGGAGGAGCATTTAACAACTAATTAGATTAACTGACAACAGGCCACCAACATGACTGGGTATTAACGGAAGCATTTCAGAGACGCAAAGACGGACAGAGGCTCACCAATCCGTGACAAATAGTGTAAAAAAATAAAATAAAAAAAAGTAACAATTTCAGAAAAATGTTTCTCAATGTAAAATTGTAAAGACTTCTCCTAAAACTCACTTTTAGAGACAGTTGTTCAAAGAAGAGGGGATGCTACACAACGTCAAACATTGCAAGTGTTCCAAGTTTTTAGAGATGCGTTGCTGTCAGTTTAAATGAGCTAATCTTCTCTATGAAATAATAAAATGTCTCAGTTTCAACATCCGAGATGTTCTATTGAATTGAATGTGGTTTAATATGACTTCCAAGTTTTAGTTCTTACCTTTTTGGAATTAAATAAATAAATGGCAATTTTTAAACATATTACAACCTAGACAAACAGCAACTAATTGACATAAAAATAAACACAGAACCTAAAAACAAGCCAAAAAAAAAAAAAAAAAAAAATCAGGAAAGGCTTTCCAATAAACGCACGTTTTAAGGGCGCATTCAAAGAGGCAGCAGGTTCTACTGATGTCTGGACAAGTAACATTCATACGCTTTTTTTTTTTTTTTAGCTCTCACGTGTTTCGTACTGCCATAAAAGCATCTCCGGCTGATGAACACAAATACCTCCGCCATCTCCAGTTTTTACTCACCATTTACGCGGAACGTAGAGGTCCACAAATTCACCAGCGTCGTTCTGCATGTTTGGAGGCTGTGCGGTTGGTCGCCAACAAATCTGAGACACATAAAACTAACAGTTAATCAGGCCGCACGTTGAGCTACTTCCTAGAAAAAGGCACGCGCTTAAACACCCGCGAGAAACAACCAGAACTACGACGGGCCAGACGCCATTACTGTGTCACGGAAAAGCGAGGTAGAGAAACATAACGTGTGTATATATGGATTAAAAGCACAAGGCAAAGAAACATTTAAAGCTTCTCTATATCGCCTATTGTGGCACGAGGACAGCTCGGCCGCACGCGGCTGTTCACGCTCGATCGTACTTTCACATCTGCACACAATTTCAGCGTTTAGAGGCGTTCAAGGATTAATTACGGGTACAGACCCTCGTTATCTTTTAAAATTTCCCGTCAAACGTTGCTTTATAAAGACGCAGGAGGATTTTGTAACATTTTTCCACACGAGAAGCGAACAGATACCCACCACTTACGACAAATGGCCGACAGGAAAGGAGGAGCTTCCGACCCGGAAGCAAACGTGTCCGTCCGTTTCTCTACTAGTCGCCCCCTGGTGGATTCATTGTGCCACAACAACCGAAACTGCAGTCTCCGGGTCTGCAGCGCCACAATACTATTACACACTATTAAATCGAGATCATTTAATGTGTATCACAGGGGGTTACTCTCTGACATTTCACATATTATATCAAATGGCCAATTGCCCCCAAAGTCAAAGAAACTAATTTTAAATTGATTAATACAATTTATCCAACTGCTGAATTTTTGAGAAAAAGATTTAAATTTGAAGTTGACCCCTGTATTTTTTGTAATGAATCTGAGGAATCGCTTGATCACATGTTTTTATCGTGTCCTGTCACTCAAATCTTTTGGCATGAAATTCGAAATTGGTTATCTCTAAAAATTAATGACATCCCAACTATAGAAATCTCCAATATTATTTTTTTATATGGATACCATGGACAAATTAGTGTCTTTTTTGGTGAACGTTATTCTGTTACTTGGTAAATATCACATCCACTGTTGCAAGTGGAGGAAAATGAAACCCTCTTTTCAATGGTTTTTAAATGATTTCAAACTTTTTTCGGTCCCTCTGAAGAAAACAAAGTCAAGTAATTCTGCTAAAAGATTATCAGCTGATATATCAAAATATCTTTTATTTTAATCCTGTTTGCCTTCTACTACTTTACTTTTATTTTAAATTTTAAGTATATTTGTTTTTCTTTTATTTTTAGTTTGTAAGTCTCTTTCATCACTACCCCCTATATATTTGTTGTTGTTTTTGTTTTTGATTGTTATAATGCCTTATACTGTATCTCCTCTACGTGTGTTTTTTTTGTACTAAAATTGTTTGTGTTCAATTAAAAAAAAAAAAAAAAAAAAAAAAAAAAAAAATATATATATATATATATATATATATATATATATATATATATATATATATCTATATATATATATATATATATATCTATATATATATATATATATATATATATATATATATATATATATATATATATATATATATATATTATTACACACTGAATGGAGGCACGTGCAGACACAAAGTTATGCAAAGGCACTTTCATGCCACCGAAGGTTGATCTTAATGTTTTATCAAACAAGGATCTTTAGTGATAGTGTACTTTTAGTAGTGTAAATAATGAAGAAATAGATTTCATTGTTGTGAATTATTTATTATTTTTTATTTAGTTTATTATTTTTACTTTTATTATTTTAAATTGATGTGTCACTTGATTAAACATTTTCACAACATTTTTATATATTCAGTAAACTATGGATTTGTCTCCAAAACAGTAACTAAGATGAATGACATCACATACAGAAATGCATATTACATGTCATTTAATTGTTGATATATGAGTCACCCAACAGTAGCACAGTCCTTCTTAATGTGTAGAATATGAGGCCAGGAACAGAACAACCAGCAAGGAAAAGGTACTGCATGTGTTCACATCCATGTATGGATTCACTATATGAGGCTTCTTCTCTTTTTTTCTTGCTGCGTGGCCAGTTTGGATTTGCTGCTGATGTTGATGAGGTCCTCTGGCCCATCCAGGATCACTGGCAGTTTGCTGGATGATATTACAGTAATGATTATAAACATTTTGTATTGTGAATGCACCAGGATTGACTTGAACGTTACTTTAACTTTGTAACACGAAGCAAATGCACTGAATTGTAACCCATCATTAAAAACAAGGCATAAAGAAAAAGTATGAGAACCCTTTGGTCTTCTGCATCACCTTCCTAAACTTCAAGTCACAATAACAGACAAGCACAATGTACCGAAGCTGAAAGACACTAACAATCATAGTTTCTTGTGTCTTAAATGAATACATCCAATAAAAATTCAGTTCTTGGGGAAAAAGTGTTCAGTGAAGACTGAAGGAATTAAATTAGTTTGTTAATAGTTCAAGTATATTTCCATTTCTCTTGAAAATGTGCCAATTTATCCAAAACAGATTGGAGTCATGGTCTTCATAGGTTTTTATACCTCTGTTGGTCTATGCATGTATTTCGGATCAGCTGTGAAGTCCTGATGATTCTTTAAGGTTGTTGGAGGCCTTCCTATCAAATACAGCTTGTCCACCTTTGACCTGATTCAGCAAAGCTGGTAGTTATTTTAAATGTTCCCCACTTGTAAATCATTTTTCACACAGCTGAATGGCAGATTCAATGTTTCTGGGATCTTTTAATAGACCTTCTCTGATTTCTTTACAATCTTCTTTCTGAGCTCTTTGAATCTGAGCACCGAGGGCAAACTAAAGTAAATGTTGAAGGCTTAAACAGGGCAGCCTCTTCCTAAACGCTACGTGAATGTATTTTAAACATTTGTGCCTCCTCTGTTGCACTCAAATCTGACTGTCAGCATTTATAGTAGTAATAGAAGTGGTGGTGTCCTTTTGTGTTTCCCCCAAAAAGAACTGTTTTTCTATTAATTATATTTTACAAAATATTTATTTGGTTATCATGAGATGATGAGGCTGTTAGGGTTGTTTCACATAGTTGGAAGTGAACAGCAGGACATGTTGGTGGACTGTTGATCTACTGTTTCTACATGACTGATACAAAAGTCCAAACACTGTGATTATGCTTGTATTAAAAAAAAAACATTTTATTTTTATTTTTTGAGACACAAGCTTATAATCTAATTATAATATGCAATGATATAATGTATATCAGTCTTATGGTGCAAACAAATAGGTTCCCGCTTGAGCAAAACATAAATATTCTGAAAGGATTATGGTACAAATATCATGATATACATGGAGAAAAAAAAAACTGATACTCTCATAAGAACATCTTTGATACCATCTCCTAAAATATATTGCAAAAAATAAAAAATAGGAATAAAAAAAAAAATCACATGTAAAAAACATGTTATTGAATTCATTCATGTCATTGACATTATGCAACTGTTGTTTTTGACATTTTTCACAAAAAACTATATATAATCTTTAAAATTGCATATATATATATATATATATATATATATATATATATATATATATATATTATATATATATATATATATATATATATATATTCTTTCCATATTTAGGCTGCAGCTAAAATGACTGCTCCATTAAAGACTGGGGTTTGTTGGTGTCCAACCGTCATTCCTTCTTCACACACGTGCAGCCAACCGACAGGTCGTAAGGACATCTGCACCAGCGATGTCCTGAACGCTTAAAAACTGAAATCTGGAAGTAGATCGGCTTGGCAGTCATGTTTTCCAGTTTGCAAGTCTGACATTCAGCATATTGAATCCCCCTCAGGTATGTACCATTTGCAGGTCTGAAAAGAAAAAAAAAAAAAAAAAAAACAGATGAAAGCTTATTATCAAATTTGGAGACACAAGGGCAGGTTGACACTGGGTTTAAATGACTACAGTCTTAGTTGCCAACACTTACATTTAGTCATTCCACAACCAAAAGTAAATCTAAAATTTGCCTAGTTAGATTAATGTATTTATTATTTATCAGTTTCTACATTTTTTTCTCCAATAATCTCGGTTATATACACTGTCCAGTTCCACAAACATGAGATGAACTGGCACTGATCAGGATGAATCTCAATGCTTTCATTCATCTCCTGACTTTTCTTATCATTCAATAGTCAAGACAGTCTCATCAGTTCAGTCAAAATTTAACTCAACTTGAAATGCAAAGTTTACTTTAATCCAAAACTCTTCTTCACTCAGCTACACATTAGTATTCTTACCTATTAATCAGCTTCCAGGGTGCGACTGAAGAGTCCCCCAGGCTTGACACGTGTTTGAAGTACTGGGTTTCATACTTGTCCATAAGGCGGTCCATCGGGGTGCAGTCATTGGGACAGTTAGTACCGCTGGAAACAGCAATGAGTCCTAATAAGAGCTGGAAAGAGAAAGAGAATGGTTCAGTTTAGTGTCATCATCGAAGGCTGCCACTTCAGCACAATCACCAAACTATCCCAATAACCAAATTACCATTTTCTGTTAAGTCTCTAATCAATCTAAAATGTTAGCACCATCAGTGATGTGCGTCTGTGAACTGTCAGGAGAAAGTTACTCTTGGAAGGCAGCTGTTAAATTCATCATTGAGTCACATGAACGTGTTATATCCAGTACTCACCAGGAGAGCAGTGGAAGCCATGCTGGAGTTGGAAAGCTGCAGCAGACGCTGAAACGAGCCTGATGGAGAACAGATTTACTTCTCTTGACCAGTGAAAAATCAGTCCGAGTGCTTGTTGTCCTCTGTCAGAGAGCAGTTTATATGTAGCCCTCTCTAGGAATACCTGCGCTGTTTAATACTCTGCCATGGTGGTGGCAGAACGGAACATTTGCATACTGGGAAGACCGTGGGGGCGTAAGGTTGGGCTGGGCCCAAATCATATTGTCACCACAGTTTATGTTCAGTTGCTGATTATTTGTTATCTGTGCTTCAACTTTTGGTTTTAGCTATATTTTGTTTGAATGCTGATGATTTAAAGTCTTAATTTCAATATAACAAACATCAGTTATTAAGAGACAAAGTGTGAATTTGCCAGCATGAAATGTTACTTTCAAAGTGGATCGTCTTTCTGAATCACAAATTGCTCAGAATAAGAAGTATTTGAGGTCTTGCAAATGCAAAATGTAACAACTTTTCCTGTTCTCAATATAATTTACACATAGCCTGGTGTATCCATGAACAGCGTTTGGTATCCATGGATACAAAATGAGGCTGAATCATTCATATGGTTTTTGAATAGAGGTGTGGCAGGGAAGCCCGCTGCTCTCCCAGCAGTGACAGGTAACTTCCTCTGAATAAAGCTCAGGGAAGCCCACACTCACGCCCACGCCAGCAACAACACGCCGGGCTTTCATTAAACTAGGGCAGCCATTCCCAAACTTCAGAATACCAAGGCCCAATTTAAAATGTGAAAAATCTCCACGGCCCACCGAAACCTTTAATCACAACTGTGATCAACATACAGGACCAGGAACCATGTTCTGATATTAATGTGAGGGGTCAACAAATAAGGTGACACTTGTCATATTAAGTTAAGATGATGGTAGAATAACACTTAACTGGTTTGTTTTGTTACTTCTTAATGTTTTTAAATCATATTGTTAATATTTTACAGTAATTAAAAACATATTAAAAAAAGATCGAGGATTTGAAACATATTTGTTTAATTTTAATCACCTCTCATGGCCCACCTGCAGTACCACGACGGCACACCAGGGGGCCGCGGCCCACACTTTGGGAACCACTGAGTTAGGGCATTTACTGATTAAGAATTACATCCATTTTCAGGAGCTCAAAGGTATTTGGACAACTGACTGAGAAGAAGTTGATTGGTTGATTGCAGCTAAAGCATTAACAAGGCTGGAGTTGATATCAGACGTACTTTGTATTCATAATCTTTTAAGGCTGTAACTATTTGAATCATATTCTCACAGACAAAATACAAATTCAACATTTTGTCTGATTTTACTCAAATGAAAATTTATATATTGTTTTAATTTTTAATTTTTTTTAATGCACAAGTTTAGGTGAATATGCACGAATGCTAACTTGCACAGGTGCACAGTTAGGGTGAGTGTGCACTGTTTCCTCTGTCCAGGCTGCACCAATGACAGCTGAAATGTGCGGAATTTTTTTGCATGTTTATTTATTTATCTTCTAATTATTTAACATCGACATCAAACCTATAAATAGCAGTATTACTAGGCGCAGGCGAATATCACGTTGACCGAGAATTTAGCTTCACAATGACCTCTGTAATTTCCCCCTCAGGCCGTGTGAGTCAGTCCGTCTACTGTCCTGACTTCCCCCTCATCTCCAACAACAAGCCTCGACATTTAGCTCAAAAGCTTTGTGTGGTAGATAAACAAGTTGTGTAAACATAATACGGTGGAGTGAATATAGAAATTTGACAAAGACATGAAACTGAACAAGATGTGAGTTTGTTGCTACGAGACACTTTGACCTTTAATGTAGCTGATGTAGTAATAGCAGTGTTGTAATCCTTATTATGAAATGCTGATAGACAAACATAATCACTGGGGAAGAACTTTAGTGGTCTGTTATAGTTACAAAACAAAAAGGAAAAAGGTTGGTGGACGCAGGGAAAACAACAGGATCATCAGAAAGTAAACAACTTTTTAAAAACCATTCCACTGCTGGGTATTGTATCCATGTACAGTGTTTCTAAATTTAAAATATGCACCCACCCACACACATGGAAAGCAGATTAGAACAGCTTTTACTGTTTGGTCACATGCTCACAAAACTGCAGAATAGTATTTGTATCTCGGGATACCCCTGTGTCTGACAGAGGAAGATAACAGTGGTGTGGGTGGGGGGGTGGGGGGGGGGGGGGGGGCTGTTTTAATAAAAACCATTAATAAAAATAGCCCTCAGACAAAAATACTCACTGGAACCATGACAACAATAAATCATCCCACGACATTTTAATCGACAATATGAACCCACATATATGCAACCAAATTTCATGACTTATTTAAATATAATCAATAACCTTAATTTAATTCTTAATTCAATTTATTCATGAATTTAATGACGTAATACTTCAACTCATTGAACTTATTCTAGCTCAGAGTAGAGGGTCGTGATGAAATGGAAGCCTCCTGTTTCCTTTTGAACCTGGATGTTAAACTTCTACTAATGTGACAAACGTTCATATTTGTTAAAACTATGTTTCTGCCTGTCTGGTCATGAACAGGTGCTGGTGCAACTGAAAGTTTTTCTAAAATAGGGGGAAAAGTTACTTGTTTGGTTTTGAACAAGAAGTTTGTAAAAATATTTTATGGAATATTTAATTGAGTAATCTTTTAATGTTAAAAAAAAGACATTAAGCAACATTCTCAGACTGGTATTTTGCATCTTTCTCAATCTTAGGAAAACCTTTGTGATGCTAGAACAGCTTATTATTTGTTATTAACCCTTGTGTGGTATTAGGATTTTCTGCATTCTCGGGGTGCACCTTAGGATTTCATACCATAACTCAGCCCCTGTGCAGGCTAGAGACATTCTGTTTTCACCGGAGGAAACTTGAGGATGCCCTTTAGGTCACTGACCTACCACTAGGTTTCTCCAACCTGAGGGGGTGGAGCCTATTCAAACCCCTTTTTTCCACGCCACCAGCCTCACTTCTCAGCCTCTGTGTGGGCTAGAGACACACTGTCTTCACTGGAGGGTTACTGGTGGGTAAGCTGTGACATCACTGACTCTCCCTATGATGACCTCGACCTTTGGGGGCGGAGTTTCGCCATCACGCATGCCACAAATCCCACTTCTCAACCTCTGTGTGGGCTAGAGACATGCTATTTTCACTAGTGGGTTACTGGTGGGTAGCCTTGACATCACTGACCCTCCCTATGATGACCTCGACCTTTGGGGGCGGAGTTTCGCCATCATGCACGCCACGACTCCCACTTCTCAGTCTCTGTGTGACTGAGGACACGCTGTCTTCACTGGAGGGTTACTGGTGCATTGCTGTGATGTCACTGACCTTCCCTGTACTGACTGTCACCTTGGGGGGCGGAATTTTGCCATCATGCATGCGACGAATCCCACAACTTAGCCCTTGTGTGTATGTGCGTGCCCATGTGTGTGTTTGTTTACATATAGAGTGTAACATAGAGTGCAGAAGAATGTAGTATATGCTATGTTGAAAGCTTTTGTGTGTGCATGTGCATACAGTAGTCAAAAAATAGCCTAGTGTGTGTGTGTGTTTGACGGGTTGGAGGAGATGATGGTCTTCAATCTGTAAAACAAACTAAATCTAATGGAGTACACACATAAATTCAAGGTAGGAAAAGGACAGGACAACTAACTGTATGGTGCACTCAGGGCTGTCCCTGTGGGGGGACAGTACTGCGTGCATCATATCTCTAGCACACACGGGGGCTTGATTGTGGGATTTGTGTTGCAGGTGATGTGGTAGCGAAACCCCGCCCCCTTTGATCAAGGGTGATTGTGGGACAGTAAGGTGCACTCAGGGCTGTCCCTGTTGACCCCCTGGTGCATGCATCATGTCTCTAGCACACACAGGGGCTGGGATGTAGGATTCCTGTTGCATAATGGTGTGGTAGCAAAGCTCCGCCCCCTTGGGTCAAGTTTGATTGGGAAAAATATATCCCCCACTCCACCCCCTGTTCAGGTACTCTAGTCTCTGGAAGGCAAGTAAAAGTATGCAGCAATCTATATGGTCCTATTCCAATGTTCACACTAAAGCTGTAGAGTAGACTACTGCCCTATTGTTTTACACTGGGGTCCTTTGGACCCAAACACCCTCTGTGTGTAAATGTAAAGGGGGGGTGTAGAGTGTGAGCTCCCCCCAAAAAAGTTATCCTCCATGCCCCTCACATAAAATAAGCCAAGGACAATGAGTTTCAAGTTGAAAAAAGTATTACTTGTATGATTTTTATTTTAGTAAAGATTAAAAAAGGGTCCAAAAGACCCTAACATCACACAAGGATTAATAGAAGAAAACAAAAATAACCCACTTTTTCTTTTCAGCACTATAGCCAGGTTGACAAAGAGTCACAACTCTATTGAGTTGCTGGATTCCTGCATTTCAGGGGTTTAATCCTGCCGTTTTTATCAAAAAAGAAAATTCTTCTTCTCCTCACCAGATCTTTAAAATCCAGCAAATACAACCTCAGATGAACACACAAGATGTTCCACTTTGCCAGATTTTTCGATAAGTCTTTATTAAGGTTTATAAAATCTAAGCCATGCGGTGGAAACAGTGTGAAATCCATGATTCTATAACTTGTAGAACCACAATAACATTTCGAAGTGATTATTTTCCATGATCAGTTTCTCGTGTCATTGTGGAAAAGTTTTGGCTCATTCTTCAGCACGACGTCATCACAGCTGACTGAAGTCCAGAGACATTTGTTGATGTGCAGCTGTCTTCAGAGGTCCTGCCGCAACATTTTTCAGCAGGTTGAGGTTTCAACTTCAACTGGGCCGCTGCCACACCTTGATTCTATAAAAAAAAAACCAAAAAAAACCCAGAGATTTTATTGTAAATTTGCTGGTGCGCTTGGTATCATTTTGCTGATGTTATGTAGATTAGAAATTAGAAGTCATTATTTTTCTTTATTTTGTTTAATTAGTGGGATACATTTTATTTCTGACTTTTATTGCTGTGTTTTGACAAATTAAAAACCACGTTGTGTTTTTATTAGGAACCTTTCTATCATGTCTCAAAACATAACTTTTTTCTTCCCTTCTTTTCCATCAGTTCCATTACTGACGGTTTCTAGTAGAGAGATTTCCCTTTTCTGCAGTGTTTGCGTCCAGTAGAACACGAGATGATGTCAGAGCCTGTGTTATTTTTAAATCAAGCCTGTCTACATAGACAGCAGCTGACTCAGACTGCTTCATGCTTTGCATTTGCTCACTCACAAACAGAAATCTCTCAATGCAAACACGGTCAAGTCTGTTTTATTATGTTTTTTTTAAATTTACATTTTATTTACATTTTTTACAGTTTCATATAAACAAAACACAACAAGACGGGTCCTCGCATATGTAGCATAAAAATAATAATTCACAACACTTACATATACAGTATATACATTATACATCGCTCAAGAGTCCATAAAATGAAAAAACTCGGTGCATCATGTTATTTCCTGTTGAAATATGTTTTAATGTTTTTTTATTTCATATTTTTGAACATGGAATTTTAAGAACATTTGAGCTTTGTGAAAACTTTTTTTTTTTGTCCTAACCATTTAAAAAAATGCAGGAAGGTCAATATTTGTTTTAAAGCCATGGTTTGTTTTAATGTTTAGCTCTGGATTAAATTAAATTTACATTTGAGCTCTAAGTTAAACATTTACCTGGAATGAGTCACATTTCAGGTTGAGTATTGCTAGTGTTACCTTGACAGCATGACTGGAACATAAATGGCATTTACTTTATAAGAAGATAAGAACGAAGATACCACCATGCTCTGTTGCAATATGCCTGTCTTACATAAGATTTAGTGAAAATGTATAACTGGAACTAATTTATACAAACTGAAGAGGTGGTTGGTTGAAAAAGGGTGGACTGAAGACAGCACAGGGCCACTAACCGTTAATGTTCAACAGTGGTTCTCAACCATTTTTGAATAAACAACCCCCTGGGCCACCATGATGCTCTTAACGCCCCCCCCCCCCGCCAAAAATAAATAAATAAATAAATGTGCGTGTCTGTGTAAGCATGGATTTTAATTTGTGGAAATAGAAATAATGGAAATGACATGGTAAGAATACTATATTATTATTTGATAAACTGCCATTATTATTATTATTAGTAGTATTATATTATTTATAAGTATATTACTTAAGTGGCCAGTGTAGCGCAGCAGATCTCTGTCTGTCAGCTCATCCAACACCTGAACAACAATGAACATTTTTTTCCCCCCTTGGAGTTCCTCATACGGCGTATTATGTAATGTGTGCTAGGGATTCCCCTGTAGGATTCCCCTTTTTAGGAGATAATTTGTGCTGATTCAGGAGAAGGACTGCGACAAGACCACAGCTGGGCCTTCAAAGTCATGTCGCCCTGGTCGAGGAACTCAGTGACTGAGGCAAAAAGCTCACACAGCCTGGCATTAATACATCACTTTAGATGCTTTGTCTGGATGTTCTTTAGAAAGATGCTCCTGTAATCGCGACGGCTTCATGGCTTCATTGGAGAACACCTGCTCACATCGCAAGCACATCTGCAGATGTACATTGCTCGGTGATGGAGTAAATCCATAATTTACGTAATTAGCATTGTAATTAGCATCAATTTTTTTACTTAGAAGTCACGACCTTACAAACTCAACAGTGAGGTCAAAAGAGGCCCAAAGCCTGGATAACGTGTTAACTGTTGTAATTTGTAACTGTGCAAATACACAAGAATGTGTAACATTTTACTAACAGATTTTTCCTAATAGAAATGAAAAAAAATCTCCCTTTTAAAAGGATATATAAGCTCACTAAGCACTCAAAAATAATAATAAAGAAAGATAAATACTATCAATATAATGGAACAGTGCATAGTGCAAATCTGCAAATACTATGAAGAATTAACAATTCTTTTGCAGAAAAATAAGCATGTCTTCCAGCCTCTGAACCAGCCAGACTCTCTCTCTCATCACGGTCATCTTCCATCAGTCCAAAGCGTCAAAAACACAACACTCTTTATCGCATGTTGTGTGCGCAAATGTTTCTGCATGTTACTCGTGTTCCCTAAGCTGTCTGATTGTGACGTAGAGAGAAAAGGAGATTTTACCGGGTCATGGAAGCAGCAGACTCGGGCTTCTGGTCTCAGACAGCAGCTTTATTTTTTGACAGGAAATCTGAGCACAACATTTTATGGAAACTTAAGTAGATTTGCACTATAAAAAAACCTTGACAAACCATGGAAGTTTAAAATAGAGCTCTCAAGGCGTGGCGCCCCTCATTTGTGCCTGAGCGCCCCCCTCTCAGTCCTGACGTTTCCAGCGCCCCCCTAAAGGTCCAGAAAGCTCCCTGGGGGGCGGTGCCACACCCGTTGAGAAACCCTAATATACATGTACAGGCCCGAAACACAAAATCAAAGAAGGCCAGGGTCTACCACACAATACAGGACCTGAGATGCAGGCTGTGCAAAGAAGCCCCTAAAACAGTGCAGCACATGTTAGCAAGGTGTAAGATGCTGGTAGGTAAGACAAACATGGAACGCCACAACCAGGTAGCTGACATAATGCTCAGAAACATCTGCATGGAATATGGACTGGAGGTCCAGGAGTCAAGTTGGAAGATGCCTCCAAAGGTGGTTGAAAACAAGCGGGTCAAGATCCTGTGGGACGTCCCTTGCCCACCTTGGCAGTGTTGTGTCCCCTTCAAGCTCGGGTGTTTCTACCAGCGCCCTGGGAGCCTCAGGGTTCTGCGTAAGATCTGAATTGTTCCTAGTATTGCACTCTTCTGGACTGAGATCTCAGATGTTGTTCTTAGCACTTCAGCCAGGAAGTGGTGCCAAAGCTTTACCGGGAGGTCAAAGCCAGTGTGGTTGAGGTTCTCAGAGGGGCTAACCGATGGATAGACATGTAGAGCCACGCAAAGTTATTTTACTATAACTGCTCATGTGATCACTGCAGAGTGGTCATTGGCTTGCTTTGTGCTACTAACGTGACCTCTTTTGGAGTCGCACATGGGGGCTAACATAGCTGGAGTGCTAAAGGAGGCGGTGGCAGAATGGCAGCTGGAAAGGCCACATCATCAGATCACTGTGGTAACTGACAACGCGAGGAACATGGATGTCGCAGTGAGGGAAGCCGGGCTGGCGCCGCACATCAGGTGTTTCGCCTGCACTTTAAATTTAGCCACCCAGGCTGGTTTGAGTGTGCCGCGCGTTGCAAGCTTGCTGGGTCGGATCCAGCGGATTGTGAACTTCTTCCACAGGAGCCCGACAGCTACTGCTGTGTTGGCAGCGAAACGAAAATCTTTGCTCGGCCTGGACATCAATGAGCTCAAGCTGATTGTGGATGTTACCACACGCTGGAATAGAAGCCTGGATATGCTCGAACGCTATCTCACACTGCAACCGGCTGTGGCTGCTGCTCTACTTAGCTCTGCCATAATGGCCGTGAAGTTGACACAGTGGACAACATGGACATTTGTGATGCTGAGGACATCATGAAACTTCTCAAACCTCTTAAAGCAGTCACTGCTGTGCTAAGTGATGAACAAAACCCAACGGTGTCTCTAATTGTACCCTTAAAGCACAGGATTGAACGGAGTATGCTGCCTGATAAGGAGGGCTCCACCACTGTGAGCATCATGAAGAAAGCCATCTTCAACAATTTGTCAGACAGATACTCTCGGGACAACCATCTGCATGAGTACACTGCCCTAGACCCTAGATTCTGCTCTCTGCATCATATTGATGAAGATCAGTGCCTGGATGGGTTCCACAGGATGAAGGAGAAAGCTGTGCACCTGCACAACCAGGTGCAGGAAGGTGCTGTGGAGGAAACTGGTACCGCAGCAGAGCTGCCTGCAGACCATTCAGATCTTCAACAACCCCTTTTCAAGAAGACTGCTTTGGAGAATCTCCTAGAAGGGACTTTCACAGAACGTATAGAGGCAGCACAGACCAATCACATATGTGGGGTTGAGGCAGAAATTGCCAGGTACAGAAGTGAACTGTCTATTTCCCTCACAAGCTGTCCACTGAAGTGGTGGAAGGAGAACAGTCAGATGTACCCACTGCTTTCACCTCTAACGAAGGCTTACCTCACCACACCAGCCACCTCTGTCCCCAGTGAAAGGCTGTTTTCAACTACAGGGGATGTTGTAACCTCACAGAGATCTCAGCTTCAGCCTGAGAATGTTGACATGTTGATTTTTCTCATGAGAAACCTGAAAATCCCAAAATTCACAAGCAAGCCATAGTTTATTTGAAGAAACTTTATGTTTTTGTATGTAATTAGTTTTGATGAGACTGAGAGTTATTTTTAAAGGTCCAGTTATTCTTTGTTATTAAAATGGATAACTATTTCTATCCCTTTTTTTTAAGAGGACACAAAGAATGTGTATTAAAGTATTTCTGGAAAGATAGGATCTTCTTTTTTTAATTTGAGGTATACATTTGTCATTTTAGATGTTTACAGTTAACAAGGTAAATAATTTACTCCTGATAAGAAAAGATAAATGGTAATTTGCCATGTTCTTGTAAACAAAGAGTCTTTATTATTATTATTTATTATTTTATGGGAGATTTGGGTTTAAAAATCCTCTCATTCTTTAAGTGGATAACGTTTCAGTTGCACTTTTTTTAAGAGGACACAAATAGTGTTTTAGTGTTTCTGTAAAGTGTTTTAGTGTTTTTTTTTGTTATTTCAGATGTTGAATGAAATCAGTTAAATAATTTTCTTGTGATAAAAAGGAGATAAATGATGTGCAGTATTCCTGTAAAGAAAATAGACTATATTTAAGATGATCATTTCAATTGCACTATTTCCTGTGAATAAAAGATTATTTTATTTGGTCATACATTCTGTAGCTCATTTTCCATCCAACCATCATTAACTTCCGCTTGGTCCGGAGGTCACGGGGGCAGCAGCTTCAGCAGAGAGGCCCAGACCTCCCTCCCCTCGGCCCCTCTGAGCCAGCCAGACATCATGGTCATCTTCTAAATGTAATGCAGAAGGCATAGCGTTAATGTTATAGCGTGTTTTACAAAGAAGGACATAGGCAGTGGGATAGCTACTTAGCAGAGTTGCCTTCCATAGTAACTGCAGAGGTGATCTTAGCTTGGCTACTGCTGCTGCTGATGGGTTGAGACCCATCAGTTCGAAGCGCGTCAAAAACACGACACTCGTTTAACATTAGCGCATGTTGTGTGGGCAAATGTTTCTGCGTGTTAGTCGTGTTCCCTCCCGACGCTGTTATCTCCATTTTACAATGACTGCAAGTTGCCTTGTTGGCATCTTTCTTTGTGAAGTGAAACCAAACTTTGGAGCGTTTGAACCTGGCCACCTCATCGTCATTGTTGTTTACAACTGCAATGCATGTGCTAAACTGATGCAACTTAATTACGTAAGTGCTTTCTGGAACTGACTATGTGTAACTTGCGTAAATTACGTGAGATTCGTGCTGGTTGGAATCGATAAGAGAATCGCTAGATAAACTGCCAAATGATTCCATGGAATTGAAACACACAGAACCGGTTCTCTACAGGAACCGGTTCTCGATTCCCAACCCTAGTGGTTGCAGGCTGGAAGCTGTGGCGAGCCAGAGTAGGCCAAAAGAATATCCTGAGTCGTGTGGAGCAGGTCCAAGCAGAAGAGCTGATGAGCGGGAAAGAGGTCCTTTGTCTCACAAACCATACGGTCTCTGTAACTCATAACCTGTGGCCCAACAATGACCAGGACAGAACACGCATTGTTCCTCCCGTATCTAGGATTCGACAATCGATCGAACTCTCTTCTCCAGCACCCCTGCATACGTAGACCTTACCAGGGAGGCTGAGGAGTGTGATTCCCATGTAATTGGAACACACCCTCTGGTCCCCCTTCTTAAAGAGGGGAACCGCCACCCCAACCTGCCAGTCCAGAGGTACTGGCCCCTATTTCCATGCGATGTTGCAGGGACGTGTCAACCAAGACAGTCCTACAACATCCAGAGCCTTCAGGAACTTAGGGCGGATCTCGTCCACCCCTGGAGCCCGGCCGCTGTGCAGCATCTTAACTACTCAGTAGCCAGTTTAGTCAGCCAGGGGTCGGCACGCCAAGGCCCACGCTTTCGGCTGCCGCCCCAAAACGCATTGCACCCGACTCCTATGACCCTCCCTGCGGGTGGTGGGCCCACGGGGATTTATCATTTTCTTCGAGGTCAAAAGTTGACATATTTTAGGTAATCCTGACTGACCTGACACAGGAGACATTTAGTCTGATTGACTTCAGACAATGAGACAAAAAATGAAAAGTGTGTTTTTGCACAGTGTTTGTAAACTTCTGGCGTCAACTGTAACATCTTAAAGATGACAGCTTTTAACTATTTGTGTAGCTGTTATATGAAAACTGCATTTTGGGTCCTTATTGTATAATGCTGATTCATAAGTCTGTGACTTTTGCTCTAGATTCTGGCCTGTTGAGGGCCATCGCTCCTGATTATCACTCTGGCTCCATCAAGTCACTAAGTTTTGACACGTAGGTGTCTAAAAAACTTATCTCAAGGTCCTCTTGTTGTTAATGTGATGGTTTTAAAGGCGGCTGTTTCTTACTGATAAATTGTCATTTCTGATCATCCTGCATCCTGTGATGTGACTGAATGACCTCTCTAACACTGTATACAACTTGGAGAATAAATCCACTTTGCACCTCTGTCGTAGTCTGTGTATTGTTTAACTGCCGATTGATTGTCTCACTAGAAAACACAATATATATATACTCCTAAGAAAGATATACCCAATTCTTAAATTTACAGTAGCTTTTATCCCTTTCAGTTTTTAACCACATTTAGATGTCGATGGACGTCTTCGTGAAGACGTCTTTCAATGTCTCGTAAGTGGCGGCTTTTCACCTTTAACTTTTCAACCAAATCAAAACGTGGTTTAGATGTCTGACAAAGTCATCTTTTCAATGTCTTTTCAACATAACTTTGATTGGTGGGAAAGGAATCTGAGTGAGACCAAGGGTAAACTTAAATAACAAGACTTGACCATGACTGGATTACAATTGCATGTGTGCATGCAAAAGGGGTTAGACCCACACCTCAACAGTCAATGCAGGAAAGACCACTTGACTTGAGTGTCTGAGACCAAACATGTGAGATAGCAACTCTGCCGGTGCCCATGGTGGAGATCGTGAAGGGATGTGGTATCTTGGCTCCAGCGTGTTGATCAACAGCTGAAAGCCTTTATTTTCCACAACTGAAAAGGGCCTCAAATCTTTTGCAATAAAATAACCCATCATCCTGGTAATTTCTTGTGCCCTTGCGTTGTTGAGGGAGAGAGGAGATGGAAAGCTGCTTCCCAAGATAATTTGGCTTTATAGAGATGCTGCCATCTGGAAGATTGGAACACTAACTACGATGTTCAAAACTCTGATACAGTGGTACCTCTATTTACAAAATTAATTGGTTCTGGAAGTAGTTTCGTAACCTGTAAATTCCGTAAGTAGCAACGCGTTTTCATGTAAATGCCCTAATCCGTTTCAAGCCCCCCAAAATTCAGACACACAT
This sequence comes from Hirundichthys speculiger, assembly GCA_018398805.1. Taxonomy (NCBI): domain Eukaryota; kingdom Metazoa; phylum Chordata; class Actinopteri; order Beloniformes; family Exocoetidae; genus Hirundichthys; species Hirundichthys speculiger. The sequence continues at coordinate 229,494 of JAGFBZ010000737.1, read as the reverse complement.
TTTTTTTTATAAATCATAAAAATGCACAATAAACATAAAATGAGAGTTGTACATAATAAAAAACAAAGAATAAAGAAAGAATAAAAATTATGTTCATTTACCTTTTAACTGCTATCCTTGTTACCTTTTGCCTTCTTTGGTTAAATAAGTAAATAGTAATAAGTAAAGGAAATAAGTATTTGATCCCCCGCTGATTTTGGCAGTTGTCATACTAAGAAATAAATGAACAGTCTCAGGTTTTTATGGCAGCTTTTTTTTAACAGTTATAGAAAGAATATTGAAAAAAAATTGAGAAAATTACATGAAATGAAAAGTAAAAATTAATTTGTAAGTCATTGAGGGAAATAAGTATTTGATCCCCGACCAACCTTGACCAGTGTTGGCTCCCACAGACCACTGGCATACTCCTAATCTCACTGAAGTAATTACCTGCATGAGAGACACCTGTTCCAAATAGTCACCTGTATAAAAAGCCATCTGCCCACAGACTCAGTAATACTCCACCATCTCCACCATGGACAAGACTAAAGAGCTGTCAGAAGATGTCAGGGACAAAGTTGTTGAACTCCACAAGGCTGGAATGGGCTACAAAACCATAAGTAAGAAGCTGAATGAGAAGGTGACAACTGTTGGTGCAATTATTCAGAAGTGGAAGAAGTACAACATGACTGTTAATCAACCTAGGCTGGGGGCTCCATGGAAGATATCAACTTGTGGGGTCTCAATGATCATGAGAAAGGTTAGAGATCAGCCGAGAGCTACACGGGAGGAGCTGGTTAATGATCTCAAGGCAGCTGGGACCACAGTCACCAAGAAAACTATTGGTAATACACTGAGACGCAATGGTTTAAATCCTGCAGTGGTCCAAGGTCCCTCTGCTCCAGAAGGCTCATGTCCAGGCCCGACTCAGGTTTGATAACGAACATATTAATGACTCAGAAAGAGACTGGGAGAAGGTGCTGTGGTCAGGTGAGACCAAAATTGAGCTCTTTGACCTCAACTCAACTCGACGTGTTTGGAGGAAGAGAAATGCTGAATATGACCCCAAAAACACCATCCCTACTGTCAAGCATGGCGGTGGAAGCCTTATGCTTTGGGGGTGTTTCTCTTCTAAGGGGACAGGTCGACTTCACCGCATCGATGGGAAGATGAACTGGGCCATGTACCGCAGAATCTTGGGTGACAACCTCCTTGCCTCCACAAGGACATTGAAAATGGGTCGTGGATGGGTCTTCCAGCATGACAACGACCCAAAACATACAGCCAAGGAAACAAAGGAGTGGCTCCATAAGAAGCACATCAAGGTCATGGAATGGCCTAGCCAGTCTCCTGACCTTAATCCTATTAAACATCTATGGAGAGAGCTGAAGCTGAGAGTTTCCAAGCACAAGCCTCAAAACCTTCAGGATTTGGAGATGATCTGCAGAGAGGAGTGGATGAAAATTACTCCTGATGTGTGCAAACCTAGTGGCAACTACAAGAAACGTCTGACAGCTGAGCTGCCAACAAGGGTTTTACCACCAAGTATTAGATCTTGTTTTGCTAGGGGATCAAATACTTATTTCCCTCAATGACTTGCTAATTGATTTTTATTTTTTCATGTAATTTCTCAAATTTTTTTTCAATATTCTATCTATAACTGTTAAAATAAAGCTGCCATAAAAATCTGAGACTGTTGATTTATTTCTTAGTATGACAACTGCCAAAATCAGCGGGGGCTCAAATACTTATTTTTTTCCACTGTATATAAATATATATATGAAGGTCCTTAAAAATGTTTAAGGCCGGTAGTCTGACAGACACAAATAGTTGTGCAGCCACAAGGCAGTAAGACCTACCTTTTACAGAGGCTCACCCAGTCAGATCAGGTCACATGACCTGCCAAGGTTCAACAACCTGAGATCCTGGCTAAACCCTCAGGTGGGCCAGTTTTATAGGGAGGCCAGCCAATCAAACTTGAACTAGGATGAGGCTGAGGAAGAGGAAACTGGTGGCCTAGAAGGGGAAAACTGATGTGGCTTGACTCCACTGGTTCCACAGACTTCAGACAAAATGCGGCCTCCAGTATCAGTCATTTTTGGTGATTTTTGACGCACAAGTATCATGTTTATGTGAATAACCAACAGGTTTCAATCATACTACGTTATTTACAACCAGCAATTTGCAATAAGGAGGCACAATGAAACATGGCAAGTTATAACAATTTTATTTTCCTGTCATGAACTTGATCAAGCACAAGAAAAGCCATTCACAACACAAGGAGAGACAGAGAAAGAGCATAATATTACAGAGATGAAAGATGGCATGTGTCTCACCTTCATGTAAGAGAAGACGAAAGAAAACAGAAGCAAGAATAAAAAGTTGGTTGAACATATTTTTCCATAATAATAATAAAAGCTACAAAAAACAGAATTATAATACATAAACACTACAATAAAATCTTCACATCCTCTCCCTAAATGTTCTCACCTCCTCACGCTTTACTCCTGAAGCCAAGGGCAGTATGATCGCACATGAGCAAATATCAAGTACACAGACGGTTTATGGCTTTGCTGAAGCCAGAACTTTCTTAGGAGAGCAGAAGCAAAGGAGCAAACAAGCATTTCCAACAGCGCTGATCTGCACACTTTTCACAACTCGAGTCCTATCAGTTACTTGAAGGGGCGTTTTACTGTTACAAAAGGTCTAAATGCTTCTTTTCTGCTGCGAGCTTCAAGAATGACTGTTGTTTATCCGTTAATAAGGATTAACATTTTTTTTTTTTAAGTGTCTAAAATTTAGAAAATCATTTTGTGGATGCTTGGGTAATTTCAAATCAGACACAAAGACGCAAACACAACAGCTTTAGTATCAAAGAGCAAATTATCAGTCACTTTATAAAGGACTGTACTTTAATTATATACATTGCTTGAAAAAAAGGGGGCTAAGATCTCAAAAAGGCCGAATGGAGCTTGAGATGTTTTTTCCTGTCAAGGTTAAGTGTCTTGTCAGAACTCATCTCTGAATTTAAATGATTTGTGGAGCTGATGTACATGAAGAATCAGTTTGTGCTCAGAGGGTAAATGGGTTTAATATGCGATCAAATTTTTTTTTTTAGCATGGGTGTGTTTTTTTGGATTGCCCTTCCTCTAGAGGGCTTTTATTTGGGGAAAAAAAACAATTAAAAAAGTGTTGACTTTCAGGAATAAAAAAGGAAAGAATATTAAAGATTATTTATCCTGGTGCAAAGTGTTGATTGAACTGATTTTCTTTAATGATTTAATTTGGTGGTTATTTAAATGGGGTTGGTTAATATATCAAGGCTGTCGTTTCGTTGATGTGTGTTTACGTATGCGTGCAGGTGCATCTGGTGGGATGAACAACAGAAAAACTAGACATAAACTGAGTTTAGAGGATGATCATGTTATCTCCAGGTCAACTTGACTTGGCAGGAGTAAAGGGTGATGCTGGAGGGACTGCAGGAGGACACCGGCTTCGTCTTTCAGCGTTGTTAAACAATTCTTCCATAAACAAGTGGGGCATTTTGCTTCATTTTTTTCAAATGTCAACCATCGTATCCCATTGAAGCCAGAATGCGGAAGCGATTTGTTTTTACTAATCAGTTTTTGAAGGATTTCCATTTCAAAAATGCCCAAGTTGCAAAATGTCAGAAGTAACTATACACTGTTTAATATCTTGTCAAATCAGTGAAATCCTTCATCAGGAAGGTTTACTTCATTCTGAGGAATGTTTACATGCTTTTGCCTGTCTCATTGTGTTGACTACTTTTTTTTCCCTTCCTTTTTTTTTGTTGAGGAAATTTTTAGTTTTTATAAAAGAAATCTTAAAAAAAATGTGACACCTTTGAGAGGACACTGCAACCAACTCCAGTATACTTTGCCCCCAAGTTAACTTTCACTCGATCCGTTATTTGGTTGTTCAGTCTGTTGTACAATAAGAGAAAACACCACAGAGTGCCTCCAGGGTACTCCAAAGAATTGAGTTTTCTTAGTTTTACAAACACAATTTATCTGACTCGTGGAGGGAAACAGAAAGGTGAAAATATGTCTGACTTGGAGAAAAAAAAAACCTGCAGAGGGTCATCAGCTGAGTTTGCTCATGAACTCCTGAAATCTCAGCCATTTAGCATTTAGATCAGGATCTAAACTGATTAGAGGAAAGCTACTTTACAAAGCAGGTATAACTGAAGAACCTGAAACTGGATCTTTTACTCTCTCTTACACGACATCTACACTTCTGATGAGGTCAGAGAGAGAACACCATGACACTTTCTGAAAAACAAAGAAAAGAATAAAGAGCTACAGAGGAACGCATGATCATAATGCCACATCCTAAAAAAGGCAGTTTTTACAGCCTGAGTCGTCTAATCAATAGTACACACTGTAAACTGAAGACCACGAAAGGAAACTGCTGTGATTGAATGTAATAATTGTTTTAGCTGCCGATACAAGTCAATCTAACCTGACGGTAATATTCACCATAAAATCCAATGAAATCAGTAAAAAAAAGAAATTGCAAGTTAAGCAGGTTTTTATGCGTCTTAGCAATTGGACCTCAAAAGCCTGAGAACTGCGTATTTACACGCAATAGTGATAGAGAAGCTGAGATATTATTCTGATATGTTCCCTGAAAACACCGGACATGTGTGGGCGCCACTGTGAAAACCTTACCCTACCTTAACCTGATGACTCTATAAACATCTGGAACAGCCAACCGCTGTTGGTTGCTGGATGTCCAGGTTCTTGGGTTGTCGTGAAGAAATGTTTTGGTGAAAATCTAAGTTGTCTTCACATTTGTGTTTTGACAAGACGGAGAATACAAAACCAGAAGTTTCTAAAACATTTGATATGAAGGTAAAAAACATTTTTGTTGAAACTGAACTTTTGTGGTGGGCGCTGATCTTCCAGTTTGACACAATGAAAAAGCACACTGGGACATTCAAGCTATGAGATAAACTAACATAAATGTAGTTAATATATAAAATATTCTCTGGAAAATCCTAAAACAGTTAGTTTTGGTTTTACATAGGTGAAAAAAAGAAACCCTGTAAAAATAAAATCAAATATTCCATTACTTACATGTATAGCTGCTCCTCACTGTCCGTGCACTTTAAAATGGCTGGTGGCAGCAGTTTTAAGACATATTTGTTCATTAAATATTTTCATTTTCCATTTTGTTCACATTTATGTGACAAGTTGTGGATTTGAGGTGTTTTGTGCCATTTTTCTTCTAACGTTGTTCCACTGTTCTTTACTGCGAGAGGCTAAAGGCCACCTACTTTTACATGTTACTCCAATTTACAAGCCTTTATAGAAATGATGACTCAGAACGCATATTTTCACCTTTGTGTTTTTACCCTGGGGAACCTCTGAGCAAGAAGAAAGCATTTTGAGTTGTATTGAGGAGCAGTTGGTCGTTTGTGGAGCCGCTGCAGGTGTTCGGAGCACAGGTGGTGACGTTGGGCTTTCGTCCTTCTGGCCAGATGGTGACTAATGTGGATTCAGCCTCCCTTCCGCCTGCTAGGTAGTCTGCAGGGAGGACAGAGCACACATCAGAGACAGAATCATGTATAAGCATGTGCCTGCATTTGCCTTTAAATATCATTAAAAAAAACAGGAATAACCTAATTGGCATTACACTCCATCCTGCAGAGCATGAACCAATGTGAAATGTGTACAGTTCAGCTGGCGTCAACTCCATCACTAATCTCCCAGCAGTCAGTAATTCTTTTATTTCACACCAGCGATGTCAACATTTACATAACCACACTGTAAGTGTTGCATTCAGTCATAACCTGCTAAACCAGTGCAGTGACTGTTCAGAACTCCACTCACCTGCATGTATTAGATGTTTCTCTGCTCCATTACACCTGCTCAGGTGCACGGACCTGCACGGACCGGTTCACCAGCTGATAGCGATCCACTCACGTGAATCAGGTGTGCTGGAGCAGAGAAACTCTCGTTTTTACTTCCCCCTTTTTTCTCAAGATTTCATTGTATGTATGCATACTGAGGTTGCCAGTTACGTATTTGCTTGGTAAAGGCTTTGGATGGCCAAGGCGGCCTGTCATAGATTCCTAAAGTGCTCTGACATTGCAAACAAACAAGCGCACTGAGGAAATACTGTAAATCATATGATCTTATGGAAGCCACAGCTGTTGAAAGAGGAGACACCATACTCCATGAATGAATCCCTGTGGCCAGTTCCCACAGTAATGTCTTATCTCTGTGTCTGGGTCACAGTTATGCAGTGTTGGGATGAGTGCTGACTACAACTTAGCTAGTATTAGTAACTGTGTCTTGTGTTTTCATCGCTCTGTAATTACTTCCCTAAATGCTACTGAGCGACGCTTGTTCTTTAGTGGAGCACCACAGCTTGTAGAGCTTCATGTATGGTAACGCCCCGGAGAAACAACTTGTTGTTTTTTTGCTCTCCAGGAGGATCCGGCGGCTGAGAGTAAAGTAAAGTATTTCTTTTTTTCCATCACTCCTCCTGGAGTTTCCGTTGACAACGTGAACCATTGTTTTGCATGCATGTAGTTGAGGCCCTGAATTCAAACATCTGCTTTGTTTTTTTTATTGTGAAGAGTTTCATGACAGGCTGACATTTACATAGATGACTCCCTCTGCTGTCAACAAACTGTATGATAATGAAATACAGTTACTTTGTATGGGGGGGGGGTTACAATGACATAAATAGGCTCCATTTGTTGTTTCGACGGCCTCTTTAAACGTTTCATCAAGGATTAAAGAAAATAAACCCATAGTGAGTCACTAAACTTGACTTTAGGTAAAGCATTCCACACAGAATGAAGACTCATCAGTAACATTTATAATTCATTAAGTGAGAAGGGCAACATAAGTTGGAGGGAACAACATACAGCTGGATGGTTCCCTTTTCACATTTGGGAATGAGGAACGGACTTTGTAATTATTCTGCTTTTATTATTGTCTTCATGTTTTTGTTTCAGTGTTTTTTTTTTACTCTAGTTGTTGTTTTGGAAGTGGAGGGCAGTTGTCTCTGAGGTATTGGATGTTTGGAATTTCCCCATGGGGACGGATAAAGCATAGGAATAAACGTATAGGGACGCTGTGTGAAATGTAAATACAAATAGAATGGAAAGAATGGCAAATCTCATAAACCCATAGATGCTGAAACTCTGACATATCATTTAAAAAATGGTTTTATATTAGGAAAATATGCGACAAACTACGTCAAAATAATTGTTGAACAATTTCAGAAAAATGTTTCTCAATGTAAAATTGCAAAGACTTTTAAGATCCCACCATCTACAGTTGCATAATATCATCAAAAGATTCAGAAGATCAGGTGGGGGTGTCTGTGTGTCTTTTATGACTTTTCCTTTGCTTTATTAGAAAGACACTAATGTATGCATTTGCAAATATTCAAACTGTTTTTGATCATTTTTATCTTTTTAACTCATCCAAAGAGAAAAGTGTCATTTGAAGTGTGGAGGTGATATTTAATTCATATTTCAGCTAAAAGCTTTTATCAGGGGTGGATAACTGACCTCTGTACTCTGCCTCTGCATTTTGTGTAAAGAGCAGGACGCCGGATCTTCTCCCGACCCTTCACGTTCCGATTCCCGCTCCCGCTTTCCTGTGATGCCACCCCTGGTGTGCAGGAAGAGCCCTGGATGGCCCACAGAGCAAAAACGTTAACTTGTTTTTATCATAAAGACTCCACAAGAGGGACAGAGTCATGAGTTGAGCAACGTCAGGTCAGGTTTGATGCTTCTCTTTCCAGCCAAACACCTGCCAGTGATAAAATGACGTCTCCCTCTAGTGGCGGCTGTTATACTTGCTATTCAAATAAGAAATATATTTCTCTATCTGATCTGAGACATTTGTCTAAAATTTGTCAAACACCAAACCGCATTTGAATGCTAAATTCAGACATGCAGTCACATGAGAGAAGCCGGGTGTTTGTTACCTGGGTGTTGAGGCACGGCGAACTCATGAAAGAGACGACTGCTGGTGATGGTCTGGCTAGCATCTGGCACTGAGTGGTAACCTGCAAAACACACGCCGGACTTACTGGCTTTCTGAGAATCACATTTCTCAGCAGAAAAAGTCCACAAATGCAAATGCAAGAAACAGTATGAACCTGGGCTGTAACACAAAATTTAACCAGAAATAAACTTTATTCATTCTACATAATATTTATTTCAACAAAATAAAAAGACTCCAAAAGCACCTGTAAAAAAAATTCCTAACATTTATGAGGCATTGTCAAATTCACAGCCTTAACAAATGCTTAGCTAAGTATAATGTGTGTGCTTTACATTATTATAGTCGTTTCAAATGTGCAAAGATATTATAGTAGATGCTGCGTGGATTTAAGTTAACAAATGGGTAAGAGCATCACTACTGAAAAAATACTGCAGTGAATAAGAGGTTTCAGCTGGCAGCAAGCTAGTGTATTCAGATGTTGTAGTGAGTGGCTCCTCATTCATTAAAGAACTATAATTTACAAAATACATACTGATATTTCAGAAGGTTAAATTTTAGGTCTGCATCAAGAAAACTACACAGCCAAGGTGATTTCTGACACTACAAAAAGTGTCATATGCAAAACCTAGAGGGATAGTGGTCTGAGACAGTGGTGTCATCTTTAAATGTGCTGGAAAAAATCTTCAATGATCATGATCAGGGAGATTAAGGCTCTTTCACATCTAAGCATGTTAACTATGGTCCAAACTCCTTGATGAAACTGTCAACTTTTTTTTTTGTCCAATTTTCTCTTGCTTTGGTTTCTTTTCACTCTGATAAAAGTCCAAGTGCACATAAGTGGGTCACTCCAAACACACAGGAATGTCATTACTGGTCAAATTTACTGTTGTGCAAACAAAAACCATATAAATACAGGAAGAAGATCCCGTGTTGCAGAATGATGTCTGGAATGGGTTGATCTGTGATGGGAATTGACTAGGGATGCACGATAACTGTTTTTTAAAACTGATACCGATAACCAATAACTTTCAGCTCCTAAAGGCCGATACTGATAACCGATAACACACACATATACCTAAGATCATTACATCAATACTATGAACAAAATCAAAAGCAGTTTTGACTCTTTAAATGAACAGATATTTATTTTTTCCAATGAAAACTATTGGCAGGCCTCTCAAAGATTTTTGTAAAGCTATCAAACAAACCTATTTGATATCTCACATCAACTTAAAGGTGGGGTAGGTGTTCTTTTTTTGCAGCACTTTTTACAATATTGCCTGAAAACCTTTTCACATTCCCATTGCACCCACTGAAATAAAATGTTTGCAAAAAAAAAACCGAAACGTTCTGGTCCTGTCTAGAGGGTATAATCAGAGAAAAACTCTGACCAATCAATGTACTGATCATCTTTACATTTATTGGCTGCCTAATACATCCATCAAATATCAATGCACTCCCACCCACCCCTCCCTCCCTCCCTGCGGTTCATGTAGTCGTGAATCGTGTGAAGGCGTGGTTTCGAGGGGTGGGCTGAAGAGGAGGAGGCGGAGCCTTTGGGAGGAGGGAGGGAGTGTATATTTTCAAAATCTCACCTGAGTTGGATTGCTGGAACCGTTTTTTCAAACAACACCTACCCCACCTTTAAATGAGGTTCATTACTGACTGATATAAAAAATAAAGGCTCCTTGAACTGATGGAAATACATGCATCAAAATTACAAACTGAAAAAGATTAACATTTAAAGGATTTTGGCTTTTGTGGTTCCATTTAAATTCAATACCTTTAATTAAAGTAAATGAGGTTCAGTAGTTTCTTTTTTTGTAATCTTATGGAAGCTTGAGATGACAGAAATGAGGGAGAGCAGAGGTGAGGGGAGGAGACACTTGCTACTGGCTTGCTCATGTTAGCGTTAGCGCGATTTCAAAACTCCATGGAAGTGATGGTTATGTTTCAGGTGGCTGATCAGGTTTGATGTATTAAAGCTTGTGCTTCCCTCCTCGTAGAGGATTCGTCACAAATAATCAGCCAACTACCTTCTTCTGAAACTTTAACGAAGTTCCATACAATCGCCGCCATGTTTGTTGTGATCAGCACGCTGTGCTGCATGCTGCATTCAACGTGTACTGTAAATTCCCACATTCCCTCGTTTGCTAGTCGTTCTTTTAGCCTTTTCTATTTTTTTTCCTTTTTTTATGTGTAACATGTGGGAAAATACTGCGAATATCAATTAAAGTCAGCAACTACCAAAATTATGACTAAGTTAAGTTGTTTTCTAGCATGAGGGGGTATTCTTGATTTTCCTCTTTGAGTAATCATTTTTCTGATTATGCCGACGTAACTTGAACATAACATTTACTGCCGATCATTCAAGGCTCAGAGGGAGCGAGGCACTGCCCTGTTGACAAATATATATATACATTCGTCATGATATCGGACTTATCGGAATGACGTCATAATTTTCTATTATCGGCCCGACAGTTATCATGCACTTCCTAAGAATTGACACAGACCTAGCTGTCATCATGGCCAATTCACCAATACTGACTGTCTCCAAATAATACAGTCCAAAAAACAAGAAAAAAGAAAGAAGCGTGACGACAGTTTTACACTGAGAACAGTTAGTGTTCATCGAGTGTGTAAACAAACTCAAGTTTGTATGAAATGGACTAAATTCTGTAGGAATGAAAGCATGCTGAAATATCTGGAGAGGTCTGATAGAAGATACATTTAAGAGAAGAACTTACTGCAGTGTAGAACAAAAACAAGAAGAAAATGTCCAAACACAGAATACAAAGAAAATTCAAGGATATTGACAATTAACGGCTACGTTTTCTTGAGAAAATCCCTTATCTGTGAGGCTAATCAAAGTTAGCTTAGGGGTCTAAATATAGGCCTAAAGTGAGGAAAGTAGGTCGTCCTGTTATTCGTGTGCGGTGGTTTACCATGTTGTTGCTGATGGTGTTGTAGCCGCCGCTGTTGTCCAACGTTGCTCGGTGCCGACTGTTCCTCACTGTCAAAGTTGAGGAGGATGCTTCCAGTACCATTACCTGCTGGAACTGCACTTCCTGACACTGCAGGCACTAACAAGACAGGACGACACAGAGGAAAGTATGTCATCGATCAACCACAGTAACCTCAACAGGATGGCAGTCCATCATCATTACACAGAAAAAAAGAAGTGCTCTCCTGCTTTAAAAGGTTCTTACAATGTGAGTTGTTGTTGGTCCCTGGCTGCTGCTCTCCAGGAGAGTAAGCCATCATTCCTCCGTTTCCATTCCCATTGGTGGACGGGACTGACGCCAACAGGCCTGGGAGACAGAAACACAGAAACACAGATACAGGATTTTTGTATGGAGAGAAATTCTTTCCATTTGGAGACACATTTGAATTCAGCTAACAGTACAGGCGGCATAACCCTTTATTCATTTTGAGAAGAATGACACACAAGGAATAAACCATGACCTATTATTTTAGTTGGGCTAAGGGAAATAATTAATTTCCTTTTCTACGTATCCTGATCCCGGCTCCAACTGTCCACATGTCAAAGTGACACTGAACCCTCACTTGCCCCCAGTGGGTCTGGCAGCAGACCAACTGGTGTGTGAATGTTTGTGTCTCTTTACTGGAGAGCAGTAAAGTTACTGAACTTTAACATGGACATTTTCATTTTAAAGTTCTCCCAGACGGAGGATTCGACAGAAACAAGGTTATTTGTAACCACTGACAAGTTGAAAGTTTCTGCTGTTACCTCAGAAATTACCCGTTTTAATGTTCTGATTGTGGCTCAGGATTTTGTTGGTAGACTTTTTTTTTATATTTTATTAAAAACAGGATGACATTAATGCCCTGGCAGAGGCAATAAAGCTTTATTTTATTTGGCATTTTTTAAGATGAGATTGACACTAAATATGTGTTACTGGACAAGTGCTGATGTTAAAAGTGTTTGAACCAACAAATGTTATGGCACTTTAGTTCACATGGCAGCAGAACATTTAAATAAAAGTGACCTTCACACTACTTTTGAATTCATTATTTGATTTTTTGTATACAAAGTGATTAATCAAGGAAATCATGCGATTAATCGCGATTAAAAATTCTAATTGTTGCCCAGCCCTAATCTTTACATATTTATGGTTCAGGTGTTTCCCCTACCATTATAATAAGGCAACAACATATCCATTTTTTCAAATAAAACATTACATTACTTCTGTGAGAAACAAGAATGGTTCAAATATTTTGCATTTCCTTCGTTTCCTACCCAGTCCCCGATATCGGCTCAGCTGCTGGTAGATCTGCTTCATCCTCTCTATGTTCAGGCGGCTTGCCTCTGCGTGGTGCACCATGGGCTTTGGGTAATGGATGCCTATTATGCACTTGGCGGCTGCCTGAACGGACTCCGGAGCGTTCCACGGGTCATAGATGAACTTAGCGGGGAAACCTCGGAGTACAGGTAAGTATCGTCTGAAAGCACAGGAACACATTAGAGGCGCTGGCTTGGGTCAGCAGGATGCTGACGGGTTAAAAGTAAACCAGTGGGAGGAGCCATGTAGTAACATGAAAGTTGTTAGAAAAAAATTAAGATAGTTTACTGTAGTACAAAAAAAGAACATATCTGATCAGTTATACATACATGAAAATACATTGTAATATATGAACAATTATAGAAATGGATAAAAATGTTTATCATTCAATTTTCAAAAATCACTTAAAATAGCTGTAGAACTCAGTAGAACTATATTTTTTATAATCTCTCAAAATGATGAAGACATTGTAATATTCAGGCCTGTGTAACATACATGGGTACATTTTCACAGCCCATGTGCGTGCTCTGATAAGACCACGCTGCTCTTCAGCACTTCATTCTTTGCTGTTACAATATGAAAGGTACAAACAATCACAACACTGCACAGTATGGCTACGGTACATGAAAGTATGAATACAGAACCACTGCTCTTCAAACCGCAAAGTCTTTGGACTTTTAGAGTTCTTTTGGAAAGGAATGTCACAGTGAGGACTTTACTTCCATACAGAATAGAGAACAAGGGGCTGTGGTCCCAGACACCTTTAACTCTAACGGCAACACCAGACAAAAAGTTTGATCCTCCAAGACGAGGCCGATAAAACACTGAGTGCATCAAGTTAGAGAAGTCAACATCTCACAGTACCGTTTTTCTGTGGGCTGCCGTGGATTTGCTCCGTGTGACAAAGAGAGGTCACCTACCTACTGCACTTGGTCCGACCTTACCTAGTCCGAGGAGGGGACACAGAGGACAAAGGAGGGGGGCAAGTGGAACGGTGGGAGGCAGCACAGTGCAGCGCTGCGAGGCGCAGAGAGAGGGGTGAAGGCCGGTGTGTTGCGGCCTTGTGCACCGGCACGCACACACCACGGACGGCGTTCCGGTTGCTACGGAGATTGCACCATCACTAGAGAGATCACTTCAGATAGGATTGATGATGCTAGGAGATGTCTACTGTAATGCGCGGTTAGAAAAGCACATTGTATTGAACCCCCCCTCCCGCAGCCCCCCCCCACCCCCCCACCCCAGCACTCAACCCTGACCGGAGCTGGTGTATGGTGGAAAGGTTCTGCCATTGAGAAATCTGTTGGTTTCTTGCTTTTTGCTCGTTACGCCTTATAACACTTTTTTGGGGAAAAAAAAAAAATCCCTTTAAGCTCTATATTCGTGACTGAGTGAAGTTGTTACAAAAATGATTAATCTTTAAGAAGAATAATGTCTGGAGATATTTAAATATACCAGTGTTTGCTCTTTTTTTTAAAGTCCACATGTGCATGTTCTCTGAATTTAAGATTAAAGCCCACTAAAAAAAAAAATCAAAGTACCCTGTCAATAACAGAAGTCTTCCATTATACCCCACAGCTCCAGGCCCCCACCCTCCCTCCAACCCCCCTCCATCCCCCGTGATCAGACAGCAGTGGACTGAGAAATAGCTCATGCCTGCTCCCCCTGTCCCCCAGACTGTGGTGGTTCACTTTTAATGGGTCAGCAGGCCAAAAGCCGCAGTGCTGACGGTCCCTTCCCGCAGCCACAGCGCCACACTCTGGGCCGGCCCACTAGGGAGCCCCCTCATTTCACCAAAAAGGACCACAACCCTTGTGACAGGAACAACCGCGACCCGCCAGCAGCAAGAAGTCCTCCAGAGCGCAGTGGGTGGTGCGCTGGCGGTGACCACCGCTACAAAAGGCCTAAAATAATGAACTAAACTGCTTTGTTTGACTGTAAAGGTAAAATGAAACTTCACCTCTTAATATTCTAATGCTAATGTTGTTTTTCTAATTCAGTTTTCAAATTACAATGTTAATGTTTTTTAAGAATTAGGAGAAAAAACTGTATGATTCATCAAATGTGAAAGAAGGGACAACACATTAAAACCTAAATTAATCAATTATCTTTTCTTTGAGTATTTTTGAGCTTTTCATTCATTCATTTCTTCTTTAATTTGTAAAGAACCCAATTTTGTACAGGACAGTTCAGAATTTTGGTTTTTCTTATTATTTTTGAAATTTCTGGTTGTGAGAGTTTTGGTTTGGACTTTACAGTGATCCCTTATTTTTCGCGGTTAATGGGGACCGGCGCGAAAATCAAAATCCGCGAACTGGAGCCGGAGCCCCCCGAGCCTAAATAATGTGTTTAAAATATGTTTAAAAACGTAAAAAAGTAGCGAGGCACTGCAGCGAAACAAGACAAAGGCTCAACTGTGGTCTTTCTGTTACCTTCACAGCCTCTGGTCTCCTGAACCGTAGTAAAGAAACTGCTGGTATTGTGCTATTTTTGGCTCATAATTAGCGGCTAACATGCTAACAACAACAAAAGAAAAAGTCTGGTTTTCTCTGCATGGAACGAGCACTTTATTCTGACACTGCAGGAACTTGTAATATCACACAGGTTGTATTGTTGGGCTGCTGTCGGTTAACAGAGAATGTAAATCTATACACGCTGGGCTGCTGTTGATGCTCACTACACTTTTCATCTAACCCCGTTTTCTTCTGCCATCCCACGACACACACACTCCATTACCCATAAGGCCACACCATTACCCATAAGGCCACCTTCTTAAAGGGACCAGGCTGCCTCACAACATTTCTTCACTGTGAGAGAACGCGCACAACATCCTTGATTTTTTTATTATATTATATATTTCTGAAAAATCTCCGAATAACTAAAACCGCGGAACTTGAAGCGCAAATTGCCAAGGGATCACTGTAATTATTTTCAGGAGCAGGCAGTAATCCCACACTAGGCTCAGATTATTTTATGTGGGAAAATCTGAAATTGTTCCATTTACTTTTTTTGTATCATACTTTTGACCTTGAAACCAAGTTTAGGACTCGTCTGCAAGTCTACACTGGACAGAAATACAGGTATAGAAAATGTTTTCATGTCACGGGCATGTGCGTGTCTGTTTGCCTTTAAGTGAATACATTAGCCAGCCACTGCTCTGGGTCCACCTGAACCGACAGGGCTGCATTCACCTAGGCAGAGCGCCACTGAACATTTCACAAAGGGCTGGATGAGGGGCTTTGCCCAGCGCCTGGACAACGGACCGGCTCGCGTGGCACAGCACAGGTAAGGATTACCGGTGCCAACCGTGCAACACTGAGATGGCAGAGCTACAGCTGGTCCAACGCCTCTCCTCTCTGCCCTTCGGGGAATGCTTCATAGTGCTCTACCTAACAAATGCAGGCAAGGCGTTTGTATTTCCCTACCAAGTGGTCAGAATCCCTTTTGACGAAATGAGACGCCACCAAGTAACAAAGCTACCCAGAGGGTGCTGCTGGGGTGCGTGCAAGTATTGTCCCTCAGGGATGCAAAAGAAAATAAGAAATGGCCTCCGATTTCTCAACTCGATGCCCGACTTCCATCCAAGGCAGCGCTGGTTGGAGCCCAGGCTGCTCCTGGGTGGGGAGGGGGCGTGAGAAAGGCCAGTCATCTTAAAAGCAATCAGCTACAATCTACAAAGGAGAGAGGGATAGCTGAACTTTTCCCCCAATCCCCCCATAAAAAAAAACAGATGAGCCAAAGCACAAACACAGAGCCACATCCAGAGAGAGAAGGAAGAATCAATCTACGCCTCTGCGGTGTAAGTTTCCTGCTTGTAACAGTTACACACCTTAAATTGTGTCTACGTACACAATCACCAAACATACACACAGAAGACACACAAAGACACACTGTGAACACTCAAAAACAAAAAAGTATGCCTGACCCCAAAAAACTAAAGTGCTGAAGCTGTAACAGAAACAGAAAAGGCTGATGGGCAAAAACAAAGAGAGTAATGGAGGATATTCATTCCTCTGTTCAGTGACTTACCCAAAGATCTGGAGGTCCCCCCTCAGTCCCTCCATCTCTCTGACTCTCTGCTTTCGCCTGGAAGTTAAGCTGTGCACGTATGTGTGTGTGTATGTTTTGTGCACTTATGGCTGTGGAGATCCGTGTAAATTAACACGACAACTAAGTTGAGACCAGAGCAAAACACTGCTGACAAGCAAACCCTTTCACAAACTGGCTTAAAAAGACATCTAAAACAATACTGAAGCCACAAAGAAAACTTTCCCAGAAAACGTTCCATCTCAGTTTTTAACAAGCTGAACTTGAACTCTGGAACTGAGCTGTGAACATGTGGGTGGACATGTAGCGTATCTGACATCCTTCCTTCCTACTGTCTTCATGTAGGTTCCTAGGTTTGTGTGGTTCAGAGAGACAGAGGGAAACAGGGTGCCATCCAGGGAGGGGAGATCAGCTGTTGGCACCAAGGGACGATGACAGGAAAGGTACCCACCTAATGAAGTCCCCGTTGGGGTCGGTGCGCCGGCCGAAGCCCACGGGGCAGTAGCAGTGGAAAAACTGCTGAAAAAAGGAACTACAAGACAGCCACATCCAGCTGCCTGCGTTCACACTCCAGTCTGCATCCAGGAGCAACTCCTCAAAAACCTGCAGCAGCACAGACAACAGCTCAGTATTTCAAAGCAGATGCACAGGTTTAACAAGGAGCTATCATCATTTACTGTTACCATTTTAAGCTTCTTAATCATGTTTTCCAAATTACGAATAGCCATGAATGAACTGCAGCACTCTAAAGAAGTAGTGAATATCAGCAACATCTACATCTATGATATATGTTTGATCCATTTTCACCTTCATCCCTTCCTCCCAGCTGATCCACAGGTCTCCTCTGGTGAGGAAGCAGGCCACAGCGTGCCTGGCCAGGTGATGGATCCAGCCCTCCTGTCTCAGCTGGGTCATGATTGCGTCTATCCAGGGAAAACCTGTCTTCGCTTCAGCCCACTTGGCTAGCGCTTCGGGATTTTTGTCCCAGGGGATGCGCACGCAGATGGGATTCCCTTCCATCTTGTCAAAGCGTGCGTTGTTGGTCGCTGCAGTGTAGAAGAACTCGCGCCACAGTAATTGGCCGTACAGGGAGAGAGGAGGAGAGCTGTTCTTTTTCACCTAAATACATATGAACACAGCACAAACAGAAAATATTTTCCAGGAAATAAGCTTTTAAGATCTCTAGTTTCAAATGTAGCTATGGAACTGAATAGGATTTGAATTCTGGTTTTCATGAAATCATGAAATGGATTTGCATTGTCATACAGTACAAAAAATGAATTAGATCTTTGGTACAATGAGCCATAAATGAGGTCTATGAGAGGCACAAAGCCACCTTTTTGCCATTTTTAGGTTAGCAAGTCCCGCTACAGGTGTGGCGCTGAAGTCGCCTGATACAACACTGTATGATGTGTCCCTGATTCTCTCATCCATCATTACTTTCTTCAGTCTCTTAGTCACCTCTGAAACGATGTCTACTCTTGCTCGATAAGCTAGTTTCATTGCTGTGTTACGCAGTGCTGTAAAGCGATGAGATGGTCACATGACCGGGTTGGGAGTCTGAAGTTACGTTAGCTGGTTTTTTCTGGCTGAAGCTAGTAACGGGAGACCATGAGAGCTAGACAATGCTTCCCAAAAGTAATCCAATGTTCCCTTGAATGAAACTTACTTTGTATGGAAGCATTTTGTGCTACTGCAAAGATAGACGGAGGTGATGAAAATGCAAGCGATTTAAAAAGAGACCACCCCCCCCAAAAAAAACCAAAACAAAACTAAAAAAAACAGTGAAAAAGTATTACTGATGAAAAAGCTAATTTCTTCCATGACATAAGCTAATAATGGCTAAGTTGTATGCCAAGTAAAAAGCAGAATAATTCATCATTTTAAATAGTTGCCATGTGTACTTGACACTGTAAAAAATTCAGATTTGGCAAAAAAAATTGAAATATTCTGCAATGACAGTCCTCTCAGGCGAAACAAACAAACAAATAAATAAATAAATAAGAAATCTTTCATAAGTTAAAGCCAAACCAAAAATATCAGTTTATATTTTTTTTGAGGGAACATTTGGGAATATTTAACTGTAACCTTAACTTTTATGAAGTGTTGTCTAGCTGCTGTGATCATCCATGCCTCACAGTAGTTCTGATCCCGACCCTGACAGACAACTACACTTCATTTGGTACAAGTAACACACATCGACAACAATGAAACTAGCTCACAGAGCTACAGTAGACCTGACAGCACAGGCAAAGAAGATGACGGGAAAGTAAAGATGGAGGAGGCCAAATAAAAGGAAGTTTCAGACAGTGGTGTAAAAGTGACTTCCACCACCTGTAAAATAACCAAATATGCTAAAAAATCCTCTGTGCTGCCTGTTAAATCCTCACAGATGCGAGAAAATTGTGACTTAGTGAAGACTAAAAAAAAAAAAAAAAACAACAACCTGACTTTCACATGAATGAATGAAGCATGAGAAACATTACCAGAACAGTGATCAGTGGGACTTGAACCATTGACATTACGGGTCTCGCTCTGAAAACGGCTGAAGTGAATCAGTGCTGCTCTAAACGAGTTACCCTGGAACTGCTGTTAGCTAACCTTGCGGTACAGGTCAGTGAGCTGTGCTGCTCTAAACCAGTTACCCTGGAACTGCTGTTAGCTAACCTTGCGGTACAGGTCAGTGAGCTGTGCTGCTTTAAACAAGTTACTGTGGAACTGCTGTTAGCTAACCTTGCGGTACAGGTCAGTGAGCTGTGCTGCTCTAAACCAGTTACCCTGGAACTGCTGTTAGCTAACCTTGCGGTACAGGTCAGTGAGCTGTGCTGCTTTAAACAAGTTACCGTGGAACTGCTGTTAGATAACCTTGCGGTACAGGTCAGTGAGCTGTGCTGCTCTAAAAGAGTTACCGTGGAACTGCTGTTAGCTAACCTTGCGGTACAGGTCAGTGAGCTGTGCTGCTCTAAACGAGTTACCGTGGAACTGCTGTTAGCTAACCTTGCGGTACAGGTCAGTGAGCTGTGCTGCTTTAAACAAGTTACTGTGGAACTGCTGTTAGCTAACCTTGCGGTACAGGTCAGTGAGCTGTGCTGCTTTAAACAAGTTACCGTGGAACTGCTGTTAGATAACCTTGCGGTACAGGTCAGTGAGCTGTGCTGCTCTAAAAGAGTTACCGTGGAACTGCTGTTAGCTAACCTTGCGGTACAGGTCAGTGAGCTGTGCTGCTTTAAACAAGTTACCGTGGAACTGCTGTTAGCTAACCTTGCGGTACAGGTCAGTGAGCTGTGCTGCTCTAAACCAGTTACCCTGGAACTGCTGTTAGCTAACCTTGCGGTACAGGTCAGTGAGCTGTGCTGCTCTAAACCAGTTACCCTGGAACTGCTGTTAGCTAACCTTGCGGTACAGGTCAGTGAGCTGTGCTGCTCTAAACCAGTTACCGTGGAACTGCTGTTAGCTAACCTTGCGGTACAGGTCAGTGAGCTGTGCTGCTCTAAACGAGTTACCCGGGAACTGCTGTTAGCTAACCTTGCGGTACAGGTCAGTGAGCTGTGCTGCTCTAAACCAGTTACCGTGGAACTGCTGTTAGCTAACCTTGCGGTACAGGTCAGTGAGCTGTGCTGCTCTAAACGAGTTACCCGGGAACTGCTGTTAGCTAACCTTGCGGTACAGGTCAGTGAGCTTGAAGTAGAAGAGGCGACAGGACAGGCAACCAAAGCGCAGGTAAGGGCTGAGGCCTGTCGGACTCGCCAGGAGCGAGTTTGCATTCATCCTGGGACGCTCAAAATTAGCCACCCATGCCTGGAAAAAAGAACGATAAGAGAATCAAGACAGGGAAGAAAAAAATAGCATATTAGAGTTAGATTCAAAGAGTCTGACAATGAAGTTAATTAATGAATATACTGTAAGGATAAGTTTTTTAAAATGTTGGTTGATAACCAATACTGCCTTTGTACATGTGTTTAGAACATCACCTGTAACAAAGGTCTGAATCATTTTGGTAATAAAGAAACATTTGACTGTCAAGGTCTTTTTTTTTTCATTTATTGCAGTGCTCGGTTAAAAAAAACGAGCCATTCTGAAGAGATTTGAAGAATTTAGATGATTCTTCAGATAAAGTTTTGTTTATTTAAAAGGAATACATTTTAAATCTCTGTAACTGGAACATTAATAGTTTATATACTATAACTTTGGAGGTAGTCTGATGATCTTTTGGTCATGTTAGTTCTGAAAACAGGGGGTGTAGTGCTGACCTTCCTCTCCAGATGGCGCTCTATCCTGGTCAGCGCCTCAGTCTCTCCTCCTGGCCACACTGCTGTTGGCAGGCCCTCTGTATCAAAACCTGAAAACATTCATCTTAATCACCTTCCTCTTCACTATAAGGCATCATCATGCTTAAAGATTCTTAAAGAGCCAACATCCCTTCAGTTATGTCTGCAGCTATCTCATCTGTAAATGGATATTTTCTGCAACACATCAGCAATCATCAGGTGCATCTATCTGCTTTAAGATCCTACAGAGGACGGCTTCTGTAGATACACAGACTTGTATCTATCTATTCTATTCTATCACTGAAGTATAGCATCTCAAGTTTTTTTTTTTTTTGTGGCTTTCGATACGTGATCCAAACAGTCAATTAGGGACAATATGGATACATGGATACATTTGGAAACTGAATTGATACTGTCCCTCTGAGAAGGTTGGCAAGCTGCTTGGTTAGTTCAGGGACAAGTAACAGTTTGTGTGGAAGAAACTTGTACATAGAGAAACCAGACAACTTCCATGAACATATTGAGAAAGTTCAAACCTTAAATATCTCAGAGATTAGTGATACGGTTACACAGGTGTCAACTGCAGATGGTAACAGTGCGATTAATGCTATGAATGGGTTGTAACAGACTGAATGGAAACCTGACATCTGGATAGTGACTTAAAAAGGGTGATCCTGATCAATCCAATAGGATTTAAAGGAGATCTACCTCTAAATAGAGTAACTGGACTAAAGCTTTAAGGCTTTAAAATTCCAAATATTGTTTTTACATCATTTACACAGACCAGCATGACTGGCTGTGATTGGGTCTGTTAGGGTCTGAGGACGAAACTTATCTCAGCCATGCTAACAGCAGGCATCATTTCATGTTTAGCTACAATTCCACTTGCGAGAGTCCTTAAATAAACCCTGTGAGCAGCTCGGTCAACTGCCTTGGGTGTGCGTTTCTCTTCTCACCTAATTCCTCCAGCGATGGAACCCCATACTTTTCCCCGTGGTCTTCAGAGACGGGGGTGACGCAACGACCCATCAGTGTGTCTGACAGCATCTCAACAGGCATCTCAGGTGGGTCCATGCGACTGATCAGAGTCTGGAAACGCTTGTATGTGAGCGGAGGCTGTCCACCGTTCAGCTCAATGATCCTTGGGAGGTGCAGATTAATAATTAAATATGGCTAAAACAAGCATCCTATGGTGAACAAGGAAATCCATATGTTATATGTTTAAAATTTTGAGATCAAAAAGCATATTTCTAAAAGCCATGCGCATAGATAAATACTGGAGATGTTCCAATTCCATTTTTTCCCTCCCGATACCAATTCTGATTCTTGAGCTGTGGGTATCGGCCGATAACGACTACCGATCCGAGTATGATTTAAAAAAAAAAAAGCACTATGTAATGCACTGTAATGATCACTGTTGTAAAACATGAATAAATACAGCAAATCCAAGTTATTTATGTCTAAATTCATTTTCAAATAGAACAGTATAAAGCAGTATTGCATAATGCAAATGAAACTGAACTAAAATAAATTTTCTTTCTAGTCGTTTTATAATGCCTTAAAACTTAACAGTCAGTTACAGCTTTATTCACCTTACATTTCTTCGCTTTTTAGTGGTACATTCACTGCGAAAATTTGCTGAACGATAATTTGAAGCGATAATTCGCATGACGGCATCGAAGAATGCAGGGAAATTTCGAGGGCTTGAAACAAAAGAACGAACAAATTTTGATGAAAAATTCGAGGGTGGGGATTTTCAAAGTTTTTTTTTGATGAATTTCACCGAAATTCGGCAGAAATTCGCCGTAAAATTTCTCTCCGAAATTTTCATCCCTAGTTTCTTTTTGCTGGTAGTGTAATGGAAGTAACCAGTAACTAAATCATTAAATATAAATTGCTTGGTGTTGGTTGGTGTCTGGACTCCCGTTCTCACCGATACCGATATTTTTGGCAGTATTGAAGGAAATTCCGATTCTGGTATTGGAATTGGAACACTGATAAATACCTGAAGTATTTAGTAGTGAAGAAAGAAATATTTTGTTAATGGTATGAAATTCTGTATTCAGTTTATGACTGGTAAGTTTCTAACTTGTGGATGGATTAGCTATTGGGACTCTCCCTCTTTCTACTTAATAGCCACTCCACACAAAGTCTTGGAAGGCATTTTAGTCACAGTAAGAAGGGGAATACACATGCTTACATCTTTTCAATCTTATACCGTATACACTTCAGATACATCATCTTGCCGCTCCACAATTGACTCTCTGAATTACTCAAACACGGTGTATTCATTACAGATACGTAAGTTTGTATGTGTGCACTGCTATATATCTCACTTGTCTAGGTCATATAGGGTGTGAGATATCTTGACGATGACCTCCACCCCTGCCTCCGTGGCTAGCTTCTTGATGGCAGCATCTCGCTCTTTCCCAAATGGCTCTGAATCATATTCAAAGGTCAGCCGAGAGATCTTCCACTCCTGAGACACAGAGATGACAAATTTGATTTTTTCCCATGTCAGTTTCCCAGAGCGTGTTTTCTTTATTGATACTTGAATACAAAACAGATTTTTTTTTTAAATCAGAGGATGAAATGCGTCATAAGTTATAAGACACGAAAACACAAATAAAGTTTAATAATGAGATAAATCAGATGTCATAATTTTCTCTCTTTGCTGACCTTAAAGAGCCGTGGGAAAACGTTGGCTGGCTGGCCCCTGATGACAAAAAGGCGGGAGTTGAGCTTCCGAAGATTTGCATCCAGATCTTCTAAACATTGTAGGAGAAACCTAGAGAATAAATGGAGAATAAGAACAGTGGTGAAGCAAAATAGAAACAGGACAGAAAAAAAAACCCTGATCTTCTTAAGTATGCTTCCTATGCTTTTTTTTTTTTTTTTGCTGTTATTTAGTTTGCATCTACCAAGGTTCAAGCACTAACTTCACATACTTTCAAATGGCTGGGAACATAATAACGTCAGAGTCTTTCCTGAAATTGTTCTTTTCTTATACATTATGCTGGAAACAATCTGTAAAAAGAGCACTGGGGGGGGGGGGGGGGGGGGTGGGGGATGGGGGGTCTTGTTACAGGGGGCCAAATATAATACATTCTTGTTCTAAAATGCACAAGAACAGATTTCCAGGGACATAAACCTTAACACTGTTCCTACATGTACATGTTTTAAACCTCAAATGCATGACATCTGCATCTATTTCACTAAATTTCAGGGTTCTTAGCCCAATGATTTACTGTCTCTCAACATTGTTCCATATGAACAAATTAGGAGGCTTTTTGCCTCTATGCATGCACGGAGCATCGCATGACGGGATGCATTTCTCAGCAAGCGTGCAGAACTTAGCATAATACTGGCAGCACAGTAATATTATTACATCCATTGCAGGCAATTGTTACAGAGGAATGAGGTCCATAAAATCTAATCTTTGCCAAATCAGAACTGTATATTGTACAAATGGGCCAGTATGTAGCATAAGAGAGAGCTGTCACAGACGAAACAAGTAGTTGGGAGGATGATCATTCAGCCAGGGAGGTGGAGGTGGAGCAGTGGTTCATGGAACAGTGACAAAAGAGACTGAACAAGCTGCATCCACCTGTCTCCTCAGCTGTTTATGCAGCTGACCGAACCAGCAAACAACATATGCCGGATCATCTGTTTCATAAAAACAAAGATAAACAAACTTTGCTATACTCGCTCTGTGTATTACTGCTGTAGAGAGACCCCAAGGTTTGCTACATCACAATTTTACATGATGGTATGTCAAATTCATTCTCTCCATTCCCTGATTCAGTGCTAATGATTAATGATCATACAGTGTGTATATACCTTTTTTTTTTTTTTAAATACATAATACATATATTGGAACAATGGTAAAAGATATCACCTAGACCAAAAGTCGGCAAATCCAGTCATCGAGGGCCGGTGTCCTGCAAGTCTTAGAGGTTCCGCTGCTTCAGCACACCTGATTCAAACGAATGGATCGTTGACGGTCTTGTGCAGACCCGGATGGGAAGCTGATGGTGATCCATTCATTTAAATCAGTTGTGTTGTGGCAGGAAAACATCTAAGACATGCAGGACAGTGGCCCTCAAGGACTGGGACTGCCCACCCCTGACCTAGACAGAATTTTGTACTTGCATTTCTTACAGGTTACTGGACCTTCCATTAGCTTATTAACATGCATCACTGCATTATAAGAGGTTAAACTGTTTAGCGCAGTCAATCTAGACTGTGCTACAGTTTGTCGTCTCATCCTGAGGGCTGATTAAGAACAGAATCAGACAGGATCACAGACGAAACAAGCAGTTGGGAGGATGATCTTTCAGCCAGGGAGCCACACAATGTTCTGTTAACTTCTGTTTCCTCCTGTCTAATCCTGCTGGCCTGATCACTAAACGCGAGGAGACCCAGATCAGAGACAAAGCTCCATTTGCTCCCAATCTGCACATGGGCAGGTAGAGCTGGGCAGCAAAGTAGTGCACACTTAAATGGTGTACCCGCCTGCACATGAGGTATACAGATGCTTTCACCACTAACCCCCAACCCCAGTTTGGTCAACTTTGGGTTTCAGGTGCAAGGACTTTTAGTTATGGATGTATTTATTTATATTTAAAAAAAAATCTAAGCAAGCAAAGGTTTCTGGTTTGAACTCCACCCAAAAAACAAACAAAACTTGTTGACTTGCTCAGAAATCTCTATTTATACAGTGTTATCACATCACACCGTCATAACACTGTTATTTGTGTAGTGTGGTGCTCCATTTTCTGTCACTTTACATCTGATATTGTCCAAAAGTGTGTCATCCCAAGTTCATTACAGGATAGAAGAAGAAACTGTTTGGCTCTGCATGGTTAGTTAGCTCTGGTAGATGAACCTAGGATGATGCTTACAGCGCACAGTTTTAGTTTTATTTTTAATTTTTTTTATTTTTTGAGCACTAGTGGCCTTTACTAACAGTGGGAGAGACAGGAAATCAGGGCAGAGGGAATGTGGGAAGCCCTGCCATCAAGCTGCAGGACAGCTGTGGTCTCCCTGGGTGGGCCGCCCACCCTGAACACTGCGCTACCGGGCCCCCAGCACACATTTCTGGCAAGCTAGTAAACACTGTGAGCAAGTGACTGCTAAACGATTTTGAATTAATACGTTTAAAAAAACAAAACAGAAAACATTTTCACATT
Organism: Hirundichthys speculiger; assembly: GCA_018398805.1. Classification (NCBI taxonomy): domain Eukaryota; kingdom Metazoa; phylum Chordata; class Actinopteri; order Beloniformes; family Exocoetidae; genus Hirundichthys; species Hirundichthys speculiger. The sequence goes on along the minus strand of JAGFBZ010000737.1, from coordinate 203,710 downwards.
AAAAAAGCAGCAGTGTAACCCAGGGAGTTTTACTCATATGCATTATGATGCTATGAGGGGAGAGGAGAGATCAATATAGAGCAACATATGTGTGTGTTTGTGTTTGTGCAGACCTCCATAACATCAGGTTTAACCATTTTTGATCGTACAAAAATAAATACAGAGGTACCTCTACTTACGAAATTAATTGGTTCTGGAAGTAGAAAATTACATACGAATACATACAACTGAAAATTTCAGTTGTATGCATAAAAGGATTTCACATGTATGTATGAGAGGATTTCACATGTATGTATGAGGATTTCACAAGTGTATGTGAGTGAATACATTTCCAGTTGTATGTATAAGAACATTTCACATGTATGTGTATAAGCTTTCACTTGTGTGTGGGTACGATTTTCACCTGTATGTGTGTAAGGTTTTCAGTATAGTATATGAGAGAGTTCGGTTTCATATGTGTGTGTCAATGCTAGTTCAGAATAATGTCCCTCACGGCACCTCATAAAAATAGATCACTCTCTGCCATGATGTTCAGTGTGTCATCGTGGTGACATAGTGACAGAAAATTAAACACAGTTCTCTCCATTTGAGAGCTCCTGTGTTTGTGTACTTGTGTTACCAGGTTAACTCCTTCTTCCTGATGGCAGCCTGCTGTTAATGTATAATTATAGTTTGTGGTTTGTGGTTTGTGTGTGTGTGTGTGTGTGCGTGCACGCCTCATCATACAACTCTCCTTATATAACTGTTCTGGCCTACATCTTTCAGAGCAGACACACTCAGATTTGACTGCAGCACAATAAATCCCTTAACCTAGTGACCCCATTCCAGGCAGCAGGTGCGCACGCCCGCACGCCCACACGCCCGCACGCATGCCCGCACGCACGCACACACACAGCCAGGTGCAAAACAAACTCACACATTAGTCCTCTCTGTAGTGCCTCAGTAAGCAGAACAATGACAGATGTAAAAGCCACCGGCTGTGAATGAGGAGGAGTAAACCTAAACATATTCTTGATAGCTGTATGAGAAATATTATTCAAGCTAAATTTGTAATGTGGCTCTACACAGATAAGAAAAGTTGCTGCCATTTAACTCTGAATGTAATATCTTTTTTTTTAAAATCATAATCCAATTTAAATAACTGCAACCGTAAAACAATATTAAAATATTCAGATTTTTTGCTTATTTGTTTATGCGGTTTATCACTGCAGTGTTGATGAACATTCTGACTCTTCTGAGTCCACAGTCCCACATAAGACTCTCATCACCACATTCACCACTCCAACTGCTCATTCAAACTTTATTTGTGTACTTTCCACACATTGGCTGGATAAAATGTTAAATCATGCACATTTGTTTAGTTTTTAGTTCAACTACACGTCTCATTTACGGTGGGTTTTTTGAGAAGGTTAACAGAATTATACTACCTTTTTATGAAGTTCTTCACAAGCAAATAGGAATACATTTTAATGAGTCCAGAGGTTTGAATGGAAAAACTAAATGCACTGGAGACTGAAAACTACATTGTAAAGGAGCTGGTGTAAACTGGTCTGGCTTTGGGACCCACCATCACCTCTTAATAACAAGCTGTGACCCAAAATGAGGAAGATTTTTCAAGCTCTGAAGTTAATTTCATGAAAAGAGGGCACAGTTTGAACTTGACATAGTGCAGAATATCCCCGTATTGCAACACGAAAAACAAGTTTAATGATAAACCAAAATGAGCAACAGATGGCGATGCGAGAGAGGGAAATATTCCCTTTTAGCCTCCTAAATTATTAATTTTTTTCCAGTTGCATTAGTTTAAGATCACTGCTGTGATGAATTGTGGTGGTAGTCACTAGAGTTTATCAAAGCTGGGGATTTCCAGAGTGGGTGTTAAATCAGGGCTCCATAAAGCAGAGGAGCACGTTTTAATGCAAGCTAAAGCTGCCCCTGAACAAACCTCCATAATGTTATGAACAGACCTACCAGGTATTTAGTCACAGACAGGACAAGCAGATCATCTAAACCAGGTTACTACCGTGTCCTCCAAGAAATGCATCTTCTCTGGATGCTAGAATTCACAAAACGTAGACCTCATACTTCAACTGACAAAAAATGAAGACATGAGGAAAAATTTGATTTAAAATAAATAAATCTATCAAGCTCATTTCTCTAAAGCTAGATTGACAAGACTGTTCCCTGACTTGGATCCCAGTTGTGACAGGTGCCATGCCAGTCCTGCCAACATCACCCATATGTTTTTGCTCTTACAAATAACTGATCTATGCTCTTTAAATTACTCTCTGATGCCCTTGCTATTGACTTAATGCGGTTTTTGGAATCACTGTTAGAGTTTCTCTTATTAGGAAAAGCCATTAAAAAAGTTATCGCCTTTACAACGTTGCTGGCTTGCAGGAGAATTCTGTTACACTGGAAACTGAGACGTCCACCTAAAGCCTCTCTGTGGTTGAGTGACTTGATGCTTTTCTTGCGACGAGAGAAGATTAAGTATTCACAGTGGTGCGCAAACTGTGGTATGTGTACCACTGGTGGTACGTGAGGCGCTCTCTGGTGATACGTGCAGGGCCCTATGAAATACGTTTTATTTTTTCTCAAATTCTGTTTTAATTTTTTTCATTTTCGGTGTTTTTCGGTTTTTAATTTTTGAGAATTCCGTTTTAAGCATTTTATGCAAATTTAACCCCAAGTCAGTATATAACGTAATGAAATATAAACAATTTTTGCAATTATAACTGTAAAACTAAATGTTTTTATACTTTTAAACATATTGTGTCCAACAAAACATTGTTTTTTTTGACAAACAAAACATAATCAAGTTTTTTTTATGTAATAAATAATTAAGAAAAAAAAATTCGAAGGTAAAATCAATTAAAGTGAAAAAATGAATGAAATTTCAACAGCAGTAAACTAATCATTTTAGTTTGTTTAATTTATTCTATTATCAGACAGTTTGTCATAACATAACTGATATTTTTCAGGTATGTCATGACAAACTGTGTGTCAGATAACAGAAAAAACTATATTTACTACAGCTGATGTAGATCACTGGTGGAAGCGGTCGGGGGGAGGGAGGTCTGGATGTCTCTACTGAAGCTGCTGCCTCCGCGACCCGACTTCGGACCAAGCGGGAGCTAATGGATGGATGGAAGTGATCCTCGCACATATATTTTTGTGTCCATTCAATCGTGTGCTGGCTAAACTTGCAGAATTTTGAATTGCCAGACACTCCCTGTACCTGGGAGTAAGCCACTAGTTCCGTTGCTTCTTTGCCAGTTTCTCAGGTGGCCGCTTCGACGTGTTTTTTTTTTTTTGTTAGTGAGGAAAGCGGGGGCAGGAGGGGGCAGAGAAGCTAGAATGTCCCACCTTTTAGTGACCCCTCTTGGAACATTTTCTCGAAAAAAAAGTTTATTTTAGTCTGGGAGAAAAAAAAACCTTTACACAAATTGCCGTTCAGTTCTGTTATATTGCGCATTCAAAGTGAATTCCGTTTTTAATCTCCAATTCCACGATTCCGTCCGCGATTCCGTGATCGCGGATTCCACAGGGCCCTATACGCGGGGAACATCATGACTTTCCACATTTTCACTTAAAAAAAAAAAAAAAATCGGAAACATACAATGCATTATAAATACAATGTTTCAAACGAAATGTGTAGCTTGAGATAATTTACTTTGTAAAAATATTTGTTGCATATTCAGTTGCAGTGCAGATGTAACAACTTTTGAGTGTGTTTATTTTGCTCTGTATGAGAGTATGAGTATGTGAGAATTGTTGGACAGAGTTGTAAATATCTGATTCAGTAAAGTAACAATTCAGGTAACAATAAATAACCACAATAAGGAATTAACATCTTTCCTGTGTGTTTAAAGCTAATTAAGAAAGCATATATGGCTATATTTTCAAAATTGGTCATCATGGTGGTACTCAGAGAGCTGAACAGTTTGTACGCAGTATTAAAAGTTTGAGATCCACTAATTTAAGAGGATCTTGTGATACATTTTTTTCCATCTGGAACCCAGTTTTGAATTATTTAAATGGCCTTAAAATATTGCCTGATCCATAAATTATCCATTCAAGTAGATGAAGTTGGGCCTAGCAAACCTTATTTTTTATTTGTCATTTTTTTCTCCTTCCCTTTTATTCCTGAATATCACATGTTTATATGGCTGTGCAGCTGTGTCCATGATGAGGGGTGACCTTTCACTGTGGGTGTGGGTGGGGTTTGTTAGGTTTTTTTGTTCTTTGGGGTGGGGGTGTGGGGAGGTATAATAGAAAAAGTGGAAACCCAGAAATGTTGTTTGGTTTGTTTTCTGAACGATGTTGCTTGCACTTCTGAATAAAACTTATATTTAAAATAAATCAATAAATCTGAATTTTAACTTTTCCAATTTTGATTAAATAAACTATTAAAGTAATTTACTGGAGTAAGCAGTGTATGAAAAACTCCCAGTAGATTAAATCTGTGAAACCACATGCAGAGATTAGAGGGCGATGCACCGACTAAGAGAATTGAAGGAGTTGCGACAGACACCAAGTAGATTTGGTGCAGGATCAGTGAGACAGAGCGTCTGATAACCTCCAACAGCTGCCTCATTTTCTTATGATTTTTAAACCAAACCTTTAACTGTAGCTTAACACATTTTTTTGAGACAATTCCAGAATGCATTTTTTTTCTGTTTTAGTCTGATTTTGAGTTTCATAGCGGTCATTATAATATTATTTACTATATATTGTTTTTTTTTTTTAAAAAGAGGCTGTTGTTTTCATTTCCACTAGGGATGCACATTTTGGATTTTTTTTATGACCGTTAACCGATGCCCTTTAACGATTAATAACGGTTAACCGATAAGTCTGGGAGGGTTGGCTGCCGCGATGTTACGCACGTTGTCGTGGACGCATGCGGACACTTCCCCGTGTATACTCTCGCGGCAATGTGTCGCCATCAGCTTGTCGCAGAGATGCCGCCGTGACTTTTGATTTATACTAGCGCGGTCTCTGCTATGTTATTCCAAGCCACAATGCAAGATGGACAATCACGAACTAGCTAAACATACTAAACTTATCTCTTGTGTTTTTCCACTTCCTCACCGTTTCGGCTGTATCCAGAACAACATTCATCGCTATCTCCCTCCATGAATAACTAGAATATGTGCTGTCTTTGTAGTGTGGAGAACGAGAATCATACAGATGTGGGTACTTCCTCATTTTTTTTCGATGACGCGCTCTTTTCTATGCGGATGTAGAATTGACCAATCAGAGGCCTGTTGCCCCTGTCGACACGCCCCCATGAGTTGATTGAATTACGTAGCTTAAAAACAAAATTGACAGTTAGTATTATTCGGTTAGAGTTACTGTTATCGGTTAACGGTTAAACGGTTAACCATGTGCATCCCTAATTTCCACAGTTCAATTTTCATGTCATGATTACTCATCTAACACTATCATGCTTCTAACTATATAACTGAATGAAATGATAACACTGCTCTAACAACATTACTGTGGTATCTGGAAACTGAATGGTTTCTCAGAACAGTTCCATATCAAACCAAACAACACATTCTGTATGTAAAACACAAGATTTAAAAGGTCACTCACAAAGAGAGAAGGATTCTCTGTTATTCTTCTCCATTCTTCTCGCAAACACATTTTAAGATGGGCATTAGGGCTGTAGCGATACACTAATCTCGCGACACGATACGCAAAAGCAACTCCATACCATCATTGTCATAATGACCCATTTCTTAAAAAAGAAATAAAAACCTGGAATAATACTTAATCTGACCACAATGAGTGTTTTCACATGTGATGGTCAAAAGCAGAAGTCACCATGGCCAGAGATGATGACAGGGTTAATGCCAGGCCTCTTTTTGCTCAGTCCAGGGTTCAGCTGCATTTGTGAATGCAGGTCTGTCCTGAAGCACATGACAAAGGTTCGTCAAAGCAGTCCCTTGTCCATGAGATTATATTAGCTGTTGATGAACGATGGTTCCTGAGGGAGCACAGATCACATGTGTACAGCTTAGGTATTTGCCCTTGCCCTTAGGAACTGAAGTTCCTCAAGATTCCTTGAATTGTCTAAGTCAGGGGTGTCAAACTCCAGTCCTCCAGGGCCATTCATTTGAAGCAGGAAACATCTAAGACATGCAGGACAGTGGCCCTCCAGGACTGGAGTTGGACAACCCCTGGTCTAAGTGATACCCGTAAGATGATCCACTCTGTTGGCAGAGTAGAAGACGCTCTGCCCATCTTTGCCCTTCAAGCATTCAGCTTTTTATGAATCCTGCTTTTGTATCACAATTCCAATTACCTGTTTGAAATAACCAACATGTCATTTTTCTGTTCCAGCCTCTTACTGGAAACAGTAAGTATGTTGCAGAAAATGGATATACAGCACATTTCCAAATGATGAAGAAACTACTTTCCACATGCTCCTTACATTTTCTGATTTATAATAGTGAATTTCAAATGTGAATTTATTCTTATTAATACTTCAAGAGTTGTTTATTTTTAGCAAAAAGACTTAGGAAGTAGTGCCTTATTCCGTGCATTTACATGGGAAGTTTAATTCCTCTTTAATTCAGAATTAAAGTTAAATCCGAATAAAAGTTACCATGTAGACACCTAATTCCATATGAAAATGTCAATTCCGAATTAAACTTAATTCCGAAGTAAATGGCTGGTTAATTCTGAATTTAATTCCGAATAAAATAATTCCACGGTCATGTATACACTCATTCCACTTTAAATTAATTCGCGTCTTTCTGCGCATGCTCGTTCTCTTGCCCGTCTGTCGCGATGACGCTTATATTCCGCGCTGGGCTTGTTTTCAAAACAAAGTTTTAAGACCGCCGTTTCAAAAAACGGTGTTCAAGAGCAGAGACGATTTATTTAATAAATAGCTTGGAGGAACTGGAACTAATTAAAAGAACAGATGGCAGGAAACATAAAAATTGTGAGCTTTTCAAAGTTGTAGCGGCCAGGTTAAATGAAGGAGGTTTCGCAGATAGAGACGCCGTCAAAAATAAGTGGAATGTTGTTGCTAACCGAGTTGTTGCTAAGTTTGTTTTCTTCCGGTAGACGTAAAGACGTCCGCCCCCCCTCATCCAATCAGAACCTTTCCCAACCCCCAGACCTTAAGCGGAATTGGATAAAGCCGAACAAACGTGTTTTTCATGTAAACCTCAATTCGGAATTACTATTTCCATGTAAACTCGAATGAAAATTGTTTAATTCGGAATTATTTAATTCAGAATTATTAATTCAGAATTAAAAAACCTCATGTAACCGTGGCCATTCACAAAAGCTAAGATAAGATGCTTTAACATCTTTAAGAACATTCTTCAGGGGCCAAGTTATTAGTTAACCTTTGATAAAATTTTGTTAGCTAAAAAAATATTCTTTAAATTGTTTGCTTATCAATTATTCAAAAGCTTTCGCAAAAGCAGACATCTTTGATAAAGGCCTCTGATTATTCAGGCTGCCTTCAACAAAGAGAAAACAACAGTTGATTTTCAAACAGAAGGAATTTTTTTGTTTCCAAAGAACGCTTAAAAAGATGCTCCACAGGTGATATAATAAAATTAGCATATATCTTTAAAAAAAAAAGTTCTTAATGTTGTCGGAAGCTACAGATTTTCTTATGGTTTATTCCATTTAATTCACAGATCTGCAATGGCTGACAGCTTGGAGGAGGACAGCAATTCGTTCAGCTCTTAAGATGTTTTAAAGTCTTTTCATGCTTCTAACAGAAAGAGTAAAGCTGATGTTAGGACAGCTGGTAACCTTGATAAGTGGCAGAGAAACCTTGCACACTTCTCAGATCTTGCGTATAATGTGGAGATAACAAATGACTGGTGTCTGTTTTGTACTAGTGGTGTTTATAATAAAGCAACTGAACTGTATAGTTGTCTTATCGTCACCTGAACCTTCAGCGGTTTCCAGTGACATGTGTCCACTGGGTAATAGACCATGCAAGGAAGGAAGCCTCCTCACAAGTAGGTCATGATCACATAATAGTGTAAAGCACTGACACACTAACCTATATTACTTGCAGAGATTTCTCTCATATTTTCCAGTTTATTGGGAAAACAACCAATTATTCTCACTTGAACTATTTGCCAGTAAAAGTGGATGTGTCATTTCTGTCAGATTTCTGCCCAGATTAGGTATATGGAGTACTTCTTCAATAAGTGTGCACTTCACTGTGGCTCTGGGCCATCAGTCATGTTTGTGTTTTAGCAATTTTCTTCAGATAAGAAAATTATTTCCATTTAACAGTGACATTTAGATCTTTTAGCAAATTAAATAAATAATATGAACATCTATATCTGGTGAGGGTATCTGAGGTACCAGGAAAGACTGGATCTTATCTTTTTATAGTCACATAAATAGTGACCTTCTTGAGAGAGCCTTCTCAAATTTCAGCATGTGATTTTTCCAGCATGGCTTTTGAAGCCTTTTTTTTTTCTTTTCTTTTTCTTAAATAATCTCTGACCTTTACATAAGATACTTTCAAAAACTGAGGATTCAGGTCAAGAAGGTTGAGAGGTACTGAGACAAGAAGAGGAAAGAAAGACGTGAATCACTGCTCTTTAAACATTTACAGGCCTTGAAGATAACCAGAAAGGGGAATATAACTTTAGAGAAAACATTCTGATACTGGATCACAAATGAAACAGCAGTCAGATTCAGAATTAGTGTAATAATGAGGTATTTGATATTTAACAGGGACCTACAAACTGGACTTGCAACAGCAGTTGATCAGACACTGAGATGAGGCTCAGAGCTGAGACCAAATATAATTGATGTTACCTTCAATCAAACATGGATTAATGGCAATATCATATACTGCAATATCAATATCTTTCATTGCATTATAGCCATGGTTCAGATACATAGATATGGTGGCCAAATATCTAATACCAAAATATTGACTGTAATTGTAATTTTAATCAAAGGACCACTGACTACTTGTCCATGAGAAGTTTTAATTCCAATGTAATAGGCTTATAGGACATTTAACATTGCAGTTTAAGATAAAAAGAAGCATGCTAATGGGATTATAGTCTGCCATTGACAGACATGGGGCCTCATGAACAAAAAGCCTGTGTGGATTTAATTTAAATTAAGTGTGTGGAAAATTTCCTCATGCACAAAAAGATTCAGATGTACAAAACCTCGCATACGTGTGAATCCATGCACATTTCCTTTGTACATCGCAATCAACTTGAAATTGAAGGTACATGCAGGAGCTGAAATCTCCGCCCTGTCTCCTCCCTCAAACAGATCAATTTGAATATGATGAGTATAGAAAGACATGGGAAACTGCTCTTTTAAACAAAGAAAAGAGCTAAAACAAGCTGAAAGAAGAGAAACTTCACCGGCTGTGTACTCCAGGGAATCCTAGCTGAGGTTAAGGCTAAGAAAAATATTTTATTTGGCTCTCTGTCCTCTGGTAAAAACATCCATCCATCCATTATCTATACCCGCTTAATCCTATGCAGAGTCACGGGGATCTGCTGGAGTCTATCCCAGCTATCCTCCGGTGAAAGGCAGGGGTACACCCAGGACAGGTCGCCAGTCCATCGCAGGGCCACATGCAGACAAACAACCACACACACTCAGAATCACCCCTACGGGCAATTTAGAACCACCAGCTAACCTGACATGCATGTCTTTGGACTGTGGGAGGAAGCCGGATTACCCGGAGTACCCGGAGGAAACCCACGCTAGCACGGGGAGAACATGGAAACTCCACACAGAAAGACCCCTGATGAGGTTCTGGTAAAAACAGTAAAACACTGTGTGTTGTTCTATTCCGCTAGAAAGGGACTCTGTGTGTCAGAGCTTTGCCACAATATAGGATTTAAAGTGTCAAGAAACTAAAAATCACATTGTAAACTGTGTGCACTTGAGTAAATTCTGGGGCCTCTGTTCTGTTTGATTGTCTTAATTTAACCACAACACATTGCTTTTCAACTCCAGATGGATCAATTTACTCTCTGAAGATAAAAGCTGCTGAACTGCCTTGAGATTTGCTAACTTCCTCAGTCAGTTTTGAGTACGTTAACAGCTTGTGTCCTGCAAAGAGGCATTTAAGAAGTATCACAAATTTAAAGAAACATGAAAAACATTATTAAGGCTCAAAAGGTATCCATTGGCAGTGGGAAGGGACACATCTTAGATGATGTCAAGGACAAGAAGGTTTTAATCCAAGTTGGTGATACAAAGAGAAAAAAAAAACAAGGTGTCTTTAGCAGGGAAATTTACAAAAATTAACAAAAACAATTCAAATGAACAGAAACAATTAATGAAACTGAATGCTTTTGTTGTACAAGGCACAAGGTTCTGTTATGATTTCTATTCCTTTTATTCTGTGTGCTCAGTTTATTGTTTGATTTGAGTTCTAATAGTTTTTATAGTTTACATGAATTTAATAGCCTTTTATAGCAGATCATGTCCAGTGCATTGACTCAGTTGTTAGTCTGAGATATATGTCTAAAACTGGAAGTGGAAATCAAAATAATAAAGTTCAGAGCATTTTCAAGTAGAACTATATTTACATTTTTTTCAAGAATTTTTGAAAAAGAATATGAGGTGGTGTAAACCTCCATCCTATTCATGGCAGTCACAACCTGTCAGTGCACAGAACCCTTGTGAGACACACCAAAGCCATCTGTCACACCAACTGGCACCATGGCATCTTTGGTTTAGTATTAACAGAAGCTGACAAAAATAAAGCAAGTGCATTTGATTTACAAGTGACCAAGAAATCCGTGGTTGGCAAACTGACATGTGCATTTCCCGTCTCCGCACAACCTCCACCACCAAACCATTTTTAGAATCACAATCTGCTGGATATCGCTGAGTCACTGGGCTCTATTGACTGTTCCAGTGACACAAACAGACCAGCCAGGAAATAATGCTGGAGGGTTATCTTCCTCTGCAGAGTAAAAAGCTTTACACACTCCATTTTCACAATGAGCTAACATGCAGTCACTCAACATGGGTAGAGCATCTCGCTACATAACAAAAACTTCCAGTCTAACGTGCACGCGCACCCCCCCACCCGCACACACAGGAAGGCGGACGAGCTAACCATCGAGACATAGAGCCTTAAATCTATATCCAGAGTGACCTGTACAATGAGGATTATGAGAGAGGAGACTTTAAAAGAGGGCACCTTGTGGCTGCCCAACAAGCTGAGCAGGTGCTTCAGTGTTATAGTTTTAAATCACTGAGGCTTGTTTTTGTTAAATCTGCTAAAAGGGAGTTCTCTCTCTCTCTCTCTCTCTCTTTTTTTTTTTTAAACATATAAATCCTGAAAGAACTTAAAAATAATAAAGAAAATATTAATTTCTTTGGCACAAATGTGAGTGGACCGAGTTTTGCCATGCATAATGATCGTGCATTAAAGTTCCCCTCATACAACATCAGACGGCAACAACTAAAGCTGCCAAAAATGAGAAATGCTGACATCATGCTGCATCGTGGAGCACTGCAGCTCCACGGTGGAGACTCCCTCTCTGAATGATTCAGACGTTCCAGCAGCTCAATGAGTTCATTTTAGTCATTTTTGTGCCAAAGGAACATAAACCCATACTCTTCTCTGTTGTTCCCTTCTTTCTGTGCTCTTTTTTTAAACCCAAATTTGTCTCCAGTCATAAAATGAAACAGACATAAAGGGCATCAGTGGTATGGAATAATGGAAACAAAACTCACTTCCAGTTTCAACATAGTGTTGAATGTTTCACTTTTTTTTCCCTTTAAGAATTTACAATTTTTAAAAACTTTAGAGATTAAAAATGCTTTAATTTCATTGTATGTTCCACTGTTGAAAGTCATAAATTATAAGAGTAACTTATCTTTTTTATTTGTGAAAATGTGTGCGTTTTTAAATTGAACTTAAAAAAAAAAAAATTAATTAACTGAGTTACATTTCTACTTCAAAATATTGTGAAGTATATGATTTACTTAAAGGCCCCATATTATCCAATTTCAACCCATATTCTTATTGATCTACAACCACAATAAAGTTATTTTGACCGGGACCCAAAAGCTGTCCAACAGACCAGCCTGCTGAAGCAGAAGATGAATTTCTTTCATTCATATATATATATATATATATATATCTATATATATATATATATATATATTATATATATATATATATATATATATATATATAATAATATATATATATATATATATATATATATATATATATATATATATATATATATATATATATATACATACAGTGGTAATATATACATACATATGCAGTGGTGCCTCTACTTATGAACGTCTCTACATACGAAATTTTCAGTTTACGAAACACCTCAACGGGAAAATATTACCTCTTGTTACGAAATAAATTTCAGGATACGAAAGGCAAAAATACAGTAGCGCTGCTACTCGCAGCTCCCAGAGTTTACAGAACGTAAACATAGCTGTCTGCTCTGTATCTCGGTTTGAAAGCGGTGCGTCCGAGCTGCTCTGCCATTGGCTATCGCTTAGCGTCTTCCTGGCATCCCATTGGCTAGGAGGGCCCCTTGTCTGTATGAGTGTAACCCAGCAACCCAGGTAAACAAACAATTTTTACCTCCACCAAGGAGGTTGTGTTTTTGCCGGCGTTTATCTGTCTGTCTGTCTGACTGTGTTCAAGATAACTCAAAAAGTTATGGATGGATTTTGATTAAATTTTCAGGAGTTGTCAGAAATGTGAAAAGGAAGAAATTATTTCATTTTGGGTGTGATCCGGAAGAAATCCTGGATTCTGGATCACTTTCAAATTTTCGATAATTGTTGCGCTTGGTGGAGGTCTTCCCTCTCCGAGTGCTTTTCTAGTTCTAACATGTATTTCTTACAGGATTTTATGTCATTTCATGTATTATTCATAATTTATTAAAAAAATTGTTCCAATTTTGGGGGGCTTGGAACGGATTAGGGCATTTACATGGAAAACGCGTCTCTATTTACGAAATTTTCATGTCACGAAACTACTTCCAGAACCAATTAATTTCGTAAGTAGAGGTACCACTGTATATACGTGTGTGTGTGTGTGTGTGGGGCTGAAGACCCTCAGCTCATTCAACACTTTTATTTGCTGTTTAATAAACAGTGCACCTCTTAAAATGACAGTAATAGCACAAACCTGCTCATTCCTAAAAAACTAATTAGGAAACCAATAAAAATATGACAGGGAAACCAGACATTTAGCTAGATTTTATTCCCTTTCCAGGTTTCCTTAGCTGGGTGGCAGTCGCAGACACAGAGGGCACCACTTTATACATTTATTTCACCTTATGATTTAAATTGAATAGCATGTGTTAGCCTTTATTCAACCATGTTAGTCCCACTGAGATCAAAGGTCTTTTCTCTAAGAGAGACCTGGACCTCTGAGGGCCACACACTCTCACAATCATTCTTATGTTTTCACTGAACCATCAACGTGACAAATATACAAATCAGATGAAATACATTGAAAGCCAATAAAAGAATAAAAGCATACATCTTACCTCCACCTGTTCACCCCAACATTAGAGGAGCCTGCAAACCAGGGGTCCAGGAAGTAAACGCAACGCACTGTGCCTGCCCCCCGAACCGCCTCCTGGAGCGCCGGATTGTCATGGAGACGGAGGCCCTTCCGGAACCAGTGGATGGAGTTTGGGGCCATGGTTTTCTGAAGACATGGAGGGAAATGAGGAGTCAGTCAAGCCAAACAGCAAAGGTCTGAAAATGAAGTAGTCGCAAAGGACTTCTTTTATCAAGCTGAATAAGTTTGTTACGTACTGAATTCTCAACAGAATGTGATGATGCAAGTTCTTTGTTCCCTTTTTCCAGTAAAACCACCAACAGTACAAAAGTGAATGTCTTTCAGCAGGAAACAGAGTTGATGTGGCCATGCGTCAGATGTTCATGGGATGTGCCTGAAGTTGAACAAGAAGTTTTCCAATTTCTGTTGCCCTCAGAGAAATTTGAAGGTATTTGGCTCTGGCAAAGAATTCATTTGCAAACATAAAAGGTGAAGCTTTCTATCATCATGAACTGACTAACTATGTTTTTTGAAGCACTGATCAGGCAAAAGTTAAAATGTTATGTGTGCTTTTGTGTAGTAAATAACTACTGTTGGAAGGCCTTTATCTCCACTACACCAGCATGAAGTGCATGTTACGTGACCATCCACGCTGCAGTGGAAATTACCTTTGTTACAGACTGCTCGTATAAGCGTTATAAGTGCAGTATTATTAAATGCTGATTTTTACTGCATAACAGCTGATACCAAGGACACCAAAGTCAGCAGCATCTGCTGTTCCAAACCCCATGTTGTTGTTAAGGCTCATCACTTTTTTTGTCCTGGTATTTTTTGTCCTGGTAAGTAAGGAAGAACAGGACAGTGACAACTGGAGCAAATCAGTTAGTCCAGCCATTCCCAAACTTCAGAATACCAAGGCTCAATTTGAAATGTGAAAAATCTCCGTGGCCCACCCAAACCTTGAATCACAACTGTGATCAACATACAGGACTAGAAGTTATGTTCCTGATATCAATGTAAGGGGTCCACAAATAGGGTGACACTTGTCATATTAAATTAAGATGACAGTGAAATAACACTTAACTGGTTTATTTTATTAGTTCTTAATGTGTTTTATAAATTCATGTCAGGAATATTTTACAGTAATTAAAAACATATTTAAAGAAGACAGAGGATTTAAAAGATATTTGTAGGGGTGCACGATAACTAGAAATTATGACGTCATCCCGATAAGTCCGATATCACGACGAATAGCCCCAATAACATATATATTTTTGTCAACACAGCAGTGCCTCGCTCCCTTGAATAACTGGCAGTGAATGTTATGTTCAAGTAACGTCAGCATAATCAGAAAAACGATTACTCAATAAGGAAAATCAAGAATACCCCCTCATGCCAGAAAGCAACTCGTTAACTCGGTCATAATTTTGGTAGTTGCTGACTTGAATTGATATTCACAGTATTCTCCCACATGTTACACATAAGAAAAGAAAAAAATAGAAAAGGCTAAAAGAACGACTAGCAAATGAGGGAATGTGGAAATTTACGTTACACCTTGAATGCAGCCTGGAGCACAGCCTACTGATCACAACAAACATATTTTTGATTTTGTTCATAGTATTGATGTAATGATCTTAGGTATATGTGTGTGTTATCGGTTATCGGTATCGGCCTTTGGGAGCTGAAAGTTATCGGTTATCGATATCGGTTTTAAAAAACAGATATCGTGCATCCCTACACATTTGTTTAATTTTAATGACCTCTCACGGCCCACCTGCAGTACCACAACGGCCCACCAGGGGGCCGGAGCCCACACTTTGGGAATCACTGAGTTAGGAAATGAGAGTCTTTCCTGAAGGCGCTCTGCTCTGTTTGTCCACATCCGACCACAATAGCAGCATTTACAAAATGAAGGCGGTTCTGCGGTGGATCAAATGTTTCTGTTTTTGAGGCCTGAACTTGCTGGAGCCGTGTGGATGACCGGCACAACCTTAACCTTTAAAAATGTAACAAGGCAAGTGTGTATGTAGCCTTCAATGCGCCTACAGCTCTGCATCCATCTCTTCCTCTTTATAGTTGGATTTTTTTTTTCTCCTCCAAATGGAGTTACAAGCACAAAGGCAAAGCTCTGCATTCCATGGATGATTGGTCGACTTAACAGCCGGCTGTAGTGGAATACGAGCAGAATGTACCTGACAGCCAATTAACGTAGGATTCATTCATCTAATTCCCCGGCTCCAAAGCTACCATATGGCTTGCTAAAGGTTCTTTCTCTGGATCTACCATTGAGTGTATCTGAACTACTCAATGGATAGGTGAGGATTAAAGATCATGTGGGTCAGCATGTCTCATTCAGAATCAGAGCTCTGGGACCATTTGAGCTTGTTGTGCTAAAGCGGGACGTCCCGTACACCCAACGAAGACACCACCATATTTAAAACGCCACAAAGATCCATCCCTTTACACCATCCAGTCACTCAGAAAACAGGAAATGGAGATGGACATACAGCGGTCTCATGTATATTGAGAACAAAACTCTGAATCTTTCACCAAAAGATCTAGTAGCTTTCTGGGTACTGGATGAAACAGCATCAGTGCACCGAACAATCTGTTATATTACATTAAACTCAGGTGGTAACTCCACTCTGGATGGTCCAAACCTTAAGTAATTAAATCAGTTGAAGTGAATGTGATGTTAGAGTCTGCCCAGGGGTTAATCACACATACCTGCCACATACTAACAATGTACTTGTCCCTTCTGACGGCTTTACTAACTGTACACACACACTGTCATTCATTATTCCAGACAGTCTGCGCCTCCACTGAACCTCCACTGAAGAATAACAAGTAGCAGTTTCAAACCGGTTTGGTGCAGAATTACAAAGATACAAAAAATAATATCTCAAAATGCAATCACCTCATGATTTGATGCATGTAGTTTTTTTCATCTTACTTTCATGTTCCTGTTTGCACAAACAAACCTGTATTCAATTCAAAGCTGAAAAATTAGATGCATGAAAGTTGTTTCCAGCGAGATCCACACATAAACAACAACATCGCACTGTATTTTAAAAGTACTTTCTTTTCGGCTGTGCCCAAAAGCTATCTGAGTGAATCCCCCAGAATTGATTTGGCACAGATTTGATGCCGGACGCGCTTCCTGACGCGACTGGGAATTGAACCCAGGACCTCCCATGTGGAAGGTGAGAGGTTTGCTACTTCTGAATGAAGCAGGTACTGAGCCATTATGTAGATAAGTAGTCGTAAAGACAGACCATTTTAGAATACAGATGTGCACAGCATGTCACTGCGATTGTGGTGACAGTTTTAAGGATCATTTTATGAACATTTCTCCAATAATAAACACATTTTCTTTTGTGCTGGATTTTAAATAATGTTTGGTTAGTGTTTGACTGCTGACTTTGAACTGGCTGACACACACAAATTATAATGTTAATATAAGAGTGAGCTACTATGAGACACTGAGTTGAAAAATCTGAATAACTTTTTTTTTTTTTACACCCTGAAAGCACCATTTGTGTCCACTTAAATATCACCTACACTGTCATGAACACTTCCAACTGTGTTTTAAAAAGCTTGTAGGAGGATCAGTGCACATACTGAAATAACATGTGAGGCTCCACGTCATATGGAGGCTTTTCAGCCTTCATTCATTGGCTCTGGATCATCAGCTCAGATGAATTATTATTACCTTTAAAAAAAGATTATTCAGTGTTATTCTCACATTACACACATTTGTGCATTGATCACTTTCTACAAAATATTAGTTGTGGAAAATTAGGGCATATTTTCCAATATGAGACCCTCCGACATATTAAATGAAATCTTTCAACAGGTTAAAAAGGATCACTTCTGATATTAAAAATCATATTTCAATATTTCAAACATGAGACATTGATGTCACATTATAAAGAGGAAAAAAAAAACATGATAAAGATTTTTCAAGTTGAAAAAAATAATAGTAATCATTAATATTATGATATATTAATATAGAAGGTTAATGCCCAGGTTGTTGCCAAATTTCAGGTAACAGTAAAAATGGAAATTGTGGAAAATGGAAATTAGGTCACGCTGTCTATCCTGAACAGGTCCTGACCCACCTCATGAGAACCTCAGTTTATTATAAATTTACAATAAGAAACAATAGTTCAATGGTCCATATGTCAGATAGGTTTTTAACAATTTACACCCGTCTCAATGTGTAAGTAACTGACAGCTGAAATCATCTGCAAGATAAAAGCATCAATGTAGACCAAAACGGGGTCACCGGAACGATCCTTATGTAACGGTGGCGCTGTTTATAAAGGGACATAACACACTCAAACTTGCAAGAAATATTAGTCTTACCTTGTGCCAGCTCCCCAGAGGTAATAATTATGTCAATCCCAAAGAAAGAAGCATTTCTTCCCTTGGATGTGCAGGGAAATGACGTATACCGAATACGTGCCAGCTGCTTCTGTCCGAGAGTTCTTCTTGTTCCCGGTACCTGCTGTACGATGCTGGACTAGTTTGTTTCATAACAGTTAACATCACTGCGCATGCGCTGCTTCTTCTTAGCCGTCTTCTGCTGCATTCAAAGCCCGTGGGTTAAAAAATAAACAACATATAGGTTTGATCGCTTGAGAGTCTGTGAATAAGATAATTTTATTGATAATGGCACGTTGTTAATTTGATGTAGAGTGATATTTATATTTTTAAACGCATATTTGTTTCTAACTGTTTTGTATTTTACAAATAAATTCACCGTTTCGCATGCTTCTTTTCGAAGAAACATTGATTTAAAAAAAAAAGTGATACCAAACATGTGTGCTTAATTTTAAAGTTAAATCTACATTTTTCGTGTATTTCATACTGTTTTTTCACAAACCATATTACTAAAGAATATGTAGTAATACAAAGAACATTTTTTCCCCTAGAGTTTTGAAAGCAACATTAGCCTTGTCAAACGTGAAAGGCGACGTGATCCTTGTTTGGCCTCCTCATTGGTTAGTTTAAAGTCACGTGTGTTGTGCGGGTCACGTTTAAGAAGCATGGAAACACGGAAGTTCAGTTCCACTGCAGCTCCAGAGAGACGTCTTATGTGAATTAAGCAAAGGAAGATCTTCCGCAGTTAGTATTCAGTAGTGATGGGTTGAAGACGCGTCATTGAACGTTTCAACATATTGCCAAACTGTATTGATACATGTCGATACTGTGTCACTGAATACTGACACCTGCTGGACCTTAAAAATCCCCACAGGCATCCGAGTTGCCAGACTCAACTGACACCAGTTTGATCACCTTGTATGCAATAAGGAAATGTAAGTCATTGTATTGTATATGGCATCATTGCACATCTTCATTTAAATTTAAAATATATTTGATATCTTCAGATACAGTAAATCAATGTGAACATGTATCATAATTTGAAAATCTAAGTGACCGTGTTGTGAATGAAGATGCTTTTGGACTGTGATTTTTTTTTTTCACAAATTTTTCTTAAATAAAAATTGTTTTTCCAATGTATTGAACTTCAGTCTATTTCCGCTTTTTGGACAAAAGTTCTCGAGCCTTGGAAAAGACCTGCTCACAAGGCACAGATGATGCTGGTGTGCAAAGACACTGCAAAGCTGTAAGAGGTGCAGATACATTGGCTTCTGGTTGTCCCAGTATCTCAAAGGATCCTGGGACCTGAACAAGTTCCCTGAACCCTTCACTCTCCACAATGCTGAGAGGCTGGCAGTCCTTCAGGATGAAATTTAGCAGAGCTTCATCCAGCATCTGCTTCCTGGAAGCTAAATGGTTAAAAATAAGTAAAGAATGAATTCATAGTTAATTTTTAATAAAGCAACTGTGAATAAGTTGTAGAATGGCTGTGTACCTGAGTTCATCCTGGGTGTATCTGGGACTTCATTTTCATGCCTGGCCCTATAATGTCTCAGCATTGAGGAGGTGGACTTGTTCAAATACGAAAGCTCTGTCGAGCAAATTCAACATTTAACCTGCAGAAAATAATATTAATAGTAAACTAAGAGTCACTTTGAAATGAATTTGTATTTAGATAGATCAAGTGGAAACTTTGAGAGAAACAGGATAAAATAACAAGTAAATTAAAACAAATGCCTTATTTTCCAGTATGAGATCAAAATGGTGCCATATGGTGGAAACCTTTCTTTTGGCTTGAGGCTGGTCCAGAATTATTGCTGATTTTGACAACGTGTTACAAAAGATCAGAGATTCTTTTGGCATCTATATCTATCTCTTTATATATATATATATATATATATTATATATATATATATATATATATATATATATTCTTAAAACTG
The DNA here is from genome assembly GCA_018398805.1 of Hirundichthys speculiger. Taxonomy (NCBI): domain Eukaryota; kingdom Metazoa; phylum Chordata; class Actinopteri; order Beloniformes; family Exocoetidae; genus Hirundichthys; species Hirundichthys speculiger. The sequence goes on along the minus strand of JAGFBZ010000737.1, from coordinate 183,838 downwards.
CACTAAACTCCTTACAGAAGTAAATATGAGCAGACACACTACGTGTGCAAGGTAATTAATTATGAGTGCTTTATAATAATTGACTACTGACACATGTGTACCTATTTCTAATTTTAATACTATATGTTTTTCAACTCATACCTTTTTAAAGTTGAATACAGCAGGGGTGAAACCCCGCTTTTTTCATTTGAATTTAGAGGTTTGAAAAGGAATGCATTTTGAAAATATCACTAAGCCTTTAAGCTATATATATATATATATATATATATACCCTTATTATACAGTCATGGAAAAAATTATTAGACCACCATTTTTTCTTCACTTTCTTGTTCATTTTAATACCTGGTACCTCTAAAACGTCATCATGTGACTAAAACAGACAGAAAAGAAAACACTGAATGCATAAAAGCAGTGTTTTTTGGCAGTACAACACCATAGCTATTGATGTAAAAACTTAAGTTGATTTAGGTTATAATCAAGAAAACCATGGAAAATGGTAAGATATCAGCTCTTAAATAAAACTCTTATGAGCAATCTTTGTGGTTATTGTTATGTTTGTCCAAACAAATGTACCTTTAGTTGTACCAGGCATTAAAATGAACAAGAAACTGAAGAAAAACAAGGGTGGTCTAAAAATTTTTTTCCAATGACTGTATATAATATATATATATATTATATATATTATATGTATTTTATATATATATGTATAATATATATAGTATATACATATAAAACAACCAAACAAACAAGACATATACACTTGTGAAACTGTTAATTTAAATGGCAGATTTGTGAATGACACGTGAGTACATGTTGTACTTTCACCTTTTATGGCTTCATACCACAGTATGGATTGCACAATCATGCAGAAATGTGGTGTATTCACACATTTTTTTTTTTTTTTTGCCATTTACTCAACACAAGGAGACATGTGTTACACATTTTTATCTGCATCCTCATTTAATTCCATGTAGAGTGCTCCCTCTAAATTAAAGACAAATAGAGAAACACACATTTATAGTGTGTTATTTAGTCATTCACACACACACACATATACATATATATACATACATACATACATGTTTTTAAACAGACATGATCCAGGCTGGATCCAGAATCGGTGGATTAACAATGATGACTTGGCTTTAAAAACTTGTTTTCCAGCTCCATCAGTTCTGTCAGTTGGCTTTCAGCAGGACCTTGTGGTTGAAAGAACGGCCACAAGAGCTCTGAAAGACTATTCGGATGCACATTCATTTGGCCTTTAAAATGTCGTGCATGTCAATAAGTGCTTAAATAATTGCTTAAATACATGGTTCAGATATAATCCTCGTAAACATTCACTGTCTTTCATTTGTTCCAGTGCATAAATGTGATCTTCTGGTGGACATGACATCAATCTTATACGTAAAACACATAATTTAATGTAGGCTTTACTAATTGAATGTTCAATGAATAATTATGATTTAGATCAGCAGCAAGCCAAACGGCATAACTTGGCCTGGAAAGGGTTTATTTCTATCCTGTTCAGTCATCAAGACTGACAGAAATAAAGTGGACTGTTCTTTTCCCCACATCCTCTGTCTCTCTGTCTCTTTTCACCCTGTGACTGCCAGCAGATGGTCTGGAATCAGCCTGTTGAAGAATCCTGACACAAACAGACCCTGATCATGGCATCACCCTCAAACATGACATCAGTCTACGTGATCATACACGTCAAAGCCTCGGAATCACAGCTGAGTTTGACACTTGCTTTATTCTCCCTCCCCCACCAGAAAATATCAAGTCAAAGCAGCCTTTATCTTATCGAACAGTGTCTATCATATGTAGCTTGTCTTCTTTATCCAAATCTCACTCAGAAAAAAAAGTTTGTGTATATGTCTAGCTAAGTCCATGATGTAATTGTGTGTTTTGTTTACGTTACTCCAGGGAGCTCATTGGTCCGGGGCAGAAAGCAACTGTCCCCTTGAGGGACTCCTTGGACGTGCTGCTGCTGTGCTGACGTCATGTCTCAAGGCCTTATGCAGTTTTCCATCTTAGTTCTGCAAAATCAGCAAATTCCTCTACCGGAATATTGACACAGACAGTTTGGATTAGGAACATTTTACTACATTTTATTGTAAATTGGAGCAGAAAACCAGTTAATTCCAAGAGGTTCACATATTTTTCTTGCCACTTCAAGCTTGACAAATCTTGGCCTTCACTGTTGCTCAGTTACTCAGAATTCTTTTGATTATTTAATAATAACAACATTAAGAACTGTGGTTTACTTGGGAAATGTTTCATGAAGGCAACTTGTCTTAGTTTGCTGCTGATGCATTCAATAAAAACTAGGAACTTAGAATTTACATCTTCAAACTTGGAAAAATTCAAATAAAACACCAAAAAGAGCTGGTGTTTCCTTGTCAGGACATAAAACATCACTGAAATTAATGGAGGACCATTTTTTTAATTAGCAAATCTCTTTCTTAAACCAAGTGAACCTATTTAACTGTTGATGAGAAATTTTCTGTTGATATAAAAGCAAAAAAGCAGGAGCAACAGTGTCAAATGTCCCACATCTGAGGTGATGCAAAAGCAGCATGATTTAAAGTTATTAGCTGAAGTAAAAATGAGGATGATTCTATTCTCAACTGGATCAATGAATAATATCACATATCTGTAATAGTTGATATTTGTCTCCCATGTGAATCGAATTCATTTCTCACTATTTTTAACGGCACAATAGCATGAAAACTGTAACTTTAATTCATAGCCTGTCACAGTGGATGGGGAATTTCTCGGGTGAAGAAAAGGATAACTTTGTTGCTGTTGTAGTGTAGATAAATCAGGGCCTTCATGTGAGTCTTTTTTATGTGATCCAGAGTGGACTTTAAACAGTTTAAATGAACAGGTTATTAAGTTCATGCTTAACTGAACTAATATTTTTAGACAAGAAACAAGAAGCACCTGTTGGTTTTTGAATATTTTCATATTTGTTATAATTTAGGCTTCTGATAATTATCATCAGGTCTGTTTATTTGTGACTATTCACCAAAGTCACATTCACACTACATGATTTTAAGGTGGATTTGCAATTTACCAAGCCTGATGAAAACAAACCTTGATTAGAGGCAAACCGGACTGAACTGGTTCTGGTCAGTCAGAACTTTATTGATGTGTGAACAAGAAAAGGCACATCAAAGAGGCTCGCCGACTCGTCGCTGATACTTCTCCAACTCTTAACAGAAATAGAGCAGGCTAAACAGACAACAACCAAGTTAACTTTCCCTTTTTCAACTTTTGACTCAATTAGCAATGGATCAATTTTATTTGATTATTTTTTTAAATTTAATGTTCAAATTCTTCAGAATACTGTGGATGCGAAGTGTAACACTAGAAAATGTTTAAAATTTTAAATAAAAATGTATTAATATGGATGTATCCTAAGTTGATATAAGAAAAAAATCAAGGCCGTATAATTTCTCTGTAATTTTTTTTTTTTGTGGCAGAACAAGTTAACTAGAAAAACCCGATACTAACAAGATGAATGTTGCCTGACATGTGGAGGCTGACATACTTGGGCCAGTAAATTGATTCCCTTTATCTCCATGTATATTGGAACAAAGAGAAGTTCACTGAAACAGCCAAGTCAAGCTGATTGTAGCTCAACTAAACTGTGCATGTAAATGAAGGCAAGGATTGACAAGCATGAACCGAAGATCTACATGAATTTAATTCAATTCAATTCAATTTTATTTATATAGCGTCTGTTACAATGACAATTGTCTCTAGGCGCTTTACAGAGACCCAGAGCATGACCCCCGAGCAAATATCATCAACTAAGATTATATAATTAAATCCAATCAATGATAATGGCAGGTAAAAAACTCCCACGTAGGGAGAAAAAAAACCTTTATACCAAACAGTGGCAAGGAAAAACTCCACTTTAAGAGGAAGAAAACCTTGAGCAGGACCTGGCTCATATTGGGGGGACCTTCCTGCCGAAGGCCAGCCGGGTAGAGAAAGAAAAAGAGGGGAGACAGGACAGAGAGAGGATGTAGGACAGAGAGAAGATGGAGGACAGAAAGAGGATGTAGGACAGAGAGAGGAGAGCACAGAAAAAGTAAAAAATAATAATAAAGAAGTAGTGGAATTGTTGTAGGGTGAATGCAAATGGGCTATGGAGGGCCCTTGGGCGTGTGGTCAGCGTAATGAGCCATGATAGGCTCTTGAGTATCAGTAATGTGCGGGTGGGGTGTAGGTGAGGTGTGTGCGAGAAAAGGGGGGGGGGTTGGGTTTAAGAAAAGAGAAGGGTAGGATTTCAAGCAAAAGGATGCGATATATAAATATAAACAGATGGAGGCAGCAGCACTGGGATGAGATGGCCAGAGGACCAGGTCGCCGATCACCACGCCAGTCGGCACCCAAACACAAGTGGAGGAGAACCCCGGGATGAACAGAGGAGGGAACTGCAAGTCAGCATGAAACCCAGGAAACTCTGGCCTGCAAATACACAGAAAGAAAAGGGGGGCAGAAACAGCACAACAAACACAGGAAAGTAAAGAAAATGGAGCACAGTTTCAGTAACAGGGTGCTCCCAAATAATTATAAATGAGCTGGAGGAGGAGGAAGGGAGGAAGAAAGGGAAGAAAAAGGAGAAGAGCAGTGGAGACACCACTCAGCAGGTCATGTTGGTGTCCCCCTGTAGCGTAGGCCTATAGCAGCATAACTATGACGAAGCTGTGATTAAGACGAGCTACTTTAGTCTTACTACTACAACTATAGTTATAACTATTAGCCCCTACACACTATAGTTAAGACTAATTGTAGGCTTTACTGAACAGAAATGTTTTCAATTTAGTTTTAAAGATGGAGATAGTATCAGCCTCCTTAACCCAAACTGGTAGCTGGTTCCATAAAAAAGGTGCCTGGTAGCAGAAGGCCCGTCCTCCAAACCTACTTTTAGATATTCTAGGAATGACGAGTAATCCTGCACTCTGAGAGCGGAGAGCTCTATTAGGAGCATAACGAGCTATCCAGTCTTGTAGATAGCGCGGAGCTAGGCCATTAAGGGCCTTATATGTGAGAAGCAGAATTTTAAACTCAATTCTAAATTTCACGGGAAGCCAATGGAGGGAGGCTAACACGGGAGAGATGTGATCTCGCTTGCGGATTCCTGTCAGCACCCTCGCTGCTGCGTTCTGGATCAGTTGGAGGCTATTCAGTGAGCTTTTTGGACATCCTGCTAACAACGCATTACAGTAATCCAGTCTAGAGCTAACAAACGCGTGGATTAATTTTTCGGCATCACCCTGGGAGAGGATGCTCCTAATCTTGGCAATATTTCGGAGATGAAAAAAGGCAGTCTTGCAAACCTGATTAATATGCTGCTTAAATGACATATCCTGATCAAAAATAACTCCAAGGTTTTTCACAGCTGTGCTGGAAGCCGGCATAAACCCAGTCAATCCATTCCTCAGGTGTTTGGGACCAAAGACAATAACCTCTGTTTATCCGAGTTTAGAAGCAAAAAGTTAGAGGACATCCAGGACTTAATGTCATTAAGACACCCTTGAAGTTTAGCCAAAGGTTTTGTTTCCTCTTGGTTTCATAGATAAGTACAGCTGCGTATCATCAGCGTAGCAATGAAAGTTTATGCCATGGCTCTGGATAATTTTTCCCAAGGGCAACATGTATAAAGTGAAAAGGATTGGTCCCAGAACTGAACCCTGTGGGACGCCATAGCAGACCCTAGTCCGTGTAGAAGAAACGTCATTAACATGGACGAACTGGAACCTGTCAGATACACACGTGGACAAAATTGTTGGTACCCCTCAGTTAAAGAAGGAAAAACCCACAATTCTCACTGAAATCACTTGAAATTTACAAAAGTAACAATAAATAAAAATTTATTGAAAATCAAATAATCAAAATCAGCCATCACTTTTGAATTGTTGATTAACATAATTATTAAAAAAAAAACAAACTAATGAAATAGGGCTGGACAAAAATGATGGTACCCATAACTTAATATTTTGTTGCACAACCTTTTGAGGCAATCACTGCAATTAAACGATTTCTGTATTTGTCAATGAGCGTTCTGCAGCTGTCAACAGGTATTTTGGCCCACTCCTCATGAGCAAACTGCTCCAGTTGTCTCAGGTTTGATGGGTGTCTTCTCCAAATGGCATGTTTCAGCTCCTTCCACAGATGTTCAATGGGATTCAGATCTGGGCTCATGGAAGGCCACTTTAGAATAGTCCAACGCTTTTCTCTCAGCCATTCTTGGGTGTTTTTGGCTGTGTGTTTTGGATCGTTGTCCTGTTGGAAGACCCATGACCTGCAACTGAGACCAAGCTTTCTGACACTAGGCAGCACATTTCTTTCTCTCCAGAGTGCCTTGATAGTCTTCAGATTTCATTTTACCTTGCACACATTCAAGACACCCTGTGCCAGATGCAGCAAAGCAGCCCCAAAACATTACTGAGCCTCCTCCATGTTTCACCGTAGGGACAGTGTTCTTTTCTTCGTATGCTTGGTTTTTGAGTCTATGAACATAGAGTTGATGTGCCTTACCAAAAAGCTCCAGTTTGGTCTCATCTATCCAAAGGACATTCTCCCAGAAGCTTTGTGGCTTGTCAACATGCATTTTTGCAAATTCCAGTCTCGCTTTTTTATGATTTTTTTCAGCAGTGGTGTCGTCTCCCATGAAGTCCACTTTGGCTCAAACAACGACGAATGGTGCGATCTGACACTGATGTACCTTGGCCTTGGAGTTCACCTTTAATTTCTTTGGAGGTTGTTCTGGGCTCTTTGGATACAATTCGAACGATCCGTCTCTTCAATTTGTCATCAATTTTCCTCTTGCGGCCACGTCCAGGGAGGTTGGCTACTGTCCCGTGGGTCTTGAACTTCTGAATAATATGAGCCACTGTTGTCACAGGAACTTCAAGCTGTTTAGAGATGGTCTTATAGCCTTTACCTTTAAGATGTTTGTCTATAATTTTTTTTCGGATGTCCTGGGACAATTCTCTCCTTCGCTTTCTGTTGTCCATGTTCAGTGTGGTACACACCTTTTCACCAAACAGCAGAGTGACTACTTGTCTGCCTTTAAATAGGCAGACTGACTGATTATGAGTTTGGAAACACCTGTGATGTCAATTAAAGGACACACCTGAGTTAATCATGTCAGTCTGGTCAAATAGTTTTCAATCTTTTATAGAGGTACCATCATTTTTGTCCAGCCCTATTTCATTAGTTTGTTTTTTTTAATAATTATGTTAATCAACAATTCAAAAGTGATGGCTGATTTTGATTATTTGATTTTCAATAAATTTTTATTTATTGTTACTTTTGTAAGTTTCAAGTGATTTCAGTGAGAATTGTGGGTTTTTCCTTCTTTAACTGAGGGGTACCAACAATTTTGTCCACGTGTGTAAGTATGACTTAAACCAGCCTAATGCTGTCCCTTTAATTCCAACAGTGTGCTCTAATCTATGCAGCAAAAGGCCGTGATCAACGGTATCAAAAGCAGCACTGAGGTCCAGCAGAACCAGGACAGAAACTAATCCATTGTCTGAGGCCATGAGGAGGTCGTTGGAGACTCTAATCAGTGCAGTTTCTGTGCTATGATGAGTTCTAAACCCTGACTGAAAGACCTCAAATAGATCATTTCTATGCAGGTGTTCTCCTAACTGGCTAGCAACTATTTTTTCCAGAATTTTAGAGATAAATGGAAGGTTGGATATTGGTCTATAGTTTGCCCAGATGTCCGGGTCAAGGGATGGTTTCTTGAGCAAAGGTTTAATGACTGCAACTTTAAAAACCTGTGGCACATATCCTAATTGTAGAGATAGGTTAATCTGATCCAAAATTGATATACCAATAGAGGTCATAATATCTTTGAGCTGCCGAGTTGGGATGGGATCCAACAGACATGTAGATGGTTTAGCTTTACTGATAGTTGAGGTCAACTCAGAGAGGCCCACAGGAGAAAAACAGTCCAGAGTCAAATCAGAAACGGAAGAAATCAACGAAGCTGCAGGGACGTCCACAGCCGCCAACAGTTGGACCTGGCCAATCTCATCTCTAATTTTGATTATTTTCCCGCTAAAAAAGCTCATAAAGTCTTCACTACTGAGAGTAGCAGGAATGCATGGACCAACAGAGTTGAGACTCTTTGTCAGCCTGGCTACAGTGCTGAATAAGGAATTCATGAGTGAATCTCAGTTTAATTCCTGAAAAAGTGTTTGGCGAAAAAAAAAAAAAAAAATCTTGAATAATGTATCCTGAGATTGTACACTTGATTTTCCAAAAGTACCTCAGTACGGATGACAACTCAGCGCTCCTGCCTCCAGCTCACTGATAAATATAGAGGCATACATGCAGAAACAGAAAAATCCACACAGGAGTGCAGGCGTGCACACGACACAGCTCAACCTGAACACCCAACACCACCCAATTTAGTGCGGCAAAATAACTCAACACTGCCTGGGGAAGTTCCACACAATAGATCCATCTTATTTCATTCATTTGAAATGAAATTCAAGTATTTGACATCATTGCAGCGTTCCCAGCAGTCTCACAGCATATGACAGATTTTGAATTTAATTTACATCGTAGGTATAGTCGACTTAATAATAAAGATCATTATTCCTTTAAAAAATAAAAACTGAAGTTTGTTCTTTGTTTTTTTTAATTATCTGTCAAAACCAACTGAATAGTATGGTCAAGTTAGAATAAGCTCCTTATAAGGACAAAGTATTTGATGGCTTGCTTCTGACGTCTCTAACAGAACTATTAATATCACGAATATCTGAAGGATCCAAAAGCCATTTCGCGCCTTTCTCTGCTGATAAAGCCATCATTGTCGTGTATTTCTTGTCTAAAAAAAGCTCAAGGCACATGCATATCCATAAACCTTTGTCTGACAAACCCACTCACACACACACAACAACCAACGACTCACCATTTGCCCACACAGTATGTGCACATACACACTTGGCTTGTTGAAAGCACGGGGAGCATGAGTATGAATGAGTCGGCGTGGTGACAAAGCAGCGGCCTCCGTCTCTTTCTCTGTTCCAACCAGAACCACGTGCTCCTTCTGTTTCTTGTCGTGATCCTTTCTTTTCCTCTTTCCCATCAGCTGCATGTCCATCTAGAATACCCATAATGCAAATCTGATGCAAACATTTGCAAAGTTTTAGAAAGAAAAAAAAATTGAAAACCTTATGACAGTGGTTCCCAACTCCTGGGCCGCAGACCGGTACCAGCCTGTGGATCAATTGGTACCGGGCCGCGCAAGAAAAAAATTAGTTTTTAAAGTTTTATTTAACGAGTCTGAATGAGCTTTTATTTTGAAAAATGACTGGATTCTTACATCTCGGTCACTTGAGTACCAAAATTTAACCCAGCAACAGCCTGACTTCCAAGAAAAAGAAAGCTTTTAACAGACAATACCAGGAGTCCTACTGAAATATGGATTTATCATGACAGGTGATTCACACGTACCAAGCCCGCTCTGCATGTTTTTTTTTGTTTTTTTTGTTATTTATTTCATGGGTACAGAGGATGTTACCAGAGAGTTTGATGTTATACTCATGTTATGTTATTGGCGTCATCAGGGCAGTTGCTAGGAATTCTGGGCCTCCTGAAAGAATATCGGTGAGGTCCCCTCTACCCCATTCACTGCCACCTTCAATTTTCTTGTTTTTCAGTGTTCTTGACGGTTCCTGGTGTAATACACTCAATTTGTTTCCTTTTTTACGACGAACGACTTCGTAAGTCAGAGTATGTAATTTATGTATTTTATGTAAATTATGTATTATTAGTTGTCTTATTCTCATTTCACTGATTAGCAACACGTTATTACATCTCTGATTGCAAATACATTTTCTTTTTATGACTTGCATTTTTTTTTTTATAATTGCTAATTGCTAATCAGCCTATATTTTGCTATGATATAATTGAAGTAGCCAAGGTGTTGATTAATGTCTTAGTTACTGCCAGTGGTACAGCTGTTCTCTAATAAACCAAAACAACCAACCAGGGTCTACATCACTGGGAGCATCTGCTGGGGGGTCAAACTCAGGTGAAGCAGCCGCTGCTGATTCTGGAGCAGCAGAGCATAAAGGTTTATTGTTCCATTATATATACTGTAAACATTAAATGTTATGTTTCATGGAAAAACTAATGCACAACTAATCTATTCTTGGACAAAATCTAAATGGGCTTCTTGGTACCATAGCTCTAGGTGGACAGCTTCATTTTCTCAGGCAAAAAAAATATTTTTAAACCATTCAAAAGTCAGTGTAAACTGTCCAAAATTCTTAATAGTCTTTTTTACGTTGTTGTTTTCAGCTATTATGGTGTCTTTTATTTTATATTGCTATGAAAACAAACAACAACAACAAATCTTTGAACATTTAACGTCTTGGTATTTAGGCAATTTAAATGTCCCACTAATACCACATTTTACAAGACCACATTGAACACATCATGATAACGTAACTGACTTTCGTCAGATGCTCATAATTATTAAGTAGAACTTGAATGCGTCATAATACAAGTCAATGCAGCCTCTGAGTGGGCCCATACTGGAGCGCTCTCTAACAGTGATATGTCACTGACTGGAGCCCCTAAGATAGTAATGTTCAGTTATAGCCACTCTAGGAACTGTTACTCTACAATGAACTAGCAACTTTTTAATTTTTTTAAATGAACTGGTGACTTGTCCAGAGTGTAGCGCGGCCAGATGACAGTTAACGCAGGCTCCAGCCTGGGTCCCGTCAAACGTAATGTTACAGACAGAAATGAATGAACAAGTAGCCTAACTGTTTCAGCCGCCCTCAGTAGTTTTACTCTCACCATTCACAGAAAAACAGGTTTTTAATGTCCTGGGCCCCTGCTCTGCTGCTCCTACTCCTGGCCTTTTACTCGTTTGGATTTTGGGGGGCCATCAGTGTTGCCAGGTGGGAAATGTAGGATTATCGTACCAGAGACCCAAAATTATCGTATTTTGAGGGAAATTATCGAACATCTGTCATAACCAAAATAACAAGCCCAATGATGCGCTATAGTCAAGTATAATCACTCTAGTGATAAATAGCGTCCCACAGGCACTCACAGCTTCGTGGCGTCAGTACGGAGTGGGTTAACGGCACCACATCAGCCCCAACTCACAGTTGCTTTAGACTAATGTGTCCCCCAAAAACAAAAGAAAGGTGGGAACTAAGAGCCAAATTATGAGGCCTGGAGGTGATTTTGGAGACTAATTTTTTCCCTTGCTTTATCTCTTCTGGTTAAACTCTGTTTAAATCTCGCTCGCTCGACTTCCTGATCTGGTCCTGACTGTGAGTGTCTCGTGGGGCGCAGCTGACCAATCAACCTATCATGCTCGTTGTTCTGAGACAAACACTCGGATCTCATGCTCGGCAAAGCACGATTGGCTGGAAACATGTCACATGGGAACAGATGCCTTCACAAAAAAAACTCCAGCGGACAGTTGCGGCAGGCAATATTTTGAAATGGTCAAATTATCATACATTTGGCCTTTTTTTGGATGATTGATCATACATCGTACAGAGGGCCAAATTATCGTACAAATACGATAATTATCGTACACCTGGCAACGCTGAGGGCCATCTTAACCTTGCTGGAGTTTGCTTGAACAGCGGTGTGGACCAAACCATTTTTTAAAAAGGGGCCAAGGGGGTTATTGAAATTATTAAAATTAGAATATTGTGGCTTTGTTTTAATTCGGAGTCATTCGTATGAATATATATTAGTTCAGTGTATGTATAATAATTTTGTCATGGAGGCTACTGGGGGCTGTGTGTGGGCCCTAGCGGGCCGTGGGCCCTTATAATTGTCATCACCTTTCCCACCTATACGACGGCGCTGGGCGTCATGCAACTAAAATTGTCACGTGTTCACCGGTCCGCAGTTACAAAAAGGTTGGGGACCACTGCCTTATGATACACATGAATTGTATTTCGTGTTTCTATTGTGTAGCTAAAATGTTTAAGTAATGTTTGATTCTACTTATAAAATATACTTTATAGATCCTTAATCCTTAAAGCATGCTCTACATAGCATGTTAACAGACCGACCCGCTGTGTTCACCAGAACAACCAGTCTTAAAAATATGGAGACAGATTAAAACTGTAGTGTGCTGTCGGATCAGCTGATCACAAAACAATGACTTCGACTGTAACTGGACGTCAAACAACTTTATCATGTAGATCAGGATGCTGTGTTAGCTCGTCTCTGAATCTGTGGATGAAGCAGCAGTGTTTCAGCAGCAGCCGGCTCGTGAATTAGTGTCGAGCTTTGAGTCTTCTTCAGGGTTAACATTCTCTCTTGGCTGGAGTTGCAGCGGGTCCATGCGGGATTGAATGGACAGAATCTCCTGAACCAATTTCCTGAAACACACACACACACACAACATCTCCTTTACAAACCGTTCTTGCCTTTTTTTTTAAAAAAAAGAAAGAAAAAAAAAACATTCTTGCCATCAACATTGCCTCCTTAAGCAGGTGCAGATAGCATTAAACCCGGAGTCATCAGACCACTTGACCTTTTCACAGAAATATTTCACAGTAAAAGCAGGAGCATTTACACACAAACAATGCAAAGAGAACTCTACGTACTGGGACCAAACAGCTGCATAGCCTTGCAGTGAGACTGGCTGAAACAAAATAGGCTTCATTTTTTGTTAGGGAACTTAAAGATTGGAATCTGGAGCAGTGGAAAATGGTGGATTATGGTTTGATGAGTCCAGATTTAGCCTGATGGGGGCATCTGGGTAGAATAACAGCAGATTCAATGATGCAGCCATCATGTCTAATGTCTACCATTCAAGCCTGTAGTGTTATGATCGCTGACTACCTGAATACCCTGGATAATAAATAAATAGAATAGGGTTTTTTTTTCTACCTGTACATATTCCTAGATAGCAATATCCAAATTCATTGGGATCAGATTTTGAAAGAGTGGTTTAGGAACAAAGAGACACCATTTTCACACATGGACTGGCCACCACGGAGTCAGAAGTCAACTCCACTGAGAATCTTCGAGATGTGCTGGACTGCACATTACCCACCAGTCCGACTCATAAATCACCAATATAAGGTTTTGGTGAAAAATCAGTGCAACTCACCAGAAAGCCATAATCAAAGCTGTTAACATTTCACATATGTTATTATGTCATCCTAAATAAATGTACTTTTAACCTGTTTCTTTTAATCTCTTGGTTCTACCATCAGTCATTATTGCTCTAAACTTTGTGTTTCTCTTTTTTCCTTTCAGTTATTCCTGGCCTTGTATTTCTGTATTTGTTGGCATCTCAGTCCTGTTCTCGCGTCCTCCAACTGGTGGAGGTAGATGGCCACCTTCCTTGAACCTGGTGCTGCTGGAGTTGTTTTCCTGTTCAAAGCATGCTCAGGAAAAGGGACTGAATCAAATAGAAGATTGAATGCACTCCAGTGGTTTTCTCACCAAGAAGGGTTTTTCAGAATTTGCATTACACTTATAACAAATTTGACTGGTCTGTGTTCAATTGGAATGAGTTGAATAGTAAATAGATAACAAATTACATTTAATCACAATAGGTTAAGGGATTATGAATTAGACTGTATTAGTTGGACCTCTACTGACCTTTACATTTTCTTCAAAGTGGCCTGAGTTGGTGCTACAGCAGCAAACTAAAGCAAACTGAATCCACATAGTACTCACACTATGGCAGCTGAGGTATTTGTCCAGTGTATAGAAAGAGGACGTAAAAACTGAATCCAGTTGTCACAGGGTTTTTGGATTCCAGTTATGACACTGTCTCACACTGCATTCATACTTCGTGTACAACTTCCTTGGATTCTGGCCTTGACCTAGCAAAGGTTTATTCCTGGTTCATTTTGCCACTCACACGGGCATTTCTGACATCTCCACCTGTTAAAAAACAGTTTCGTCAAAGAAAGATTGGAAAGTCTTTGTATAGTATTCCTTTTACCGTGCATGACATCATCAAACCACACATGGAAGAATTGAATAGTGCAAAGAGCACGGGCACATGCCTGAGCTGTACACCAATGACCTACAATTTCTGATCCCTTAGATGGCGCTGCATTATGAATTATCATTCATCAAAAGCTGATAAAACCAAATGGGAATGGAGTTACTTTTGGAATTCTTTTTCAAGCTCTACAATATGGAGCTACATAAATGCTATTTAAATTATTATTATGCAAAAAAGAGCTTTGTTCATCTCTGTGAGGAACCATCAGGCAGTGGAAGAAGGTATTCTCTTCAGATAAATCAGAACACCAGATATTTTATTAAAGAAACTCAAGAGCAGTGATTCCCAAAGTGTGGGCTGCGGCCCCCTGGTGGGCCGTCGCGGTACTGCAGGTGGGCCGTGAAAGGTCATTAAAATTAAACAAATATGTTTTAAATACTCGATCTTTTTAAGATATGTTTTTAATTACTGTAAAATATTAACGACATGATTTAAAAACATTAAGAAGTAACAAAACAAACCAGTTAAGTGTTATACTACCGTCATCTTAACTTAATATGACAAGTGTCACCTTATTTGTTGACCCCTTACATTAATATCAGAACATGGTTCCTAGTCCTGTATGTTTATCACAGTTGTGATTAAAGGTTTGGGTGGGCCACAGAGATTTTTCACATTTCAAATTGGGCCTTGGTGTTCTGAAGTTTGGGAATGGCTGCTCTAGAGGAATGACAAAAAGGATCATCCATCCTGTTATCAGAAAGAAGTCCAAAAGCCAGGCTAATTTACACTTTTGCAGTACTAATGCAAAAACGTATATGGGATCTTAAACAAAATATCTTGTTTCTGTTTTGTATAAACATATGCAGAAAAAGCAAATAAAAGAAAGAAAAAACAAACACGTGCCAAAAAAAATCTATTTTTTTCTTCTTTTCCTCAGTTTTCCATATTATCTAACCTTATTGTAATTTATTGTAATTTTTTTTATTTAACCTTCCAGGTCTGAACACATCCTCTGATATATTGAATATTTTTAATCATTTTGGACCATCTAAACTCTTCACTCATTGATTTTCTTGTATTGATTTTCTTAAACCTTCCCCTCTTACCTCATAGCTTCTCCAATATTCTTGTTCTCTTTGACTGAAATTTCCATCCATGTCACGAAGCCATTAGCTCTGCTGAACTTATCAATGCTGTCCTGATGACACAGCGCGTTGAGCAAGGTCACACTGCAGAGACACGTGTGACCGTTTCAGTCAAACACTTTATTGGATCATTCACTGTAATTAAGCTATTTTTTTTCCCTGCATCATAGTTAAACGTTTAACATCATAATCAGCAACTTGGTGTCTTCCAGTTTGTTTGAATTTAAAGTAGCTCATGGACACGATGAGAAACCTCAGTTCATCTCTTGATTATTGTATTCATTTAAGTAAATGTTGCTGATTTATTTATTGAATTTTCTGCAAATTTATCCAAATGATATAAATCTGAAACATCTTTCTCAAGACTAGAGTGGATCATTGCTCATTCAGTATGTGCAGGATTAACTCATGCATCATGAGTCAGTTAAATGCACTGAATCACCTTGTTGGCCAGCAGGATGCAGGGTATGGAGTCTCCATTGGGCAGCATGGCCTTGTTGTCCAGGTCCTGTTTCCAGTGGCGACAGCTGAGAAAGCTGGATGAGCTGGTGACGTCAAACATCACAACGCAGCCCAGTGCACCTTTATAATAAATTCTGGCCATGGATATGAAACGTTCCTGGCCTGAAGAGAGGGCACACAGTTCACCGTGTCATAAATCTCATTATCGACCTAAACCCACTTCCTAAAACAGGTTTTGTACCTGCAATATCCCACAGCTGGAGTCTGACTTTTTCTTCATCTGACCAGTGCAGCACCTTAACAGAAAAATCCACTGAAAAAGTACATCAAGTACACAAAGAGAAACACAAAGAGAGGTGTAATAAAAGAGTAAAAAGTAAGACCTGTAAAGCAGAAGTGAAGAGGAAGTTACAGTGCAGTAAAATAAATTTCCAGAAAACTTCAAATTTATTTGCCAAGTGTAGAACCAAAGTTTCTGCCTTCTCTTAGAAGAATGTAGCATCATTAACTTTGTTAATGTAGGCTTTAAAAACGATGCAACAAGCCAAAATCATAAAAAGCAGGAATGACATAGAAGCTGTAAATGACTGTCAATCACTTTAATTCTTCATATTTTACAAATCAGACAAAAATAGTCATGTGGTCATAAAGATCCCAAAATTAGTTCAGCCTCAGATGAAAAACAACACATTATATATTACACTGTTTCATGATATACTTGCAAACATCTAAGCCAGAATCCAGAAACAGTGTGTGAACAGTAGGTACACATTTACCGTTATGACAAGGTACTGATTAATCAAATATAGCAAGTCAAAACACCTCTGTAAAAACAGAAATTTTAGTTGTTTTCTCATCTGGAGCATTGATGTGTATAATTGGCCTTTCAGTAAGCACCGCCCCTTCCTAGTTACTGTTGCTAGGTCAGACAAACTTGCTGCTCCTGCGTTAAGGACTGTGTTAATTCGCTATATTTCCGATGTGTATCATTTGTGTTAATATTATACTATAATAACACCATGGTGAATTACTGCTGGGGACCTGCAACAGTGACTTCGAGGTGTCCAGAACGTTTGGAGGGAGCATTTTTATTCTCTTTCCCAAACCAAAACAAACGCTTGACAAATGCAGGCTGTGGGTTCAGTTATGTGTCCGTCCACACAATCAACTGAACATGGGGAAAGTTACAAAACACACCTACATTTACTCAAAGGTAAGTTTACTTTGTTTATTAGATGATTGATTTAACCACCGTTTAGTAAAAGTAATATGATTTAGCAGCAGGGAGGGTGATGAGTGAAAACATCTCTCCGTTAGCATTCCGGCTAGCTTGCTAGCCACCTATAAGCCTGCCTCGTTGTCTACAAATATATATGGCCCTGGATATTTATTTTGTTAGACCTATGGACCACAGCTAATGCTAACGGAGAGATGTTCTCAATCATCACCCTCCCTGCTGCTAAATCATATTATTACTTGGGAGTAAATGTAGGTGTGTTTTGTAACTTTCCCCACGTTCAGTTGCTTGTGTGGACGGACACAACTTAACCCACAGCCTGCATTTGTCCAGCGTTTGTTTTGGTTTGGGAAAGGGAATAAAAATGACCCTCCAAACGTTCTGGGCACCTCGAAGTCACTGTTGCAGGTCCCCAGTAGCAATATTTGAATAACCATGGCGTTTTTATAGTACAGTATAATATTAAAACTAATGATACACATTCAATTCAATTCAATTCAATTTTATTTGTATAGCGTATGTTACAATGTTAATTGTCTCTAGGCGCTTTACACAGACCCAGAGCATGAACCTTGAGCAAATATCATTAACTAAAAAATAACATTGAATACTAAACAAGGATAATGGCAGGTAAAAAATTCCCACAGAGGGAGAAAAATAACACATTGGAAATATAGTAAATTAATATAGTCCTTAACACAGGAGCAGCAAGTTTGTCCGACCTAGCAACAGTAACTAGGAAGGAGGCGGTTTTTACCGAAAGGTCAATTGATACCATGCCGAGGAGAAAAGATATTTGCAATTGTCTTCTAAATGCAGTTGTTGCTGTCAGTCTGGAAGCATTACAGAGCAATTTCCTCAAAGGGTTGACAACATGGCTGACATCTAAGGTTGGGAAACGTTTCATCTGAACGGACCAGGATACTACATGAATAATGTCTTTTGGATGGACAAACTTATAGTATACATGATGGATGATAATGCACAAGGCCACAAGTGGTAAAAACCAAAGACAGCAGAGCAACACAAGCGCCTTATATCATATGTTAGGGACAGTGGTGGTGGAGGGGGTGGGGGGGTTGTTGGGCTTGTTTTGAAGCCACTGTTGTCAGGCAGCTTGCAGCTACTGGCTTCAGTTCAAGGTTGACTGAAACTGTGTCTACAACAGGGTAATGAGCCTAAGCATACCAGCAAAAGTACAACTGAATGGCTACAAAAAGAGAGAAAAAAAATCAAGATGCTGGAAATACTTTGAAGTCCAGACTTCAATCTGACTAAAGTTCTGGTGTAGAACCTTGAGAAATAAAGCTGTGTATAAATGAATACCTGCAAGGGATGTATTTTTACAAAGAAAAGAGGGACAACATTCTTCCACAACAAGAAACAATTCATATAGTCATACTGAAATCATTTACTTCAGTTTATTGCTGCTCATGTTGGTTCTATGGCTATGATGCTAATTTGCTGGGGTCAGATTTGTTTTGGATTGATTCACTTCACTTGTATAGTGCCAGTTCAAAACAAAAGTAATCTCAAAGCACTTAGACATAACGGATGTTCAATACAGTCCAATTAAGGACAATCCAATTCAGTCGAATGATTTTACAATTCATTGTAACTGAGTTAATCCAATTCCAGTCAAGTTCAAGCAGCTGCCTTTGGGCCAATGAACAATTATATTTTGCTGGGACATCCATGCATTTTCAGTAAGACAATGCAAAACCTCTTTTCGCACAAACTGAAAGGAAGAGCAGAGAGAGAGGAGTGAACAGGTACTGGTCAGGTAGTCCAGGAGTCCTGACCTGGTCCCAACTGTGAACGTGTGTTGACAAAAATGACAACCCTGTACTGTTGAACTCTTCAAGATAGAGTTTGCAGAAGGAATGGGACAAAATTACTCATGAATCACTTCAATGGCAGGATGTCTTTGATGCAACATGAGAAGAAATGGCAACATTACAAGCTGATAAAAGATTCAATCACAACTTTGTTTAAATGTGTTGCATATAGAAATGGGTTGCCCTCATAGAAGTGGACACACACTCACCCACACACACACACACACACGGAGCTGAGATGAGGAACCTGTACCATCCCAGTTTTTAGATAACAGAATTAGGGATGCACATGGTTAACCGTTTAACTGCTAACCGATAACAGTAACTCTAACCGATTAATACTAACAGTCAATTTTGTTTTTAAGTTACATATTTCAATCAACTCATGGGGGCGTGTCGACAGGTGCAACACATGCCATCACGTGCGTCCCATCACAGCCCAGTTTACAGCAAAGATGAAGAGAGCAAAAAGGAGTTCTGTGTGGGACAATTTCGACCGGAAAGGGGAAGAAATACTGAAATACTGCAGCAGTACGAGTACAATGCTGTACCACTGAAGAAACAAGCATCCAGCATCAGACCATGGAGGACCATCGCAGCGAACTTTATCCTCCATGATGGCCGGGAGAAAGTGTGACACGTGGCGGTCTGAGAAGATAACGGAAAAAATCTGTTCAATGGTGGAAAAAGACATTTTGCCCATCAGTGTGGTCAGTGGTGAAGGGTTCCAGGAGCTAATGGGCTATATCGAGCCTAATTACCAAATTCCATCAAGACCGACCATTACCTGACGATTAGAGGCTCGTTTTCAGGAGAGGAAAAAGGAGCTGAAAACGCGACTTGCAAGTACTAAGTTCGTGGCTGTTACAACGGACTGCTGGACCGCGCTCACAACAGAGAGCTACGTGACAATTACATGTCACTATATCGATGAGTACTGGAAAGCTAATTCTGCCGTCCTGTTAATGCAGAGCATGCCAGGTAGACACACAGCTGATAACCTTACAGCCAAACTGGCTGATGCAGTGGAGACGTGGGGACTTGGTGAGAAAGTGTCCACATGCGTCCACGACAACGCACGCAACATCGTGGCAGCCAACTCTCTCAGACGGGTCAGGTGGGTCGGAATGGTGGGACGTTTGTGTGTCGGAATAGCGGTATTTCGGGATGGCGATATGTCTAAATGGTGGTATGTCAGAATGGCAGCATGGAAGGGCATTTAAATCTTATAGGTTAATGATTATTAATCGTTAAAGGGCGTCGGTTAACGGTCATAAAAAAAAATCCAAAATGTGCATCCATAAACAGAATACATACCTCCGATACTCATCTTGTATGACCTGTTGAACTCTCCGCTGACATAGCGATGCAGAAAGGAAGTCTTCCCCACATTTCCATCTCCAACTATCAGGATTTTGAGTATGTGCTCAGTCATTGTCTCTGCTGTTAGACGTGAGGTTTCACATAAAACTGTCAAGAGCTCAAAGTTCAGGAACATGAAATGTAATTTATGAGGGACACAAACAAGGATATCGTTTTTTTTGCCTGTAACCCTGTAACTAAAGACGAACTCACCCATAACACATCACAATTTTACTTTAATCTTTAAGCTTTACTTTAAGCTAAAGAAAACATCTGTTTTCTTTAGCTTTGATAAACTTTAGTTTAATACCCTGACAAAACAAATAAACCAAAAAAAACGTGTCAAATAGCAAAAGCTATTTTAATTAGATTTTTTTTCTCCCTGATGATGATACATTTGTATTTATAAGTTTGAACTTAAAATATATTTTAACAAGAACATGACAAGCGACACGGTCTCTTTGTCATGCAGCACGAGACACTTTTGCTTTCTACTGAAGCAGGAAATTCCTGGTGATCATAAATACTTCAGTGTCATGCGACAGAAAATTGAATCAGAAATACAACCTGGCTGAAGAATCCAGCTGTTCCTGCACCACCTTTCCTATTATTTATAGCTGCAAAGTACACTCACTGGATTTCTTTGTGAATTTTGCAGTTAAATGTTATTCTTTATTGAAGGCTGATAAAACCTAGTTTTGGGTTGTATCAGAATTTTGGTTCTGTAGCCACAGAGAGAGTTACAAAAGGAAAGGGTTGATGTGATAAATCCAAATTTAATTTCAGTACAGTCTTAAGGATGGTTTTAAATTTAGAAAAGAAAGTGCCACAATATTAGAATCTTTATTTTAGAACCTCTAGCATAATAAGCAGGAGACAGCAGTCAGATTATATGTAAAGTGAGAAATGTAAAGGTAACTGTCTCCTTTTACTACATTCAATCTTATTTATTGACAACCTAAGATGGCCTCTGTTCCAAATATTTTTTTTTGTTCTGGGGAGCACAGTCGACAGCACCACAGAAAAGAAACAATATTAATAAACTCTGAACCAACCACTGTACCCTGTTGAACTTACAGCCTTACGTTTTTCTTGTTTTATGATACACTGAGGGAAATATGTAAATTTGTCTTTTTTTTCCTGCATTCCCTTTAAAATGGGGTACTTGAGTTATTAAGTCAGACAAGTTTATAATCATAATCAAGGTTCTTTTATCAACATTTGATCCCTGTAGAGAAACTCTGGTTGAAGGTTGGAGAAAGATGGACGGTGTTATAAAGCAAATAATAAACATGTTTTTTCCATTCCCTTCCTTTAAATCAGATACTACACCACCTACCTCAATCCTGTTTTCCTCTGCCTTCCACTAAAAGTATTGTTTCCTTCCTTTTCATAATAGTTGTTCACACGTAATCATCGAGGCATGTGGGACTGACCATACTCTGACTTTTACTGGTCTGCCTGCTCGGTCACTGCTGTTGGCTTCTGAATGTTTCAGACCTCCGTAGATGTTGAGTCATCTTCATCACTCTTATTGGGAGTATTTTCCCTGTTTCTGGATCATCGTGACTTGGTCATTTTCCCTGTAGCAGCTGCTAAACCAATCACAATTTAAAAATAACCCAGCTTGATCACGCCATGCAAGTTTAATGAGCAGATGGTGTCATGTTTGATTTGGCTGGAAAAGCAAGGGAGGATGAATTAAATAGCATAAATCAAAAGCCTACAGAAAAAAAAACCAAAAACAAAACAAATACAACCCGAATTTTGGGAAAGTTGGAACCTTTTTTAAAATTTAAATTAAAATGAAAAGTTTCACAATTTTATGTACAAAATGAACTCATGTGATGCCTGCTGCAGTTCTCAGAATTGTTGGACAGGAGCATGTTCACCTTGGTGCAGCATCTCCTCTTTTCACAACAGTTTGAAGGCATCCGGACATCGAGGTTCTGAGTTTCTGGAGTTTTGGTGTTGGAATTTGGACCTATTCTTGCCTGATTTAGGGTTCCAGCTGCTGACGTTTTCTCTTCAGCAGCAATATTCTCTATGGGTGAAAGATCTGGACTGCAGGCTGACCAGTTCAGCACCTGGACTCTTCTCTGATGAAGCCCTGCTGTTGTAACAGCTGCAGTCTTTGGTTTAGCATTATCCTACTGAAATACACACAACCAGTACTCGAGTTGAGGGGGGATGAGGGCGGATGGCATCCCCCCTGAAATAAAAACGATCAAAATCATCCCCCCTGTAAAACTGCCATCCCCCCTTTCCATCCCTCCCCTTTTTACAGTAAATGTTGGGAATATAACTTATGATTATTTTATCATTAGAAAGTAGTACGCATGTTGAGTAAAAGAATTAATAAAATCTGAGGGCACAGGGGCACGCGAACATGCAATGACGCAACATGATTGTTATTTTCAATTGGTTAATTGATGCCTGAGAGAGCGGCACGAGCTGCTGCGCAGAGCGACATCTTGAGGATTGACACTGCAACGTGAGCATGAGGAAACGAGCGGCTGGACAACAAGATGTCAGGGAGTTTTTTAAAAAGACTCAAATGACAGGTGAGCTATAAATCAAGAATCTCAATCATTACTTTTTATTAATCTATACAGAAGTCGCCAGACTCGCCACAGGTTGCACAATAACAACACAGCTAGTTTTTACAAGCTTGCTGTGTAGCCTGCAAACTAGCTGAGATGAACTCATGTTAACGTTCATCTATCTTGTTAACTAGTTTGCTGAAACACAGGACTTGTCATTCAGTCACGTTAGATTCTGGTTTATGAGCGTGGCAAACGTAAAATAGATATTTACTGTTAGCGTTAGACGAGAGTTTGTCTCAAATATTTGACCAGAATTAATGATGAAATATTCTTCACACGGCTATATTATTTTTATCAATAGGACTCATCAGCCTGTTTCTGTGGCCTGTAATTTAATATTACAGTGAATATGATAAATGTGATTTTAACCTATACTGTACATTCTGTCTATTATCCAAGAGCAAGGTCATGTGCTTTTAGCATGACATGTCTGCTCATTCTATCAAACCCTATAATGTTGTTTTCTTCACATAGAGGAAAGCCATGGCCAGGAAGCAGGAGGATCAAGAGCAGAAGGTACAGGTTTGATTATTAAACCTTTAGGGTTTAGACCAGGGGTTATTTTAACTGGGGATTCCCTGTAATTGACTTTTTTTCCCTCACAATAATTGAAAAATCTGAAGACTGTTAGTAATCTTTTAATGTAATTAAATAATTGTTAATGTAGAAACTGATAACAAAATTTTCATGACTGTCAAAATGACCAATTGCAAAAAAATAGTGCAACCTCTAGTTTACACACTTACCCTTTTTAATTCATATGTAGGCCTATTAGTATGTAGCTCATTATTTCAGTGGCTATAAGGCACATTAATCTATTAATCTTCAATCACTGCTTAGCTAACAATCAGAAAGCAAGAACACGAAAAATTGTCGACAAAAAACATGATTACGACAGTCTTTGAAAACTGCTATGAGATACTGAGACTTGAAACTGAGAAACTAAAAACTGTGCACCAGAGGGGAGAAAAGGAAAAGTATTGTAAAATGTTGAGAGAGTTTCTCTGTACTTCTGTACTGTCTTTAATAACACAAAAAAGAGATAATTGTTATGATTTTGCACTTAAAAACTTGGCTTGACTTGATTTGAGAGGATTCAGAAGTCTTATTTACAGTGTTTTGTTTTGATAATGAATTTACAGCCCTGCCTCTGCCACTTTTTTTTTTTAAGTGAAAAACATTGACCATCCCCCCTGCATTTTTTTTACAACTCGACTACTGCACACAACCTTCCCTGAAGCAGACGTCTGGAGGGGAGCAGATGTTGCTCTAAAACCCTCTTACACATTTCAACATTTACAGTTCTGTCCAAAACATGCAAGCTGTCCATAGCATATGGACTTATGTAAAGCAAGGCAAGTTTATTTGTATAGCATATTTCATGTACAAAACAATTCAAAGTCCTTTACATAAAACATTAAAAACATCGCAGAAAAAAAGGGAAACATTAAAAAGTAAAGGAATAAAAGCATAAAAACAAAGAAAACAGTAAAAAGAATTTTAAAAGCAGTGCAGATTTGAGTTCCTGAATAAAATCTTATTTAAAGGCAGCTGAGAACAGGTGAGTCTTCAACCTGGATTTAAACTGTTTCAGCTCATCTGAGGCTTTCTGGGAGTTTGTTCCAGACATGTGGAGCATAGAAACTGAACGCAGCCTTTCCATGTCTGGTTCTGACCCTCAAAAAGTATGAATAAGTATAAATATGTGCCTTCAGGTCCTATTAGGAGTGCAGTGGGGGTACATAAATCCAGACTGTACCTCAGGGACAGAAATGTACTCATTATGTACCCTTATTTTACACAGTGTCGTCTGAGGGTCCAAAGACCTCGAGCTTCCAATAAAGGTCTTCAGTCGTGTCCCTGACACACAGAGATGTCTTCAGTTTCTTTAAATCTTTTGATCATGATCTAGATTAGATTAGATTAGATTAGATGTACTTTATTCATCCCCTTTATTCATTGATGATGTTCTGCACTGTAGATGACGAGATTTGCAAAGCCTTTGCAATTTGACGTTGAGGAACATTGTTTTTAAAGTGTTGCACAATCTTTTTACACACTCTTTCACAGATTGGAGAGCCTCTGTTCATCTTTACTTCAGAGAGACTCTGCCTCTCTAAGACGTCCCCTTTATAGCTAACCATGTTACAGACCTGATATCCATTAACTTCGTTAAATGATAGATGTTCTCCCAGATAAATCTTTTTAAAATTTCCTGCTTTTTCAGCCATTTGTTGAGATTAGGGCCATAGAATCAAACATTTATGGCAGTTGAAGCCTTCCCATAGTTCTCTACAGAAAAAATTAATAGTATTGCTTTTTGCATTATATTACTGAGTTATATGTACATGTCATTATAGAGCAAATGTTTTACTTCTGTGTCAGTTGCAAAAATGAGTCAATTCTGGAATTCAGGTTGTCACAACAAATGATCCATTAAAAATAAATCTGTTTGAACTCATAATCATAGCATCTTTGATCTACAGTTGGTCTTCAAAGACCAACTGGAGTTAGTCTTTGATTTCTTCATCACAAATTTGGTAAGTTGCTTTAATTACTGTGGCAGTTTCAGCTAAAATTTTTTTAATAATTATAGGGTATAGGATCATGTTATCATGAGTTGAAATCCATCATGTTCGGAGCTACGTGTTTGGTTCTGTACTTCAGCAGATGATGGTGTGTCTGTTTATCTTTTTGGTGTTCTGTTCTGGTTAATGTTCTGTAGAAGTAATTGAATACATAGTCAATCAACTAGTTGTCTTCACTAAAGGTCTAAACCAGTTCAGTTGTTGTAATAAAACAAGTCAGCTGTGTGTCTGCATGGTTGGAACTAAAACCCGGCCCTTTAACGGATCAGTTTGACTTCCCGATATAAATGTATAAATTATGCGGTGTATGTGCACTGTACTTCCAGTGTGCCTGTTTGCCTTCTTTACTTCAGGGCTTGCATAATAACATCATGTATGTTACTGCACTAGACTACTTTTCAGTTTAATTCTTGACAGCCCTCCTACATAACAATATTGTGATTACAAGAACAGAAATTTAGATGTTTGGATTTGATTTGTCATGATTTTTGCGACAATCTTTTTTATTTTTTTTTGTCGTGTGCATATATCACGACATGTAGTGAAGCTGTGCAAGAAAACATCTGTGAAATACGTACACAAATGAAAACGAGCCATTTGCACTGCCAGTAGTTTTGTTGAGTTTTGGAGTTTAACCCTGTGTTAAACCCTGGTGTGATGTAGAGCAGCCTATTAATATATATATTACTGTTGATTGCACATGTGGTTTAAGATAGGGGTGTAAAAATCCAGTCCTCGTGGGCCACCGTCCTGCATGTCTTAGATGTTTCCCTGCTTCATCGCACCTGATCCAAGTAAACGGGATGTTAACAGACTTGTGCAGAGCTTGATGACAGGCTGATGGTGATCCATTTATGTCCTCCATTTACACTGTAATCTTTGGAGTCAGGGATTGAAATATTGAAATGGGGAAAAAAAAAACATTTGTACCTTTAAGGACCTATTTTTGTCTTATAATAAAGACCATTTGCCACCAAGTTTTTCCTCATATTTTTAATCTACTGTAGAGAGAAGCTGAAAGGGAAATTACAGTTTTACATGGGCTGTCCCTTCAAAGCTAATGTGAACCCTGGTTGGATGAAGATTCAGAATTGGACACATAGTTTTCAACAGATAAAATGGATAGAATAATTGCTGTTTGTGGTGGTGTAGTATATGGACAGTGGCAGTCATTTTGACAAATAATTGCTCCCAGCAACATTGAAAAAGAAAAAAGAACTAAAAATGAACTATTTAGTTCAAATGAACTATTTAGTTCATTTTTTGAAATGGTGAACTCTTATTCCAAATTTTGAATACGAACTATGAACTGAACTAGTTCATTTTAATTTCTGCGAATTATGAACTTAACTAGAAAATGAACTTGCTCAACACTGATAGTAGTCAGTACTACAAGTATGCACTGAATTTACTTTGGGAGTGTGACTAAACTGTCCAGGCCACAACGTCTTGACACAGTTGATATATCAGATGTTGGCTTCCTCTTCTTTTCAGATATGCCATCAAACTTCAGAAAGCAACGTGGCACTGTGAGGTTTTGTCTCCTCCTTCTCTTCTGTTCTGCCATCTCAACTGATCCAGAGGAGGAGGTAGAGGATGTGATGTTGGAGGTCATCACAATGAGCTCCCCCTGCAGCACAACCTGTGGGGTGGGTATTAAAAATCAAACCCTCTGCATGCTGAAAGATGGTCAAACAGCAATAGAAGAAAACGTGAAGAGCAAAGATGCAACAAAGGTACCACGTAGACATGAAATGGAAAAGTTATATTTACTCTTGGTGTTTGGGAGTAAAGTAATTATAGGCTTGAAAATCTTGTAAATCTCATAATGTGAAAGAATGCTTTAAGCAGCAACCACTAAGCAGCTTTAATGTAATGACGTGAGTCAAATCGAGTTAGACGTGAAGTAAAAGTGTTTCACTTTGTGACTTGAAGGTTGAGACTAATAGTGGTATCATCAAAACGGCACCAAAACATCTTTTCCTAAATTCACGCTGATCCAAGAGGGAGAGGCTTTTTTGTTTGCCCATCTCTGGCTATTCCTATTATCTCTGCTTGTCCTCTATTTGAGATTGTTTTGAGATATTTTGTGATGGCCATCACAGCTTCTTTTACACCCTGTCTTCAGCTTTCAATACTGAACCTGATAAACTAATGGATCTCAAAAGTGAAATGAGGTGTTAAATGCAAAAAAGAATGATCTACAAATCTCACAAACCACATTTTATACATTGTAGAACATAAAAAAAAACATCAAATGTTGACACATTTGATGACACAAAAGTGACACATTTTTCCATCCAGTGAAAAATATAATTTCATTTTAGATTTAAAGAAAGCACCACATCTCAAAAAAAACAGGTGAAAATGTTGAAATTCAGTTTTGGATGCAGAGAGTGCTTGTATTAAAAGGAGGTATAATTCTATCATGAAAATCCCTGGATGGGCTCAAGGACACTTCCAGAAATCACCATTGTTGAATTTCTTTATGGGATAAATAAAGTATTTTTTCATTTCATTTCATTTTCATTCACTGCAATCTACCAATGCAGCTTAAGCTCTATCAAGCAAAGAAGAGGCAATATGTGAACTTTTTCTGGGCCAAAAACCATTTAAAACGGACTGAGACAAAACGGTCTTATGGTCAGACGAAGAACATTAAATATTTACTTGGGAACCTTGGACACTGTATCCTCAGGACTACAGAAGAAAGCAACCATCCAAAATTTTATCAAAGCTCAGTTCAAAAACCCCACACCTCTGATGGTATGACGAGGGTAAGGACAAAACAGAGAAGAAAATCCACAAGCTGAACCTGACATGAAATTCCAGGCTGTATTCCCGTTAATTTGGTGAGAAACAGATCAACAAAGTGATGATCCTTCCTACTTCTACTGGAAGAACTGGAGGAAGCCCTCGGAGAGAAAGACACGTCTGGAAAACCCTGATGAATGTGAGTCCTGCCCACCTACCCGCGATACTCTGAGTTAGCCGGGTTGACTCAGTTCACTTCTATTCAATAATGATTTAGGAATATAAGATGAAAATATTGGATGGTTTAGCAAATGAAAACAATTTTTTTTCCTTTCATCTTCTTTGCATTAGTTTTTATATCAATCCACTTTAGTATTTCAGGCCTGGAACTCATTCTTAGTAAAACAGTAAAACAACCTGAACTTGTGTTCCTTATTTTTCTTCCGCCTGCAGTCACTTTTGCTTGGTGACATCTGCTACCATGTTTTTATTATTATTTTTATTATTATTATTCTGCAGATGGCAGTGTAATGTTATCTCTCTCCAACATAATGTGTCAGATCTGTGGTGAGGAAGGCACGATTATCCAAACAATCTCCAAATTGTTATTGAACCATTTTGATATTAGACCTCCGTTTTAATACTTTATTTTAAAAAAGTATACCCGTTAGTTAAAGGTAAAGGTTTTTTTTCTCCCTCTGTGGGAGTTTTTTTTTTTACCTGCCATTATCATTGTTTAGGATTGAATATTATAATTTTAGTTAATGATATTTGCTCGGGGGTCATGCTCTGGGTCTCTGTAAAGCGCCTAGAGACAGTTGACATTGTAACAGACGCTATATAAATAAAATTGAATTGAATTGAATGAGTTGGAGTTTTTACTTTGCTGGATTCAGCAGCAGTTGCTTAGTGGTTGCCAGACTTTTTCTTATATCAAGTGAATAGCATATACACAATTCATAGAGCAAAATGTGACCCAAAATCATGGAATTTCCCTTTAAAAATACAAAAGGATACAGTAGCTCTGTTTTGATGAAAATAATCAGTATTACCTTTATTAGGAAACTACTCAATCAAAGGTGACAGAGAAGTGTCGAGTCCGTAGAGTGAAGTGTCTGGAGTCATGGCAGTGTGGACTCACGACGATGACAGTGACATCAGGGGAGAAAGTGGAGATCAACTGTCTGGGAGAAGTCATGGAGGTGATGGGGAGGTTCTCCTGGAGGTAAGGAGACATTAAGGGATATGGAGACAAAATCAAGAATTACTTTTACTGACTCTGGAAAAAAAACAGCAAATGTATTTGACTGTCTTCTTCAAAATAAAGCTTGAAATGTTGAGATACAATGGCTTTGAAAACCAGATTTTGAGACATTAACCATGTTGCAATAATTGTCACAATAGCAAAAGAAGATGTTAAAGCCATTTTAAGACGATTTACAATGAACTAAATCAATAATCACAATCAGAAATATCTGTCTTCTCCTAAACCTCAACATATTGTTTTGTTTCTAAAACCAGTTCAACAAAGGAGAAAAAGTCTGAAATACTTCTGGGCTCAAAAGCACCAGAATGAGTGCTGCATGTACAGGCACCAGCACAAGAACAACAGTCTACCATTTATTCCTCATTTACTCTTTACATTTTTCCTGTTTAAACAACAAAATAAGGAACTATAATCAACAATTCAGGAAATGATCTTGTTTGCCATTTCAACTCGATATAGTGAGTTTCCTTACAGATGTTGCTGACGGACACCGAAACAACTCATAACTGAACTGAACTCATAACTGAGGCCAGAGCTCAGCATGATCCATCCATCCGTCCATTAACTCCCGCTTGATCCGAAGTCGGGTCGCGGGGGCAGCAGCTTCAGCAGAGAGGTCCAGACCTCCTTCCCCTCAGCCGCCTCCACCAGCTCCTCTGGGAAAACCCCCAAGGGGTTCCCAGGCCAGCTGAGAGACATAATCTCTCCAGCGGGTCCTGGGTCTTCCCCGTGGTCTTCTCCCAGTTGGACATGCCCGAAACACCTCCCCAGGGAGGCGTCCGGGGGGCATCCTAACCAGATGCCCAAACCACCTCAAATGGCTCCTCTCCATGTGAAGGAGCAGCGGCTCTACTCTGAGTCTCTCCCGAATGACCGAACTTCTCACCCTATCTCTAAGGGAAAGTCCAGCCACCCTGCGGAGAAAACTCATTTCCGATGCTTGTATCCGCGATCTCATTCTTTCGGTCACTACCCACAGTTCATGACCATAGGTGAGGGTTGGAACAAAGATCGACCGGTAAACAGAGAGCCTTGCCTTTTGGCTCAGCTCTCTCTTCACCACAACGGACCGGTACAAAGTCCGCACCACGGCAGATGCTGCACCAATCCGTCTCCCATCACTCGTGAACAAGACCCCGAGATACTTAAACTCCTCCACTTGAGGCAGAACCTCACTCCCGACCCGGAGGAGGCATTCTACCCTTTTCCGACTGAGGACCATGGTCTCAGATTTGGAGGTGCTGATTCTCATCTCTGCCGCTTCACACTCGGCTGCGAACCGCTCCAGCGAGAGCTGCAGATCCCCACTCGATGGCGCCAACAGGACCACGTCATCTGCAAACAGCAGAGACGAGATCCCGACACCACCGAACTGGAACCCCTCGGTTCCTTGGCTGTACCTAGAAATTCTGTCCATAAACAATATGAACAGAATCCGTGACAAAGGACAGCCCTGGCGGAGTCCAACTCTCACTGAAAATGAATCTGACTTACAACCAGCAATGCGGACCAAGCTCCCACTCCATCTGTACAGGGACTGGACAGCCCGTAACAACGGGCCCAGCACCCCATACTCCTGAAGTACCCCCCACAGGACCCCCCGAGGGACACGGTCAAATGCCTTCTCCAAGTCCACAAAACACATGTGGACTGGTTGGGCAAATTCCCATGTTCCCTCCAGGACCCTAGTGAGGGTATAGAGCTGGTCCAGTGTTCCACGACCAGGACAGAACCTGCATTGTTCCTCCTGGATCTGGGATTCGACAATCGATCGAACTCTCTTCTCCAGCACCCCTGCATAGACCTTACCAGGGAGGCTGAGGAGTGTGATTCCCTTGTAATTGGAACACACCCTCCAGTTCTCCTTCTTAAAAAGGGGAACCACCACCCCAGTCTGGCAATCCAGAGGTACTGCCCCCGATTTCCATGCGATGTTGCAGAGACGTGTCAACCAAGACAGTCCTACAACATCCAGAGCCTTTAGGAAATCAGGGCGGATCTCAGCATGATATTTTGTTTCATGACTCAGGGTGTCATGGAGCTATGCCCGAGGAATAATCAGCTCTGACGACTCTCTCTTTGAGCGCTGGGAAGCCCCTCATCTGGATCGAGTGATTCTGGACCCTGTTAGAGAGGAAGATGCAGGTGAACACAGACACATGGTATCCACTCACGGTGGTCATGAGTAAAGCTTTATTTGTTCTGATTGGCAACAGACATGCCAAAGAAAGTATCCTCTTTCATTCTTTTTTTAAATTTTTATGGACAATCCATCCATAGAACACTGTTCTATTGAGTACACTGTTCTAGGAGTATTGTTTTGTTTTTTTGTATTACCTGACGGTACGGCAAATTTGATGGAACAGCCACTTCTGAGAAGATTAGCAACTGTCGCGAATGCTTTCTACTTGTGAATAACCTTTCTAACTATAGAACTCTGAACTTTTAAGGAATGTTTGTTGCAGAGCAGCAAACCAACAAAACGTCTGCTTTATAGACTGCAGATCAACTGATAATCAGCTCATCAAAGGCTGATGAGTTCATCACCTGTCTGCAGCTAATCCTCTTGTTTCCTATAGAAGCTCTATGGGGGGTAGCTAGTATTGGTCATAAGTGTTTTTTTTTTTTTTTTTTTTACTTTTTTTGCCTCATTGTTGAATAAATAATGGCATGGTTAAAAAAATGTATATGTTGTTGTTTGTCTAACTTTTTTTTTTTTTTGCCTAAATTTAAGACCCACTGCAATCAATGATTTTATGCTGTGTTTTTACAAACATGCAAAACATAGGTTTTAATTTTACAACTCAATTTCGTTATGTGACAAAACTTTTGGTTATGATTGAGCAGCCCCAAAATGATACCAATTATGTGCCATTGACACGATGAGGTGAATACTAACTCTAAAAAGTTTCTACTTTTGAACGTTCACTTTGTCTTACAACAGCGTAGAGTTAGTGATTAAGTTAGGAACATTATAACTTGAATGAATGGATGCAAACAGCTAGTCACAACGCATAACTCTTTAGACTGACCAACCATCTTGTTTTCAGGGACATATTGCTGTGATGTGCAAGATACCAACTTCCGAAGAGTCAAAAGAGTTTACTGGGGCCTCCGAGTTTTACCCATGGGAATTCTCAATCTTGACTACGAAAGCTCTTTAGCCCGATGGGAACTGACTGAAAGCCAGAAGAATCCAGCTTTACTACCGCTGGACATCGGGCCAGTTCTTTATGCAGTATGATTTGATTTCAGAATTATCGTGTATTATTGTATTATTGGTGATGTGAAATGTTTCTTGCAGACAGCAGATTAAAACATGAGTGCATCATTTAATTACCTTGTGGGGGGGGAAAAAAAAATCTAATTCTTCTGTATTTGTTGTGATTGAACATGCAGGTGGTGATCGGTTTGATCCTTGCAGGCATCTCAGCTGGACTACTGGTTCTCTACAGGAGGATTGGAGGACGAGACTAACGGAGCTGTTTAATCAGCATATGCTCCACAGTTTTAACTTCTGCTTCACCCCAAAACCTGGGAGAACATGGGTTCCACTTCCATCTGCAGACATGTTTTTCACAATTTTGAAATAAAAATATAACCCTGTTGTAGATTGAAGGTGCAAGTTTAATTTAAAATGTAAATTCTTAGTAATTCTTGGTGTTGAGGTTCTTGGGCCCAACACTTAAACCTTTAAAATCATCTGTTTTTTATAGCCAATGTAAAGTTAAATTGCCTTTTTCAAAAGAAAAAAGAATCTCTAATCCCAAACCTCCTTCATTGAAGTATATTCTGATTTCATAACAGAAGAGCCTCACAGCTGAAGGTTCTGCCTCCCTTTCTACTTTTGAAACTTAACCAAACCAAAGTATTTGCTTGTGTTTTGGTCTTGGATGACTTTTCTTCTGTTTTCCTGTTGGCTTGAGTTTTTATCCTAGTTTTTCTTCTATTATATTGTCTCTTACTTCGTTGCCGGTGGCTTTACTTCCTGGGGTCTGTTTGAAAAAGGTGATTCAACAACTCAGAATCACAAAACTGACTGAGTCAACCAACTCTCATCTGCTTTCCAACAGTCCAGCATCCTCATTTGCAAAGAAATAGCTAATAAAACTGAATAACCAAAGGAATGTCGTGTGACGTTTGGGCATGAGATGAATGATATTTGTGATGCACAGAAGGATAAGATATAAGTTATGCAACTCTGCAGAAATACGGTAGCCCTAATGCTATTAAAACATTAATCGAGGTACCCCAAATGGAAGTGCCAGCTGGCTTGATCACAGCATTTAGAGCCTCAATATATTTTCCCAACACAACTGTGGGCATGTTGATCGTTCAGACGTCTCTAAAATGTGCACTATATGATTGATCGCCTGATGAAACCTGTTTGAGCTTGATGAAGGGGAGAGACAGAAACGTAAATGCTGAAGTAAAACTACTCCCAACCAAGTTTAGTTCAGAGGGTCAGTTGCCATGGTAACAGACTCAGATTATGCATTACCTCAGTTTCTGTAACTGGGTTTAACTGATCCCTTCAGCTCGGGGGTTAAGTAACCTTGCTTTAGAGATGGAAAAATCTGAGTTCCCCCCGAGTTCAGTTCGGAGTTTCTACATAATTAGCTTTCTGGAACGGACCCCTGCCCATGCAGCACTTTCAGTTAAAAGTAAAGGAATTTGTTTGTTAGTGCTGCCTTCAGATGCATTTGGGTCCTCCCTACCCTTGAATTATATCACCAGAAAAGGACCTAGCTAGAGAGCTTATAACTGTAATTATATTTCAGACTGGAGGTTTCATGAACTCTTCAGTTTCCATGTGTCCAGCTCCCAGCCCGTGACCCTTTGGTGCATGTCTTCCTCGATCTCTCTCCGCCTTTAATTCCTGTCTCTCATGGTGAAAAAGACCACTAGTGCCACAAAATTAAAATAAATAACAAAAGATAAGAGAAAGGCAATAGTACCTCAAATAACCATTTGTTATAACCAAAGTTGCTGAGCTAAGCCAGAGGAACATTGTGAACCTGTTCCACGTTTGCCCTGTCACTGTTGAAGAAACGATGATGGCTGAAGTAGGTGATCCAAGGGTCCTGCCTCATTTGTGCTTTGAATCTAAAGGGAATCTAGCTTTTAGTCAGCAGATGTTGTAACACATGAAACTCCTCCTCCTCCTCCATTGTCATGCCAAAATGAAAACTTTAAAACAGGTCTTGACCTGATGTGCATAATCCCAACACTTTTGTTTGTCAAGGTGTTGTCCAACTGTACACCAGTAGATGGCAGTGTTGGTTAATATAAGAGCAGAGACTTGATCATACAGCAGGACTGAACTGTCACAGTGAAATAAAGCTGATAAAGGGAGAGGTACGGGGAAAAAATCCTCTCTGGCATGGCTTGATGCATTTTCTATGCCTGCTGCATACCAAAAAAATAGTCTGACTAAAGCTCAGCTCTAGGATATTTTGCTTTTTGATTTGGAATGGGGTAATCACAGAAAGCAGATATTTATGCATTTTAAACACAAACTAATTTTGCATCCATTCACACTTTATGATGTATTAACCTCTCTAAGTCAAATAACAATGTATGTGGTTGTCCATCCAGCAGAATTACAATAAGGTATGGAAGTATTTGGACAATGGCATAGTTTTCATAATTCTGCATCTACACAGCACTACAATAGATTTGAAAAAAAAAAAAAAAAAAAACCTAAATCAAACCAAAACAAAACCCCAAAACAAACAAGATGTGAACAAAGTTTAGACATTCAGCTTTAATCTAAGACTTGTCAGAAATATGGCCACTCACTGTTTAGGAATTATAGCCATTTTGTCATGGTTTGCAATGGATGAAGGAGGACCCAAGAGCAAGAGTTCTCAAAACAAAAGGGGTTCATTACCAAACAAAATCCAAAATGCAAAAACACAAACTTAACTTAAAGTCCAGGGAGACGACGAGAGAGAAAACAGGCAGGACTGCAAACATGTAAACGTGACTAATGGACCCGTGGAGGACAGGGGAAAATGACAAGACTTAAATACACAAGGGATCAGACGAGAGGCAAGGTGCAGGGAATCAAGGTAACAAGAGGAAGGAAGCAAAGCAGAAAACAATGAAGACAAGACAGACCTTTCAAAATAAAACAGGAACCACTAAAGACGGGGAGAGACGCCAACCTGACACAGACATACACACACAGGGCTGCCATGGTGACCAGTATTTTCATTTACAGGAGCACAAAAGTATGGCATTTATGGCAAAGTGACATAAGCTTAAGTACAACCGTAATTTTTAATACTTGGAAGAAAATTCTTTACAATCAATAACAGCCTGAAGTCTGGAGCCCATGGACATCAGCAAACTGAAGTTTCATCCTTGGAGATGTTTTGCTTGGTCTTCAGTGCAGTCACCTACAGTAGCTGTTTGTTTGTGAGCCTTTATTTCTTCAGTTTTATCTTCAGCAGCTGAAAAGCTTACTATCAGGTTGAGATCAGGAAACTGACTTGGCCATTGAAGAATCTTCCATTTCTTTCCCTTCAAAAGATAGTGAGGTGCCATCCTATCAGTTAATTGAGAAGAGAATATTGTCTATACACCTCAGAATTCATCCAGCTCCTGTTTTTAGCAGTCACATCATCATTCACTCCAGTGAGCCCATTCCACTGGCAGCCACATATGCCCATACCATAATACTCCCTCCATCACTGAATGACTGAATTCTCTTGGTAGATAGTATGGTCGCAATCCAACTGCAATAATTCCATTATGAATTTCCCCCTTGGGGGATGACTAAAGTACATCTGATCTAATCTAATCTAATCTAATCTAATTTAATTTAATTTAATCTAATCTAATCTAATCTAATCTAATCAAGTTTAACACATGATAGATGGTACACATCTGATCATGAGCTATTGCTTTCCTCCTCCATACTTTTGTCTTCCCATCATTCTGGTACAAGTTTATCTTAGTTTCATCTGAGTAAGACTTCAGAACATGGGAGGCGTTTTTAAACATTTTTTTTTTAGATGTTATAGCATAAAGTCCAATCTAGCTTTCCTGATTTTTAGTGTTACATCTGGGGTCCGTTTCAGAAAGGAGATTCGACAAACTCAGAGTCCCAAAAACTAACTCTGAGTCAACAAACTGAGTTTTTGGTTTCAGAACTGGGTTAGTCAATTCTGAGCATGTTGACCCTGAGTCACAGCGACTATTTCATTTATTGATTCATTACAGACATGTCAAAACAATCTTTTAAAGCATAGACAATTTGAACACTATCATGAATCTATGTATCTGAAAATAAATAAAATATATTTATAAAATAAAATATATAATAATGCATAAATCAATATACACTGACACATGTGCATAATCATAATTTAGAGACATATAGAACCCCTTGCAAAGAAATCTAAATATTAAATGGACATATTCCCCCCAAAAAAGAAGAAATGAAAAATAAACAAAATTTATACCCAATGTATACACATGGATCTATATACATACACATACATACCAATATGCAAAACACATATCTGGTTTAACATGTCTGCTATTAAAAGCATCATCAGTGGAGCTCCGAGACCGTGATTCACCGTGGCAAGGCCACATAAACAGAAGAGATCCTACTGCTCTACTTCAGTCATGTGACTTTCTGCAGAAGCATAAAATGGCAGAAGAGGCGAAGGAAAAGACAAGTGATGTTAAAGAAGTTGCAGAGCGAGTGAATGTGTAATTTAAATATTTTGAGAAAAACGCTAAAGTAGTTGATGAAGTATAAAAACCTTTGTCAACATTAACAAAGAAATAATGAACCCCTGGTCTGTACTTTGTTGTAAATGATGTATTTACATTCTTGAAGGCATCTCGATTGTAGATTTTCACAATTATACATTCGCCTTTGAAGGCCTAGTCCAGGCCTCTGATGTTGTTGGGCTTTCCAGTGGTCGCTTTCTTTTCAAGAATGTACCAATGTGGCCACAGGAAAGTCTTTTGTCATCTCTTTTATAGATTTATGTTGTTTATTTAGTCTAATTATGGTCTCCTTCCTTCCTCGCTTCTTTACTTTTATTGAGATCCTGTCGAACATCACATTGGTAGCTCCAGTCAAACAGCTCCCAAATACCAACTCAATATCAACTAAGACCTTCCATCTGCTTCATTTATTTTAGAGCAGTGCTTCTTAACCTTGTTGGAGGTAGTTTTATATGCACATTCACCGAATCCTTCATTATTTAAAAATAAAATACAATTTTTTTTACAAATTCAAGACATAAGTAGATGTCTTACTGGTGCACAAAATGAACAGTATATTAACATCACTGTGTTCAAAAAACAAAACCAATACAATGCATAAACTGCATGAATAACATACCTTACTTATTACTCCATATTGTACATAGTTGTCTGACCACTTTCTATTTTTGCTCGACATAGTTATTATGGATAAAAATATTAAAGAAATCGTATGATGTACCATCATGACAGTCATGAATGGACTACTGAGCGCACCAAATCCCCTGCAGCACAGACTGACTAGGTAATGTGACGTGATCACCTGTAGCCAGTGATGGCCAAGCGGGACGTGTCATCATGAATCATATGAGTCAAGTGTGTGTCTTGACCTCCACCGAACCCCTGAGACTGACTCACCGAACCCCTGGGGTTCGATCGAGTCCAGGTTAAGAACCACTGATTTAGAGCAACAACATAACAGATCACATCTGATCACATCTCATTTAACTTATTTTCAGTCAATTTTCAAGACCCTTTTGAGCTGGCACTTTCCTTTTGGAGGTGCTTTCCTTTAAATGGCTATAATTCTTGAAAGGTAAATGCCATATATCCTATATTAGTTAAATATTAATTTAATTTATTAAATATTTTAAATTTAAGTTGAAAGTCTAAACATTGATCACATCTTGATTTCAAATCTAGAGTGTTGGTGTGTAAAAGCAAAATCCTATAGCTCTCTCATTCATTATGAAGCAGAAATATAGAAAAGGATCCAGACTTTATGTGTGGGAGAGACTAATCCAGGACATCCACAGAGGTAGACACAGTCAACAGTTTCAGTCTTTCTATTGAATATTGGTTGTCAGCAGTACAGGAGAAGTGATCTCATCAATAAAGCAGAGTTGTACACTAAATCAACAAATGAATGAATGATGTTGACAGTAGGACGGGCAGGCACAATGTGGAATGTTTTTTTTTCTCACAAATCGGTTCTCTGTAAACATGAGCCAACAGCCATAGGAACAGATAAAACACACACTAGAACCTTATGCCGGGCATACACTGTGCGATATTTTAAATCGTTTGATTCAGCCCTATCTCAAACTGCACGACTAGATCGCTGAGTTCAAAAGTTCGCAGCCCACGAGTAATGCTCTCACACTGTACGGCCCGATGCTCTGATGCGACGTGACTGCTTACACTATACGTTCATAACGCACGTCGGACTTCTGTATACCGGAACTGCAACGTCAAAAAAAGAAGTAGAAGAAGAAGAAGAGGAACCCGGAAGTGGGAGACACTGAAGATGCTAAACAAAGAGAAACGAGCTGCCTTGGCAATTTGTGCCATTCTCTGTTGCGAGAAATCTAAAAAGAAAAGACGACGTCGTGTGTGGACCAAGAATTGGCTGGGCAGACCCGGGCAGTACGGTCTCTCGATCCTTCAGCGAGAACTGGAGGTAAGCAGCAACAGCTAAATATAGAACTTCAGACCAATACTATCTATACGTACGGTTTGGCTCTTTTTCTGTCCTTTTTTTTTTTTTTCACCAATGTTCAAAGCAGTCACAGTTAAATCCAGAGATAGGCTAATACTAGTTCACAGTATGTTTTCTGAGTGTCAAGTCAACTTTAATTAGGCTTCATTTAATTATAAATTACTGTTCATAGTTAAGGACAGTAACTACTAGCCAAGTTGAGCTTTACTTGACTGGCATTCTAATGAGTGACTTCAACATATATCAATATCAAGTACTACTCAAATGAGACTTCTAGGTGCTTTATACAAAATTAGTTAAATATCAACCTTTTCTTAATTCTACAGCACAAAGGCTCCCACCACAAACCAGTTTCAGACTCTTAAATGGCCAATAACATCATACGGTTATGACTATTATTAGGCCTGGGCGATAGAGCTGAAAAACCTATCACGATAGTGAAGATTCATATCATTCGATATCGATAATTATTGATCATGCAGGTTGTGACTAACTACATGTTGTGTAGTCGAGGGGGTGGAAGCAGCTAAAATGATAAAATTAGTTAAAATCACAATATTTTTGACCAACAACCTTGATATTGTGACAATATTGTCCAGATTACTATTGGTGCTTTGTGACAATATTGTCCAGATTACTATTGGTGCTTTCACAAAATATGAGCTTTTTTGATAAATAATTATCAGTAATGTGTATATAATGAGAAGAAAATTATATCACTTTACTGCAGTGCAGCCTTTCAAACCAAGAAAAGACAACACTTATGTCATATCACAATAGAACGATATCCAAAATCTATCATATCTACTCTCATATCACAATATGATATAATATTGATATATTGCCCAGCTCTAACTATTATGATGCTGTATTAATATGGGATGTCATGTGTCCATAGGTAGATGATATGAAAGGTTTTCGGGACCTTCTCCGAATGTCTGTGGAGGAGTTCACTTATCTCTTGGAGAAGGTATCTCCTCACATCCTCAAGAGGGATACACATCTGAGGAAGGCCATCAGCCCCAGGGAGAGGCTTTCTGTTACCCTACGATTTTTGGCAACAGGCAAGTGTATGCACATATAAATTACACTTCTGTGACACACTTTATTAAACTATATAAAGGTGGAAATGAGGCAGGGTGATCGATCTCACATCAATTCAATGATTGAATCACATCGTGCATTTTTTCACCTTTCTAGATGAGCTACACTGGCCCATAACTATTCACCTGTATACTACTGCTACATTGTGTTCTCCTCCATCCATCCATCAACTAAAATCTATCAATCTACCAAGATCCATCCTTGTCCACCTTTCCATATAATAACCATATATAAATCCACCTGACACCTAACACTTTCTGCACTTTGACAGGTGAAACCTTCAACTCACTAAGTTTCCAGTACAGGATTGGCAGCACCACCCTAAGCAGGATTGTGATGGAAACATGCACAGCCCTTACCTCCGTACTGCGTGAAGATTACTTGAAGGTAAATTTGGCTGGAAATACGCTAATGTTACTGAACATCATATATCCATTTTCACATTTTCAA
This sequence comes from Hirundichthys speculiger, assembly GCA_018398805.1. NCBI lineage: Eukaryota > Metazoa > Chordata > Actinopteri > Beloniformes > Exocoetidae > Hirundichthys > Hirundichthys speculiger. The sequence goes on along the minus strand of JAGFBZ010000737.1, from coordinate 143,296 downwards.
ATATCCTGTTAATACATTTTTTAAACAAAAGCAATTCTCTGAGTCAAGGATTTATTTATTCAGTCTTTGTGTAAGGTGTAATCAAATAAGTTAAGTGATGTTTTCCTCCTGGGTCAAACTGACCCTGGGCTGTCTTTTCCCTCCTTCCCTCTGTCTCTCCATCCCTCCTTCCTTTCTCCCCTCTTTCTCCTTTCTGTTCTTTGTTCCTCCCTTCCCTTCCAACCTTCTTTCCTTCGTCTTTCCACCATCCTTTTTGCTTCCTTCCTCCCTTCTTTCTCTTGGCCCTTCCTCCATCTTTCCTTCCTTCCTTCCTCCCTCCCTCCCTCCCTCCCTCCCTTCCTTCCTAGACTCAGGAGGACAACAGGAAGGTTAAGAAAGAAAAAACATGAATTCAGACTGATTTGATGTGACACTTTGCACTTGTGTTTCACAGACACCATCGACTGATTCCGAGTGGAAGGCCATTGCCAGGGACTTTGAAATCAAGTGGCAGTTTCCACATTGCTTAGGGGCGATAGATGGTAAACATATCTTCATTCAGCCTCCAGCAAGGAGTAGAAGCATGTTCTACAACTATAAGTCAAGGTTTTCCATCCTACTTATGGCAGTTGTGGACGCCAATTACAAATTTGTATATGCAAGCGCAGGCACACAAGGAAGGGTGTCTGATGCTGGAGTGTTCGCCCACTCTGACCTGAGAGATGCTATGGACACAGGCACGCTGAACTTCCCCCCTGGTGATACTCTCCCAGGCACAGATGTCATGATGCCGTACATGCTCATTGGTGATGAGGCTTATCCCCTCCGACCTGATCTCATGAAACCATATCCCTTCAGAAACCTCAACACCAATCAGAGAATCTACAACTATCGTCTCTCGAGAGCACGCCGTGTCGTGGAGAACGCTTTTGGAATTCTGGCCAATCGCTTCAGAGTGCTCCGAACAACTCTGTGCCTGGATCCAGACAAGGTTGTCAGCATTGTTTTTGCATGCCTTTGTCTTCACAACTTCCTTCGCCACCAGAGATCTGAAGCCTATGTACCACCTGGTTATGTGGATTCTGAAGACGCAAACCATGAGCTGGTCGAAGGAGCATGGAGAATGGAGGGAGTACTTCAGTCTGTGTCAATGAGCCGGGCAAGGAATCCCTCAGTGGAAGCAAAGGAGCAACGGGAGGCCCTTTGCCAGTACTTCATCTCACCTGCAGGGAGTGTGTCGTGGCAGGCAGCCATGGTGTAGGTAGATCAGAGACCAAAGTTAAAGTGATACTCCCACTGGAAACGACCTTTAAAATCCAGTGTGAATCAATCACTAGGTAACATCAATTGAATTGGGCATAGGAAAATGAAATTGAAATTTCCCATTCTTATAGCGTTAGCTGCTGGTTCACTGTTCGGTCTGTTGTACCATTTTCTTTCCTAATGACTGCAATCTGTGACTTCAAACAATAGGGCTATGGATTGATTCACACCTGACTTGTCCTTTTTTGTCTCCTTTCAATTCAGTATTTTTGGTTTTGAAATGAAATGTCACAATATTTGCACAAATGTTATCTTTATTGAAAATGTGTTATGTTTTTAGAAACACTGTTTAGTACCACACAATCAGTGGTCTCTCTCACAAAAAATGTTTTTCTTTTTGTATGGAAAATAAATAAGTCAATAAATGTAAAAAAAAAAAAAAAAACTCTTTTGTAAATAGAAACAACAATAAATCTACCTCTGTGGGAAATAACAAAAATGCTCCATTAAATAGATGGAACAACATTGGTAACAAAATGTACAAATAATTTTGCACCACACAGCAATATTGAGGTAGACTGCAAAGTCACTTATCATTGTCATAGTGTGGACATCAAGAACATTAACATGAACTTAGTGCATTGAAGAAAGCTTTGGTCAGCTCAGGAACAGTCAACTAAAAAAAGTAAGGTCATTTTGATTTTAAGGTTTTAAGGTTCCCAGCTATTCAGAGCTAAGCATGTTCAGAAAAGACATTGGCTGGGTTGATGGGGCCTGGTTGTTTTGGGAGGGTGGCTGGACATGATAAGGCTGCATGGGATACAAAGGTGGCCGAGTAAATTGAGTATGGCCAGCATGCTCTACCTCCTGTGTGTCATAAATAATGTTCATTATGTTTCTCCTGAGCCTCAACTGTAAAGCTCCTTAACATTTCTCAACTCTGAGGCTACTTGTTGACCAAACAGCTCCTCAGAATCTGCATTAGATCCTGTTAAGGTTTGCTGGACCTGCTGAAGCAGGGAAAGTTTGGCCATCTCAATGCTGTGCTCTGCTGATTTTGGTGCAGGTTTGGTCAGCCTGGGTCTTTTGACAGGCTGACTTGTGGACTCCATGACCTGTGAACTCCATGAGTTTTCTTCTTCCTGCACCAACGAAATGACAGCAGCAGAGGCTAAAAACATTAGCTCCTTAATTAGCTAGCATTGGCTAATGTTAACATTAACTTACCAGGCAGCTGCAATTGTGCGGCAATCTCACTCCAACTTTTTTCCCGGTTGTTCTGGTCGTGGTAGGTCTGGGAGGCCACGTCAAACAGGCTTGGGTGAGCCTGCCAGAGCTCCACTAGCTGTGCCTCCATTGCCTGTGTCCAGATGACTCTCTGCGCCGCCATGTTCCTCTGTGTTTTGACGTGACATCAGAGATTGCGCATGCTCTCTGCGAGAGGATGAGGCAAATTGGGTCGTGCGTTTGAGATGAACGCACCTCCTACTGGTTCTACTGTGCGATACCTTCACGAGGAGCGACCAGGATTTCAAACAAGTTTGATTTCCTTGCGAGCACACGACTTGTGATCGGGAGCTCGTCGGGAGGTGTTAATCTCTCGTCGTTACCCCACGTATACTGCACGAAGCACGACCCACGATAGGGTCGAAATTCGGCCCGATCCAAAAAATACTCGCACGACTGGAAAATCGACAGTGTATGCCCGGCCTTAGAGGTCCTTGTTGTCTGGCTGAAATATCTCATTTACAGACTAGTACCATATATATATATATATATATATATATATATATATATATATATATATACATATATATACATATATACACGTGGACAAAATTGTTGGTACCCCTCAGTTAAAGAAGGAAAAAACCCACAATTCTCACTAAAATCACTTGAAACTTACAAAAGTAACAATAAAAAAAAATTTATTGAAAATGAAATAATCAAAATCAGCCATCACTTTTGAATTGTTGATTAACATAATTATTTAAAAAAAAACAAACTAATGAAATAGGGCTGGACAAAAATGATGGTACCTCTATAAAAGACTGAAAACTATTTGACCAGAGTGACATGATTAACTCAGGTGTGTCCTTTAATTGACATCACAGGTGTTTCCAAACTCATAATCAGTCAGTCTGCCTATTTAAAGGCAGACAAGTAGTCACTCTGCTGTTTGGTGAAAAGGTGTGTACCACACTGAACATGGACAACAGAAAGCGAAGGAGAGAATTGTCCCAGGACATCCGAAAAAAAATTATAGACAAACGTCTTAAAGGTAAAGGCTATAAGACCATCTCTAAACAGCTTAAAGTTCCTGTGACAACAGTGGCTCATATTATTCAGAAGTTCAAGACCCACGGGACAGTAGCCAACCTCCCTGGACGTGGCCGCAAGAGGAAAATTGATGACAAATTGAAGAGACGGATCGTTCGAATTGTATCCAAAGAGCCCAGAACAACCTCCAAAGAAATTAAAGGTGAACTCCAAGGCCAAGGTACATCAGTTTCAGATCGCACCATTCGTCGTTGTTTGAGCCAAAGTGGACTTCATGGGAGACGACACCACTGCTGAGAAAAATCATAAAAAAGCAAGACTGGAATTTGCAAAAATGCATGTTGACAAGCCACAAAGCTTCTGGGAGAATGTCCTTTGGATAGATGAGACCAAACTGGAGCTTTTTGGTAAGGCACATCAACTCTATGTTCATAGACTCAAAAACCAAGCATACGAAGAAAAGAACACTGTCCCTAAGGTGAAACATGGAGGAGGCTCAGTAATGTTTTGGGGCTGCTGCTTTGCTGCATCTCTGGCACAGGGTGTCTTGAATGTGTGCAAGGTAAAATGAAATCTGAAGACTATCAAGGCATTCAGGAGAGAAATGTGCTGCCTAGTGTCAGAAAGCTTGGTCTCAGTCGCAGGTCATGGGTCTTCCAACAGGACAACGATCCAAAACACACAGCCAAGAACACCCAAGAATGGCTGAGAGGAAAGCGTTGGACTATTCTAAAGTGGCCTTCCATGAGCCCAGATCTGAATCCCATTGAACATCTGTGGAAGCAGCTGAAACATGCCATTTGGAGAAGACACCCATCAAACCTGAGACAACTGGAGCAGTTTGCTCATGAGGAGTGGGCCAAATACCTGTTGACAGACCTGTGAAGCTGCAGAACGCTCATTGACAAATACAGAAATCGTTTAATTGCAGTGATTGCCTCAAAAGGTTGTGCAACAAAATATTAAGTTATGGGTACCATCATTTTTGTCCAGGCCTATTTCATTAGTTTGTTTTTTTTAAATAATTATGTTAATCAACAATTCAAAAGTGATGGCTGATTTTGATTATTTAATTTTCAATAAATTTTTGTTACTTTTGTAAGTTTCAAGTGATTTCAGTGAGAATTGTGAGTTTTTCCTTCTTTAACTGAGGGGTACCAACAATTTTGTCCACGTGTGCATATGCATATATATATGTGTGTTGGGATTTGGGAGGGATGAGAATCAGCACCGCTAAATCTGAGACCATGGTTCTCAGTTGGAAAAGGGTAGAATGCCTTCTCTGGGTTGGTGAAGAAGTGAAGAAGTTGAAATATCTTGGGGCCTTTTTCATGGGTGAGGGAAGAATGGAGCAGGAGATCGACATGCAGATCAGTGCAACATCTGCAGTTTTTCGAACTATGTACTGGTCTGTTTTGGTGAGGATAGAGCTGAGCTAAAAGGCAATACTCTGCTTACCTGTTTTAATGTATAAATTTAGGTATAACTTATTTATAAGTATATACACTATAATGTGTTCCAGTGAGGCTGTTAATCAGCAGTTAAACAATCCACAGACTACGACAGAGGTGCAAAGTGGATTTATTCTCCAAGTGTATACAATTTAGAAAGGTCATTACTCATGTGGCAGCAGAGTATCACACAGGGGGTTGTATGATAACTGAATGTTTAATTGCTAACAACGCCACCCTGGGAATTTCACCCAGAGAATTATCTCCCCCAACACTGGAGGGCACACAGGTCCACTTTACTTAGAAAGGGGCTGAGATGTGAGTTGTGGTTAAAATACTTTATTTTGTACAAATCTTTAAAAATAATTCTTTTAAAAACACAGGTCAAACAAAAACAGTGAACCAAAAATAAAGAAAGAAACCTAATCAGTAACTGAGGCCTACCGGTTGGACATGGGCTAGTGAAGGGGGGGGAGGGTCCACCAACTAAACAGGATCACCTGTGACACACTTAAGGAAAATAATCAAACCACAACCATGCAAACAAATGAAAAAAGGGGGGAGACCATCACCAGGATCACCAGCACCACCACCGGACCTCAGCAACTGCAAAAGAGACACATGAATCAACAAAGGCGCAAATTGCAAAAGAAAATAAAATACAAGAAACAAAATGTTCAAATTAAAGGAGCTGTATGTAAGAAGATTAATAAAAAGAATCATAAAATGACCCTGATATGTCAAAAGACATTTAAAAATCATGTTCATTTCAAATACTTATGTCACTGACAACAGCACTCAAGCCAGGATATTCCCTTTTAAAAAGAGGACTTGAGGGCTGCAAGTCTTGTTTTTGTTGTCATTTTTTGTTTTGGCCTGAAGCGCCACCCTCCACCTATCTCCCAATCAGGAAGTCAGTAGTGTTTCGGCATCCGGGTTGCCAGCTCCGCTCTCATTATCGCAGCAGCCGCTACGAACGTGTTGGATGTGAAAATGGCTAGTTTACCAAAACAAAAAAGACCTCGTTATGAATCCGAGTTACGTCGTGACAAGGTCCGAAATAAAACAAGGATTTGTATAGGAGGTGCTTTTGATAGATGGAGGCGGCTGAAAGCGGAGAAGAATTTGAAGACAGACGCCAACGTTGCTGATTTTCTCCTGGACAGGTAAGATTCATAGCTAAATGTTTGGCTAACGCTAATTTACTTGGACAAGGTAACAGAACAAGGTAACAAAGAAATTTCAGTATTCACTACGTCGGAGTATTCACTAGTTAAACAAAGTTATGCATGTTCGTGCATAGTAACGCTAGCGCATAACGTTATGGAGCAGGTGGGTCATCGAATTGAAAAGGTAAATAATTATTATTTAGAATATAAAAACGGTGACTGATATTGCTAACACTAGCAATGTAACGTTAGGCTAATAAGCAGAGCCCGTCAGTCATCATGCCGTGGAAAACATTAGCATGGCCATGGTAATGTGAAACCTCATTGAGACAGTAGCCTAACATTACCACGGAAAACCATTTCTTATTCATTCTTTGCATATATTGTGTATTACACGTGCTGCAGATTGACCCATCTGACCATTGCTAACGTTAGTTATTAGTGTCAGTCTTTTCTGATGGAACTGATAAAAAACGTTAGCCATTGATGACGAATGCAGTCGTAATTTTCCCCGCATTATCTTTGGTTAGACACTAGTCTGTGGTAAATGTGTTGGTTGTTGCATATTATGGTAAATGTGTAGAGTGTTCCATAATTATGACAAAAACGCTTGTCTCTTCAGCTGTTATGGCCCAAGCACTTCAACCCCAGGTTAAAGACAGTGGGAGAAGCACCACCTGACTGCACCATCACTGTCCAGTATTGGACATACATCGTCTCAAACGCTTTCAAATCGGTCAGTGATCAGTGCCACGTTGTTTTCATTTTCATTTCATATTTGGAAGCATTTTTTGTCTAAAACAACTAAACTATTTATAGAGAAGACCTGCCACCTACAGAGGAAGCATTGGAAGATGAGGAGTGCACTGTGGATGCCTCAGAAGTTCTAGAGGAGAGGTATATAAATACTCTCAAGCTTTCGAATTTGTCTAAATATAAGAAATTATGTTGAACATGTACATTGTGACCGCATTGTGATTGTTTTCTTTTATTCTACAGAACATGAGCATCCAGGATGCTGAAACCCCGCTCATGAATGAACAGGAGATAAATGACCTAATGAACAGTGTGTAAGTTCAACTGGGTTTGACTGTATAGTGTGTAACAAGATGTTCTGCTGTGTATTAACCATTATAATTTTCTATCAAATTTGACAGAATTGATTGGGGTGACAGTGAAGGTGTTAGCAGGGATGGGGAGATTGAAGCATATGACAGTGAAGATGAAGACTATGTCCCTCGTATTTGTATTCGGTATGTTAACAATGGATTCTCATAGAAAGTGCCACACAAATTATTCACATTACATCCTCAGACATTCATTCAATGAAATACGTAAACACAAAAGATGAGTGCTTTATAGAATTCCTGGTCTCCGTAGTACAGCCATGAATACTGACCTCAACGATAACCACCTCTCTGCATTTGCTGTTTTTGTTTTATTAGATTTTATTATTATTTGTTTATTAGGCTCCATCTTGGGGCCCCTGCTGTTCAACATCTACATGCTCCCACTCGCTCAAATTATGAAAAAACAACAAAATATGTTACCACAATTATGCTGATGACACACAAATCTACATAACCATCTCACCAGGAGACTACAGTCCAATCCAAACACTGATCAGATGCATTGATCAAATTAGAGATTGGATGTGTCAGAACTTCCTTCAGTTAAATGAAGACAAAACTGAAATAATAGTTTTTGGAGCCAAGGAAGAAAGATTAAAAGTCAGCACTCAGCTTCAAAGAGCAAAGTTAGAAAGCAAAAACAAAGCCATAAATCTGGGTGTAGTCATGGACTCAGACCTGAGCTTCAGTAGTCACGTCAAGACAGTTGTGAAGTCGACCTATTATCACTTAAAGAACATATCCAAGATTAAAGGACTGATGTCTCTGCAGGATTTAGAAAAATTTGTCCATGCATTTATCTTCAGTAGACTAAACTACTGTAACGCTGTCCTGACAGGTCTCCCTAAAAAGACCATCAGACAGCTGCAGTTAGTCCAGAACACTGCTGCTCCAGTCCTCACTAACACCAGGAAACTGGATCATATAACTCCAGTCCTCACTAACACCAGGAAACTGGATCATATAACTCCAGTCCTCACTAACACCAGGAAACTGGATCATATAACTCCAGTCCTCACTAACACCAGGAAACTGGATCATATAACTCCAGTCCTCAGATCTTTACACTGGCTTCCTGTTTGTCAAAGAACTGACTTCAAAATCGTGCTGTTAGTTTACAAAGCACTGAATAGTTTAGGACCAAAATACATTCAGGATCTTCTGGTTGGTTCTGAACCCACCAGATCCCTCAGGTCATCAGGTTCAAGTCTACTTTCTGTTCCCAGAGTCAGAAATAAACACGGAGAGGCAGCGTTTAGTTTTTATGCTCCTCAAATGTGGAACAAACTCCCAGAAACCTGCAGGTCTGCTGACACTCTCAGCAGTTTTAAATCAAGGTTAAAAACTTTTTTATTTGCCACATTTTATCATAATAATTAACTTTTATTTCATGCATTTTATCTGCATTTTTAGTTCCTAAATCAAAAATAACTGTTGATTAACTTTTTTGCATTTTTATTATTTATCTTTTTATTTCCCCCTGTTTTTAATGTAATGCTTTGTAATGCTTATGTACAGCACCTTGAATTGTCTTGTACACGAAATGTGCTATACAAATAAACTTGCCTTGCCTTGCCTATTCATCCGATTGTCTTTCTATCTGCAATTGACAAATATGTCTTTAGGTTGGGTGGAGCATTGCAGGCACCTCCCTGCCTTGACATTTTGCCGGTGATAGATGCCAGTGAGACTGTTCATGGACATCCCGGATGTAGAGCCTCCATCAGTCGCCTTACCTCCTCTTCAACTTAACTCCTGCGCACCCAAGTCAGGAGAGGTCTTGGTAGGTAGAATACCAGTTTATTTCTTTTGCATCTGCGGCTACATACCACACACCAAGTTAGATGTAATGCATATTATATTTAATTTTAAAATAATCTAATTTCTGTTTTTATTTTGCTCTCCTCAGTGTCAGAATTCCAGAGTGAAGACCAGTGAAACCCGTTTCCAGAGCCTCTCAGCCCGTCATTTCCATTTTCTGCCACAAGCTGCTTTTAAACCATTTCATAAAGTTTTCACAGTACAGAGCAGCTAATTGTTAAATAGTTATTTATACTGTTTATCCCTCGTTTTATTTATTTATTTATTTTTTACTGTTCCTCTATATCGTAAAAAGGAAAGCATTGTTATTATAAATAAACTTTTTTTTATTGAACAAGGAAGAAGGCTCTTTACAAACTTGGAACAAAACAAACAATTTGTAAAAACAAAGTATATACAACAAGTAACTTCAAGTAAACTGGAGTCGGTAAAGTTTAAAGATTGTGGGTAGAAAGCCAGTGTACTGGCCTTGAGGGTCAGGGTATTTGTCCCTTATTCTCCAAATGCAGCAGCTGGGGATAACACGACGGTTACCCTGGCCCAGTGATCCATGCTGCCAAAAGATGTACTGGCGATAAGCAGCATATCTAAACTGCCTATTATCATCACCAGGCTCTGTAACTTCTGCTACCACCAACACATCATTCCTGTAGTCTCTGTGTATACGCAAATAGCCATCTTCCAAGCAGTAAAGCTCGAAATGAGGCAATTTGCTTATGCAGTGCTCAGGCCCCTGGCCACAGCTTTTCCTTTCTGCATCTGTGGCCATCTCCCTGCAGTTCCCACAGGTACACCATGGAAGAGCAGCTGCAGGTGGGAGAGTGGTGCTGTCCAATGGAGGCAGGGCATCAAAAACCAATCCAGGGTTCCGGGAGAAGATCCGGGTTGCTAGTGCTCGTAGCCCCATTTCACTCATGTTTTGAATGAGTTCCTAAGTAAACAAACCACAAAACAGCATTTGGCATTTACATTTGATTAAAACTACATAAGATGCTGACATAGATACAGATGGTGATATTACAAGTCATAATTTTACTGCCCAGCTCTCATCAGCCTCAAGAGAGGGTACCTCAAAAGTGAGGTCTAAATCAGGCTGAAACAAGTGAGAGCAGTACAAGCAAAGATCATCTGGTACAAGTGCTAGGCTACCTTGACATAAACGTGTGTTCTAAGCATATTCTATCTTTTAGCCTGTGCAATAATTTAGTGTTAGTTTGGAAGTATCAGGCGTAATTCCACGGCAACATCCTCAATACCAAAAGCGCATAATTTGGTCCACATACATGGAACTTTTGGACATGTTTTTGATTTAAATTCTACACGTCATGTAATTTTTCATATAGCCTGATGTATTTTAGGAAAATTACCCTCGACTTTACATGTGGTATTGTCGACGTTACAACAAGTTACCATCGATATATGAGCCTATAGTATTTCCAACCAAACAATAAATTACTGCATAGCCCAAAATTAGAATTTGCATAGATTTTTCAAATGCGTTCATAAAAAGCTTTACATCGCAACACTAGCCTAATAAAGACATTTTTAACAGGGCAACTAAGTGAAAACTTATGCTCCGACTGAAATGTGGTAACATTTACGATTCTATTAGGCTAATCGCCATTACTAAATTTTGCAGTACATTATTACTTCGCAAAAGATCTTTCATAAAGCATTAAATATAATTAACAGAAAATAAACTTACTGTGTAGGACTCGTCGCTTGCCATGGCAGCCTACGTTCCTGCTGCATTCTGCAGCCGACCTGGCAACCTCTGGTCGGGGAGGAGGGGGAGGGTACACGCCGCTCAACAGTAATTTGAAAGTGACTGCAGTACCAGTTTTGGCCATAATCTTACAAACGGCTCCTTTAACACAAAACACAATACAGGTTAAAAACAAACATCAGTTCCACCAAGGCAGAACAAAAACCACCAGCCAAACCAGCTCGGCAGCGGCCCGCCGCACATCAAGCGGGGTCCATACAGTCCGTTTAATTGCCTGCGTGTTGCCGTGTCGAAAATGAGCAGATGATAAGTTGGAGGGAGACAAAACAGCAGCGGCTCCAGTCAATTCGTGCCGTTGCTCCGCACAGTCAATCCGATCAAGCTAATAAAAATAGAAGGAGACACTGATCGCTTGCTGGTAAAAGATATCAATTAGTTTGCTCTTCTACATACCTGCCGATGACGAGGTACATGCACCGACGGAGGGGAAGAGTGAAAGACGCCGCACACCTTGGCGTTTACCTGTGGCAACATGAGCGTCAGCCAGGTAATTATACATACACGGAGAGAGAGAAGCAAAACCTACCGCAACCAGCGAGGAGCAGGGCGCACACACACCCCAGATCCAGGGGTAAACAGACAGTCGCTTGTTACCAGCAGGGCCAAATTCTCACACCCGGAAGTGGCGCAGCTGCATACGCATTCTGGCAACTGAGGGAAGAGCTGCAGCTTAAATAACCCGCCCCCTCCACTGAGAGCCATCAACACAGGTGAAGCAGATTAGCACTCAGAGATGATCTCTGTGCTGCTACACTCACATCACAAAATGCGGGAAGATCAGAAATGACAATTTGCCAGTAGGAAACAGCCGTCTTTAAACATCACATGAAAACATGAGGACCTTGAGATAAGTTCTTTAGACGCCTACGTGCCAAAACTTAGCGACTTGATGGAGCCAGAATGATAATCAGAAGCGATGTTGATCTTTGTTCCAAGCCTCACCTCTGGTCATGAACTGTGGGTAGTGACTGAAAGAGTAAGATTGTGGATAAATCCAAATCCATCCCATTGTCCTCTTCTATTAGAGCCACTATTCCAGTCCAGTGTTATCTTTTATCTGACTATTCAAATTCAGTCACAGATTTAAATATGCCAACCGTCACAGTCTTCTCCTTGTACTGCTGCTATCAGTAGCCCTTCTTCACCTTCAAGTTTGTATTTTATAGGGATTATTAGGGAAATCTAAAGATGAATTCAGTACATTGTCATTGTTAAACAGAATCTACAAGGGAAACATCCCTTTTAGTTAGAAAATAGTTTAGGTGGTGCATAGCAGTGTAAAAAAGGATATGTTTCACCATATTTCTGTGTGATCCCCCTGTTCCAAACGTATATTTTATCAGTGAATTAAAAACAAAGTCTTGCATTACACTCTATCTCAGTTGTCATCACAGGTCCAGCTACTCTGTAGTAGGCAAGGTGTGGTAAAATTATTATTTTTGCTCAATTGTTTGCAAAGTGAAGTGAAATATCAGAAGGACCTTTGTCACCCTTGTTGTTGATATTGATCCATAAATGCCCCAAAGAGGAAAACAAATAAACTGAAATTGTGTACTGTGGATATAATGTTCTATTAGTGATTTTCTTGTGGTTTAGCCATGTGTCTTTCTTTTCTCCCCATTGTGAAAAACTACCCTCAAATTGGGACAAGGAGAAGAAAAAAATTCTCTCTGGAGATAAATTAGGTATAATTGAATTCATTATAAATCAATATGAAAACTTAGTTATGCCAGCTCATAAATGCGTCTTCACTGTGTGAGTTATAAAAGCTTTTCTTCAACTCGTAAATGGAAGGGTTACACATCAACATGAAATGCAATAACAATCCAATATCCAAACCAGTTAATTTTAAATCAGTAATGCCAGATGTTAACATCACCACTGTGGGTGATAAAAAACAGGGAACAGGGAGTGAGACAGACAATGATGACAGTATGATCAACATGTTAAATTGTGTTAGTTTAGGAGGAGGCTGGGCAAATGAGAGACTGGGGAAATAACACAAATGCAATTATGATGATATGCTTAGTGTATTTTATTTATTTCCTTGTGAAACTTGCCTTGTGTAGCCCTGGAAAAACATAATTCCCCTTAGTGTGGTTAGTTAAAACATTGGTTTGAAAGGTGTAATTGGTTTCCTAATGCTTAGAGCACAGGCAGCTTAATCACTGTTCCACTGCAGCTTTAAAGAATTCATAATGCTCACACAAAGTGATGGTTTGAATCAATGGAAGGGTGATATAGCCACAGTGAAACCCTCAAAAGTAATTTAAAAAAATATTGAGGAGCTGAGATGTTAGAAACTTACTAAGTCCATGTTGAGCCTTAGAGAAATCAGTAATATGTTCTTGCTTCTGAAAATCTCAGATATATATATATATATATGAATGGGAGATTGAGATGTGTGAGGAGAACCAAAAGCACTTTAGAAAACAATAGTAGGGCCAATAAGCACACCAGCACTCTTAACCCGAAAGTTCTTTCTATGCAAACAGTTTAAGTTAATACCACTTTTAAAAATGAGTTTTATTGCATTACTTAAACAGTATGAGTATATCAAGAGTGTTTGAGATTGTCATGGAGTTACTCATTTTGTAAGTTTAACAAACTCAAACTATCAAGTTTTACCTCAGGCCATATTACTGTCCTGCTCTGATTGGCTCAAACCTCAAAACAAGTCTGTACTTGTCCTAACTGCCACTTTCGAATTTTCTGAACAATTTAGGGTCACTTTGGACTTTGTATGCTCCTCTGACAACACGAGTTCCGCCTGCTTTCTTCATTTTTTCTTCAACTTTGAACAAGACATTGCCGTGAAGACCATTTCCTGCCTGAATTAGGTGAGTACTCTATGCTCAAAATTAGGAACTGGAACTTTTGTAGTTCAATACGTTTACAGTAAATTTTAATGTGTATAAATTTGAGGTTGACTGAGGTAAATTTTGAACATTGAACATTTGCAGAATTGTATTTTTAGAGTAGTTCTATCTACTTGTGCGTTTACACTTTTGCAACACTAAATTCTTCTAAAAATGCCCACTTTTAAGCCTCATTTGCCCTAATATTTTTGTTTAAAGCAATATTAAAATGCCTTGGAAATGCAAGTACTGCCCTGCCATCTGTGAGAAGAGAGCACAGCTTTTTAAACACTATAGACTAAAACATGGGACTTATGCAAGAACTGAGCCCTTACCTTGCTCGCATCAGGAATGTATGTGTACGTTCAAGTCTCTCAATGCACTCCATAGCCATTTATCCCGTTTTCACCCCAGAAGTGTGGATTAATCACAAACTGTAGTCCCTCAAAGTTTCGCTGTTTGTCGTGCAAATTTTTTGAACCCTGCACTGAAACTGACTACTTTGCTCATCTGGGATTACTCACTTAAAAGTAAATCACAAAGTTGATTGTCCTTATAAAGACTGTAAATTTCAGAGCAGTGTATATACACTGATATAAGATATATTTCATTGTTCTTCATTTAAGTGTATGTTATACCTCTTTACAGAGCACTGAGCCAACGGCCCTTAGATGCTTTGTTCTGAGAGGACTTCCGGTTCTCCTTGGGGATGATGCGTCCATGTTCTTTAAGAGCAGTTTGGTGAGTAAAATTTTTTTGATTGGTGTTTGAATGAGTTTTTTCCATTCTCCTATGTTTTGAGGGATGATGGGTTATGTTAATTAGCATTAGGCCACTAAAAATCTTCTAAAAAAACTGTGTGCTTCACTCCGGTCAACAGCACACCTGAAGAGTAATTAACCCTTTATCTATCTTTACTATTCACATATCACATTGTCCAATACACCACTTACTGTCACAACATGGGATCCACACTACAACAGACACCTATACATGAACACACAAAATGCTTCTAACAGCTTGTTTATACAACATTATCTAGAATAAAACCACTGTGAATTATGAAAATAATAATGTTTGTGAAAAGCATACAGCTGATTGTAGACAACTTGCTTTTAACCTGTATATTCTCTTTTTGTTTTGTTTCTCTCACTATAGGCTCTTAATGAGGGAGACTCGCAGGACATTGCACTGGGAATCCTTTGCTATGAGGACACCATCGCTGCAAACCCAGCAAGACCAGCACTGCCACGACTAAACCCCACAAGAGCATCATCTTAGAGGGCAGCGTTGTAATGGAAACACTCACCAACCTACCTCAAGCAATGTGCCTCTTGTTTGGCTTAACATATGTTCTGCACCTGCAGTACCCAAAGAGCCTGAAAAACACTTGTACCTTCATTCAGCTGGTAATGCTAAATTTGGGCCGAGGTGAGCTACCTCCAAAGATTCAAAAGCTGAAAAATGATCTGGCAGTGTAAGATACATTTATGTTCATGGCACAATCCTTGTTAACACTTTACTTGAATGTGTTGTCATAAGACTGTCATGATGCTGTCATAATCATGACATGACACCTTTCATGACACATTATGAATGCTTATGACAGTCGTCATTGAGTGTCATTAAGCGCCATTTGGTAAATTATGTCACTTTTAATGCAAAGACATCTCAAACTATGTCAACTTGCCATTAAAAGTGACATAATTTACCAAATGACGCATAATGACACTCAATGACAACTGTCATAAGCATTCATAATGTGTCATGAAAGGTGTCATGTCATGATTATGACATCATCATGACATGTCTTATGACAACACATTCAACTAAAGTGTTACCCAATTCTGTATGTTCGTGTCTAGATTGTTGCACAAATACATTGCACTGTCGAAAGTTTCAATAAAATACATGAAAAGTACTGCATTGTGTGGTCATTGACAACTGAGAATTTAATTGGAATTTTCTTATCCCAATGAATTCACATTTTTGATGAAACTAGGATTTCAAGTATATTTAACTTAGAATATTAAGTTTTGACGATACTGCTTTTAAGTAGACTCCACAATTCTTTTTGATTGTTGATTACTTAAACCATTTAAGTTTATATAACTGACAAATGTTAAGTTATGACTATTGCAAACTTAAGTTGACTATACTTGAACAAATTAGTTTTCTCTACTGTCAATTACTTAAACCATTTAAGGCAATCACTTGATGAAAACGGTTTAAGTACAATCAACTCATCCG
The DNA here is from genome assembly GCA_018398805.1 of Hirundichthys speculiger. Taxonomy (NCBI): domain Eukaryota; kingdom Metazoa; phylum Chordata; class Actinopteri; order Beloniformes; family Exocoetidae; genus Hirundichthys; species Hirundichthys speculiger. The sequence continues at coordinate 127,309 of JAGFBZ010000737.1, read as the reverse complement.
GGTTTAAAGTGAGGAGACAAGATCACAGAAAGCCAAGAAATAAAATATACAACTGCTTTGACATGTAACATCATGTAGAAATGATGACTTAAAAGATTTGCAAGTACAGTGGTACCTGAGAGTGGTACCTCTACTTACGAACGTCTCTACATAGGAAATTTTCAGGTTACGAAACGCCTCAATGGGAAAATATTGCCTCCCTAACCCTAACCCCCCCCCCCAAAAAAAACAACAAAAAAACCAAAAAAAAAACCACACACACAAATTACTACAATCAAAAAAAAAAATTCCACAAATTCTGAAACAAATTCTGCACCTCTCTGCTCCAGCTGCTCCTCATCGTCACCGCTCTGTTTCTCTCCATCATCTTCACCTCTCTGTTCCAGTTCATCCTCTCTCTCATCTGGGCTCGGGGGTCGGGAGAGTGGACAAAAATTGTACTCAAGTAAGAGTAATGTTACTTTAGAACAATATTGCTCAAATAAAAGTTAAAAGTAGTTTACATAAAAACAATTCTTAAAGGTACAATTTATCTAAAAAGCAATTAGAGTAAATGAAATGGAGTAAATATAACTAGTTACTACCAACCTCTCTCTGTACCTCTCTGTTCCACATTCTCCTTTACTTTATCCTCTGTGGTGACAGACTCGCCATGTCTGCCTGAACTACTTTTCCCAAAAGGACACAATGAATAGATTCACATCTTCACATCATCTTCCTCATTTCAGGTAGCTGTTCCCACACTTCCTCCTAATATTAGACCAACCTGGTGCCTTCTCCTGCCTCTTCATCTTTCTTCTCTCCTCTTCCATCCTCACCCCTGAATGACATGAACTTTGTTAAATAGAGCAGCCTTAATTCATTCTGGTCCATATTAGATTGATAACAAACATCAGCCTAAGATGACTTGAGGAAGAAACATCACATAAAGCAGTATGGTTCCACATGGAAATAATTTACACATTTCATAAATGTCTCTTTCTTCCAACATGTTTTAAGTTACATATATGACAGGCAGCCAGACTACATACAAAACCAATGGAACGTGTAAAATAAATTATATGGTTTCAAAACTATAGAAGCTAATCCACATATGAAAACATAGGAAATTTTTATTTCAAATTATAATTTTAACGGATATCAGTTATTGATTGGACGCTGCATCTAATGAGACTTATCTGATACATCACACCACTGTAGTGTGGTATCTGAGTTAGGGTGACAATATTTTGATTTCTAAAAAAGAGGACTTGGCTCTGCCTCAAGATGCAGTTAATGATACTTCAAGTTTACTTAAAGATGCTTCTACCTTTAATAAATTTAAACCCTCCTCTGTATTATTAGAAAATTCAGTTACAGAACAAAATATTAGACATCTATAGACATCTCTGTATATCCAATTATTGTGTCTAAAATAATCTCTCTTTAAGTGTCAATGGTACAAAACTAAACATAGAAAAAAAATTATGGTAATTATGTATAAGAAAATCAATCCACAACAGGATTTTTACTTGTATTAAATTCAATCTGTTTTATGATTCATCATCTTTGATAATTGTCTGAACAATAGAATAATCAGTAACAACTTTCTTTACATTTTTTTATGATGTTATATTGTAAATATTGATCAGCACACACCTGCAAGAAAACAGCAGGCTAACCTGCTGCTATGCTAGTACTAGCCAACTTTGTTTACATGCCTCCCCACAAAGAAGCTCAAGCTAAACTTGACATAATTCACCTGCCGTCCTTTAACCACTTGGAGAAGTTGTCCTTCATCCCAATGAACTCTTTCTCTTTCTCCCTCTTCTGTTTTCTATTTTGAGCACCTGAGAGCTTCCTTCTCTGCTTGTCCATCGGAAACCTGCAGCTTCTCTCTCACTCAAACACTGACTCTACAGCACAGCACCGCTCTGTAGTACTTGAGTATTGGGGGGGCAAATCAGTAACGTACTCCGTTTTTGACGATCATGATCATATCATTTACACACATGTACAAAACCTGTTATCTATAGCTATAGAAAATGCATACTTTTCATAATTTTCCCCCCATCGCCTTGGTGCCCCCCTGGTGCAGCGCCCCTATGCGCTGCATATCTTGCATACCCCATTTTTGCGCCACTGGTACCACTGTATATTGAAAATAAGATGCACATTTCAGTATTTCAGTAGCTGAGAACCACAAAGAATTCAGTTTTATGTTTAAAACATGAATCAGAGAAACTCTAGTTAACAAAGAGTGTTATAGCTGTATTTTTGACATTAAAAAGTTTATATATAGACAAGAGTTAAAATGAGACAAAGTAGTATTGCAGGATTAAAGTTAAGATGCATAAAGGAATTTGTTATGAGAGGACAGATAAAAGTGGCAATTGGAAAGAGTTATTCAGAAAAGTTATTAATCATGGTCATTAATCCATCCATCATCTATACCCGTTTCATCCTTGAAGGGTCACAGGGATCTGCTGGAGCCTATCCCAGCTGCCTACGGGCGAAAGGCAGGGGTACACCCTGGACAGGTCACCAGTCCATCGCAGGGCCACATGTAGACAAACAACCACTCACACTCACTTCTACGGCAATTTAGAACCACCAATTAACCTGACATGCATGTCTTTGGACTGTGGGAGGAAGCCGGAGGAAACCCACACAAGCACGGGGAGAACATGCAAACTCCACACAGAAAGGCCCTGCAGAGGTTCGAACCAAGAACCTTCTAGCTGTGAAGCAACAGTGCTAACCACTAAGCCACCGTGCTGCCCATGGTCATTAATATTTCATTTTTTTTTTAAATGTGCAATTCAAAAAAATAATGCAGAGCTGAGATGTTAGAAACTTACTAATCTCATGTTGAGCCTTAGAGAAATGAGATAATCAGTTAGTGATGAAGTTTTTAGAAGCAGTAATCCTTGAGATGCTTGGCTACAAGAACAACAGCTGAACAGCAGAAAAATAGCAGCTGGATGGAGAAAGAACACCTACCATGAAAAAGAAGGTGAGAGGCAAAAAACTCATGGCTAGCTGGAGAGAAGTTAGCCTATCAAAGAGACCGAAAGGTGTGAACGCTAAGAAACAGTTGGCGACCCATATACAGAGGCTACAGTCTTCGATGCAGCGGTCGCAGGTTCAACTCCCTGCTCATGTGACCCTTTGTCCCCGTTCTCTTTCTGCCCCCTTTCCTGTCTGTCGTCACTGTCAATAAAGGCCACTAGTGCCCAAAAAAAAAAAAAAAAAAACAGTTGCCCAACAAATGAGGCACTGGAATCTGCCAAACAAAGGCTCACAGCCCTGGCCACCTGCCTCAAGAGATGTACCCTTTTGAGGAGAATAAATGAAACGTTCTACAACAATCTGTCCAAGATCTACTAGGGCAGTAAGGTTGAAGTAGACCCACCCAGGGCTGAGACTGAGCATGACCGGAAGAGGCTGCATCTCTCACTGGCCTGGAAGCACCTCTGTGTCCTCCCAGAAGAGCTAGACGAGGTGGTCAACCTGGCCAGCTGCTAAGGTCAGGGACCCACACAGAGTGGATAACCCAAGGCTGGACAGTCATCAGGAAAGACCCCCAGAAGGGGGTCCAACTACTGCCCTATAACCTGCCTCAGCACCACATGGAAGCACTCATCAGGCATCATAGCAGCTAAGGTTCACATGGATTAATACATAAGCAGAGGAGGGAATTGGCAATAACACCAGAGGGGCTAAGCACCAGCTACTGGTGGACAGAGCAGTCATCTGAGACTGCAAATCCAGAAGCACCAACTTGTGCACTGCCTTGATTGAAACCTATTACTCAATGGCACACAGACATAAATACTGGAGTGCTTGAAGCTGTATAAAATCACCAGGATAGCCTCATTGAGTTCTGGATGAATACAACTCTTGAGGTCAACTCAAGCCCGTGGCACAGGTGAGCATCAAATGTCGTATATACCAAGGACATGCCCTTCCCTCCCTGCTCTTCTGCATAGGCCTGAAACCCCCCACCCCCAGTTAGATCATTAACAAGAGTGGTGATTGATAAACATCAGAGGACAGCAGCGGTGGTAGATGTGGCCATCGCAGGCGACGGCAAATCAGAAAGATGGAACTTCGAGAAATGCTAAAGGCTGAACGAAGAACTGGAAAAAGTGTGGGGTTTGTAGGCAGTAGTGGTGCCAATAGTGACTGGATCACTGGGAGATGTAACCTTCAAGCTGGATTGGTGGCTCCTGCAGATACTAGGAACATTATCTGAGATCTGTCCAGAAGAGTGCAATGGTCCTACACAGAACCCTCAGGCCCCAGGTTGAGGACTCGAACTTGAAGGAGACACAGCACAGCATGATATACATATATACACACACACACACACACACATATATATATATATATATATATATAGATATATAGATAGATATATATATAGATATATATAGATATATATATATATATATATATATATATATATATATATATATATATATATATATGAATATATATCTATATATATATATATATATATATATATATATATATATATATATATATATATATATATATATTCCTCTCTGGTAGAGCATTGTGGACAAGCACCTGTCTGGTTCATCCTTGGGTAGGTGAAGGTGCCATGTTCATCTGGTCAAACAATTATATGCAAGTATAAAGACCATGGGAATGTCCAGCCGGCTCACCTTACAGGAAGGAGATGTTTTCTGCATCCCAGAGAATGTCTTTTCGTGCAAAATGTGCATATCAATCCTAGAAAAAAAAAGCAAAACTGTTTGTTAAGATGCTGGATAAGGCTGGTAAAACAGTGACATTGTCCACAGTGCAACAAGTCCTGTATTGACATAGGCTGAAAGGCCACTCAGTGAGAAAGAAACCATTACTCCGAAAGCAACATTAAAACCGGACAGATTTGAGTGTGCAAATGCACACAGGAACAAAGACCTTCATTTTTGGAGATGTACCCTGTGGTTTGATTAAACTAAAATTGAAGTGTTTGGCTATAATGACCATTGTTACATTTGGAGGAAAAATGAGGGAAGCTTCCAAGTCTAAGAACAACATCCCAACTGTGAAGTACGGGGGTGGCTGCATCATGTTGTGGGGTTGTTCTGCTGCAGGAGGGACTGGTGCGCTTCACAAAATAGATGATATCAAGAGGAAAGAAAATTATGTAGAAATGTCACCTCCAAAGTTCACCCTTAAATCTGATTCAGTTACACTAGTTCTATTAGGAGGGATGGGCCAAAACTCCAGTAAACTATAATGAGAAGCTTGTGGAAGGATGCCCTAAACATCTCACCCAAGTCAAACAGTTTAAAGGCAATGCTCCCAAATGCTAAGGAAATGTATGTAAACTTTGACTTTGATGAAGGTCAAAAAAAGTTATCTCTCATTATTTTGGCATTAAGCAAATAGAAATAATTTTGGTAACCCTAACTGACCTAAAACAGGAAAAGTTTAGGTAGATTTAATGTCTACATTGTATGTAAACTTCTGGTTTCAACTATGTATACTGCTCCTTCTCCGATTCTCTGTGGGTAGTTGCCTTCTTAATGCCTCGGTCCTCTACCAAAGGCCTGAGAGATTGCAGCAAAAATACTCCCACAGTTTTGGGACTCCAATTACCAGTGGAACCATTGCTGCATTCACTTTCCACATCTTTTCCATTTCTTCCTTTAACCATTAGTATTTTTCCAGCTTCTTGTGTTCCCTTTTCCTGATGTTGCTGTCACTTGTGATTGCTATGTCCGTCAATACAGATAGATTCTGAGTGTTAAATGAATTGTACATTTCTACATTTCTTTGAGCTGTGTAACTACCTTTTTAGAATTGGCTTGACATTGTGGTAGATTAAAGAAAACATGGAAGGCTGGTGATGAAATTGAGAGCAGACTAGCTCCACAAACACACACACGGACATTCAATCTCAGATGCATGCTAACACACATGACACGGTAGTTGACCTTTCCTTAAAGGCCTGCTCAGGTGCGCCTGCTCAGTAATTGGAGACAGTCACAGAGGGGTGTCTGTGTGTGCACATTTGTGTGTCTTACAATGACGGATGAGCACTTTAAATTAATTTCACTTGAGGTCTGACATTTATAAATTAATGCTACTGGTGAGAGCTGACCGTTTGAATGTGAATGTGTTAGTATATGCACTTTAAAGCACAGACATGAGGACAAGTAAGTATCTCTTCTGTGGACCTACTGACCTTTTAAATAACATGTTTATTTTGGTTCCTTTATAAAGGATGCCTTATTAAAAAAAAACACCTTTTTGACTGAAAGCATATATTTGGGTGTCCTTGTACAAACTTAAAAACCCTAACAATGAGCAATTCTGTCACTTTGTTTTGGGATGTCCAAGCCTGAAAATATGTAATCCAGTAAACATTTTAGATTTGCAGGCTACTGTAACATCATAATCCCAGATCAGAGTAGAATTTTCTAATTTCCATATGTCAAACCATCTTCACATCTGTGTTTGCTGTACTTCACATCTGAGACAACATCAGTCTTCTTTTCATAACATTTTATGAAGTTTAGATGAATCTATGCACATATTATTTAAACAATTCAATAAAGATTGCAAGGACTCTTTAGTTTTTGTTTTTATGGACAGAGAGATTGAAATATCATCTGCAAAGCAGTGCAAAGAAATATTATATCAACTAAAATGAATCCTAAAGAACAGAGATCTGGACAGACAGAATGTGTTTTGTTCATTATGTTAAGATAAAAGTTTGTCCTGTTGAACTCAAGAACAAATATAACTTATTTCTCAAAATCTCTCAGTTAGTGCTTCAGCCTGTTTTCTTTTCTTCTTTGTTAAATCTTAAAATATGCAGAACATTTTCACAGAAAATCACATCTGATATCAGTTGGCAGAACTGTGTAGTTATCTTTTGTAGATATACAACAATGACGAACAGCAATATGTAACATATAATCTTATTAGATATGGTCACCAAACATTTCATGCCTCAAAAGATAAGAGCATATGAACACTGAACAGTGTCTTTATCAAACGTTTCAGTGTTGATAATGGTGGAAGATGCTTGGCTGTCATATACACTGTAAAATGTAATTAATATTACTCAGAAAAAAGTTTTCCTTCATTGATGCACCTAAGCAAAACTTTAAAGTAAAATAAACACAAGAAACTTGTGCTCAAAAGAAGGATAAGCACTCATTAAACGACACCGGCACAATGTGTCAATGTGAGCCTGGAGCAGCGATAACTGACATATCTTTGGGTCTTCAGGTGGGAACCTCCTTTTGTTTAGTTAGTCCAACAACACCTCCAGAAGGCCAAACATTGATCTCTGGTGTCCCAGAGTCACTCCGCTAATGCCACTAACCAACACAACAACTAAACCTACTAAGCCAAACCAGCACTACCAGCAGAGAGAGCAAGATAAGGAGGCAGGGAAAGAGAGGTCCGTCTGTTTAGGTGTGAAGACTCCCCCCACCGGATTAGGCTGTACACCTTGGGCCCGATCTTGCACCAAACCTCCTAAACCTGCTATTAAGGGATAGCAGGTAGCAGGAGGGGCATTCCCCAACAAAGAACGCAATCTTCCACCTCCTGAAACCTGTGATCTTACCTGCACCAACCGCTATATTATGCACACATTATGCATGGGAGTGGTTAGGGCGTTCCACCTGTTTAACCAATCAGTGCGTCAGTAGCCATTGCCTTTAAGAGCAGGTTGCAGTACCTGCAAACTGCTATGGAGCGTTTTTTCATCCAGATCAGAGCAGCTCTCATGGGCAGCTGGTCTGGGACTCTGCTGTAGAGCTTCCTCCTCTTTTTTCCTCCTCCTCTGCACTGATATATACATAACTAGCTCTAACTAAAGTGGAGCAAATGATTTAATCATTTCTTTTGTACTCCAAGAAGTTCCAACAAACTGCTCAGAAAAAATAGAGCCAGTAAACTTCCAGGAAAGCATTTCTTAACTAGAAAAGCACTCAGAGAGCGCAGACCTCCACCAAGAACAACAGTTCTCCCATACAGCGATTTACAGATTAAAATCCACCATCTGGATCAGATCCGGATCAGCCTCTGAAATTTTATAGAGGTTTTCATTGTCAATTCCTGAGTGAAATTTCATGAGTTGTGGGCAATAATTAATTGAGCCCATTGAGCACATGTTACAGTCTCAAGCCTGGTTGTGAACCGCAACCTTCCACCTCTGGGCTCCTGCGCACAACCCACTGCGCCACCTTCAATCCTCTACATAAACACTCAGATCCACCTCTGTTTCACCTTCCCATCCGACGAGCAGCCCAGGTGTGGCACTGCACACCTGTACCTATTCAGTCATCATTCAACCAGACTCGTCTCCAGATCTTCCCACAGAAACGCCTGATCCATCCATTCGCAGTGCCACCTCCTTGCCTTCGTCGTCCCCTGGATTGTTGGTTTGGCTGCCAATCCTCGAATCCTCCTTTTTTACATCTGAGAGAATTAAACTCTTAAAATTCCAGAACTCCCTTCCTGTCTCCATTGTGGTTGCTTTAGGGTTCAAGAAACAACTAAACAGCGCAATGTTATCGAAAATTTGAAAGTGATCCAGAATCCAGGATTTCTTCTGGATCACACCCAAAATAAAATATATCTTATCAGTATAATAAAATATATATCCAATGAAATTACTTCTCCTAAACTTTGAGGTAAAAGAAAATAACTTAATTTCCAATGAGATCGTCTGAAATTACCTGGGGAGTATAGGACACTCCCCACATTTTAGCAATAAAAGATACTGTAGGGAAGAGAAAGAATCAGTTTTTCTACAGAGAAACTCTGTACTTCTGTATCAGAGAAATAAAGGCTCCTTGCTCGCTGATTCAAGACTCCAGTATTCTCTTCAAAGCTCTGCGATAAGATTGAAAATTGTAAACATTTGAAGCAATTGGACAAGTGCTGTGTCGTGGGACTCCAGCCAACTGGCCTCATCTGCACATCCTCCTCTGGGCTTCCAGCGCGACAGTAGTTATAGAAACAAAGTCAACAATAGGGTAGGTTTTTCACATTTTTGATGTGGAAAGGAGATTAAGAAAATGCTGCCATAAACCCACAAGATTTATCTGGTTGTTATTAGCTGTAGAAATCACAACCTCCACTTCTTTAAGAATGTTGAATATTAAATTATCAATGCTGTTGTTTCAAAGTAGACTAGTATAAGTCATAAACACAATTAGAGTTTGTCAGTCAAATGTGCCTTGTATGTACATTTGAAATCTCCCATCACCTGTGACTCACCAGGCTATGACTCAGGATGATCAAATAATTTCATTTCCTCTGATAATAAGCAACAGAACAATTTCTTAGCCCATGGTTTAGGACTTTAGGCGTTCAAGTTTGTCATTTTTGATTTGTACATTTGTTTACAATTGTTAAAAAGCTTCCAATAACTCAGTTTTTATACTTTTTGCGTTCCTTTCGTGTTATGTAGATACTGAATCCAGAAAAATCACTATGTCAAGGTATGTGAAAGGTGATAGTGCCTCTCAGCTGTACTTCCTCTCTGCAGCTGGCAGGTTGTACAATACAGATTGAAGTGATTGATAAAGTAGTTTCTCAAAATAATACTGTTTGGTGCTGGCATTTAGCTTCAGCTGTTACAGTGTTTTTATTTTCCCAAGAAATGCTTTGTAAAAGTAAACAAACAAATAACATGATGCACGCTCTCTCTTGTTGCCTTGCCATTCAAATAAATGTGGTTATAAATATGGTAATGGAAAGAGCACCCTTCCAGAGAAAACTCCTTGTTTGCCTTACTCCTGTTGGCTCAGTGATTTTTTTTCCCAGAGATAAGACTCATAATTTATTACCAACACCTGACTCCTTCAGTTTTTATGGGTCACAAGTCTCATGCATTTGCTGCGAGTCATGCAATTCACACGCTTTCACCACCAATATTTCATATCATTATTCTCAGCATGAGAACACTAATATCTCAGGCTGACAATCCCATCAGCATTAATGAGTTTCATATATTACCTTTGCTTCTCGCACAGAAAGCAATGACTTGTGCAAATTCTCTTCCTTATGGTAACCTAGTAACTACATACACTGCAAAAACTGTGATCAGGGTTAATTAATATTTACTAAATAAATAAGAGTAAACTATACATAATAAAAAAGACTGTGTGCAGTTTGGAATCAGACTGAGTTGAATTCACCAAATTTTAATAATTTATTAACTGCATTTTACTCAGTTATTTTTTAAATAAAATCAGCTGAGAAACACTGAGTAGAATTTAATTATTTTCATCAGGAAAGTCAAAAGTGCAGAAAATTGATAAATTTTACTCATTGGGAGGTCTTGATTTTAACAACCTACAATCCCGCCCAATGCATTTTTCATCACACGGACATCAAGTCTGCCACACATGTCATGGACTGCCGTTTGTTTTCAGGTAAGACCTGTTTAATTGTTCTTGGTTAATAAACAATTCAAGTGTCTGTAGCAGTTAACATTGTTTTGTGTTACTGCAAATTACCAAACATGCCAACTTTGCTGCACTGTGAGTCAAAATGAAGTTACAGTGTTAGTGATTGGAAGTCAGCCTACATTGTCTTTGATTCGGCTAAAAGCATCGCGACGATTGAAAAAGCAGTCTCACTGCCACAATTTAATGTTACTTCCCAAAGTGTAATGTAATACCGTAATATAAGGGCTGTAAAATACAAGCTAGTCTTTTTATTTAATTAAAGGAGCCGTATGTAAGAAGATTAATAAAACGAATCATAAAATTACCCTGATATGTCAACAGAAATTTAAAAATCATGTTCATTTCAAATACTTATGTCACTGACAACAGCACTCAAGCCAGGATATTCCCGTTTAAAAAGAGGAGTTGCAGCCCTCAAGTCCTGTTTATGTTGTCATTTTTGTTTTGGCCTGAAGCGCCACCCTCCACCTATCTCCCAATCAGGAAGTCAGTAGTGTTTCGGCATCCGGGTTGCCAGCTCGGCTCTAGTTATCGCAGCAGCCGCTACGTACCAAAACCTAAAAGACCTCGTTATGAATCCGAGTTACGTCGTGACAAGGTCCGAAATAAAACAAGGATTTGTATAGGAGATGCTTTTGATAGATGGAGACGGCTGAAAGCGGAGAAGAATTTGAAGACAGACGCCAACGTTGCTGATTTTCTCCTGGACAGGTAAGATTCATAGCTAAATGTTTGGCTAACGCTAATTTACTTGGGCAAGGTAACAGAACAAGGTGACAAAGAAATTTTGCAGTACATTATTACTTTGCAAAAGATCTTTCATAAAGCATTAAATATAATTAACAGAAAATAAAATTACCGTGTAGGACTCATCGCTTGCCATGGCAGCCTACGTTCCTGCTTAATTTTGCAGTCTACCTGGCAACCTCTGGTCGGGGAGGAGGGGGGGGGGTACACGCCGCTCAACAGTGTTTTGAAAGTGACTGCAGTACCAGTTTTGGCCATAATCTTACAAACGGCTCCTTTAAGTTTCCTGGCCTCAGCCTCAGCCCCACCCCCCTCCCCCACATAACAAGCTAGCTAGCACGCGACGACACCATGATGGAGGGACAAACAAACGGTGAGTAATCAGGAGTTTCGTCTAAAGTTACTGCATTTAGTTTTCACAATTACATTGTACTAACATTTTTACTCAAGTAGCATGTTAAAAGCAGAATACTTATCAGCTTTTGTAATGTTACACATTTTGGAAGGAAAAAACAGTTGTTTTTGTGTCGCTGTTTTGTCTTTCGTTTTTTTTAATTTGGCGTTATTTTCACTGAACGTCTGTTAATGTGTTTTGAGCACAATGGCTGGTGTTTGGCTAATCCTAAATTCACCAGCTCTCCCCGAGCCTCTCCACTAACGTTACATTCAGTTACATCAGTTACATTCAGATGGCACGAACAGCCTTCCTCGTTTTTTCCCCTTACTTTTCTCGGAGTAACGTTTGCTTTCAATCTGGTTGCAGCTCACGCTGACAGATGAACAGTTACACCGATTGGCGCTCGTGAATGCTGGCTTGAGATCAGTACATAAAGTTTGGTACGGACTCTGAGCTGCCAGGGAGAGGCTTCTGTTTGCGACCACACATTAAACTCTGTACATTATGTCACGCTAAATGCTACGTTATGCCTCCTTTTCCCCACTAACGTTTTAGAAGTCATACTGCCAACAGTAGTAACCACAGAGTAAATCCTTCAGTTAGGCATTGGACGTTCTTATAGAATGATGAGATCAAAATAAATACAAGAAAAAGAGACCATATCCACATGGAAAAATGACCAAAATACATGTCCTTTTATGAATAATTTGCTCTATAATGTGTCATTCATTGATAGCCTTCCTCAGGTGAAAGTGAAGAAGGGAACACACACTTGTAGGTTTAAAAGACAACTTATGATGAAACAGCACATCTTTTGATTATATTATACATTTCTTTGTCAGGGTTATTCTTAGCCTCATTCTCATTTATATGACATGTTCCAGTGTCCCTGCTATTATCATCCTCTTAAGATAAAGGATCTACAAAGGTTATTAAGCTTCAACAATTATTTCATGCCACTCTTTTTATGATTAGTTATGTTTTTATTTTTGACGGAAGTAAGTCTATTGTAAGTGTGTCTAACTAGTCTTTCAGAAGCTACTGGGTTATTTAAATGTGATTCTGTACTTAAGTAAGATCATAGACCTCTTACTTGTTGTTTCTTGTGCCACTGAACAAATGTTCTCTTATTCTGACGTTAATAGAGACCTGAATGTAGTGGACTTATATCTGATACACTGCTAGTTATCCAAAGAAATGTTAAGTCAAAGCACCTGGACATGTTTTGGGGTATTGAAGATGTTTCTTTAAGAACAATAAGCCTTTTGGACGAGTTGCCTTGATTCAACCCTCTTTGGGTGATAAACTGATATTTGTAGGTACCTGGGTGACAATGTTTATACATTTCGATTGTTTAAGTTACTACTAATATGTTCCCTGTTGTATGTGTGTGTGTTAATTAAATCCTGATATGAATTTATTTCCAGATGCATGAAGAATCTGTGACTAAAAGTTTTTAGCAGGTATGTATCACACTTACATTATGCGTAGTACACCATATGCTGCGATACCATATTTCACATACAGTGCATGTTGTGTAAAGGTGTGTACACCATTTGTATTGCATTAGAAATTGATAACTATTTTTGTATCAACCTTTGCTGCATAAAAAGCAGATTAACTACAGTTTAAATTGTTAGTGATGTTCAAAGCCTGTAGTTCAAACCTGAATTTGAAATTTAAGGAGCAGAAAATATAGAAATACAGATTTCTCATAGCCATACACTTAAGTTAATGGTTTGTACATACTTTTCCACACCCATAACTAATCATGTTTTCATCTTGTAATAACGTGACAACAAAAAAAGTTTATTTTGGACATTCTTAAAGGGATAGTTCAGTTTTTTTAGAGCAGTACATTGCATCTGTGCCAGTATAAATGTCAGTTTCTCCACTGGATAAATACCTCATAGAGGTCCACTTCAAAAAATAAACTATCCCTTTAAGATGTCAGACAAAAATATGAAACCAACTGTAAGGTAGTATGCACATCAACAAACAATAAATATTCAAATTAAAGGTGCCCAATCTCTTACATATAATGGTATATTATAGGGCTAAACGATTTCGAAAAAAATATCTAATTCTGATTATGTTTTTCAGTAATATTGCAATTGCCCATATGATTTGCATTGTCAGAGGGAATTATAATTTTGTGTCATTGTTCTCATTGTCATTGAAAAACATTAAAGCGATATTCCATTTTCCCCAGATTAATCCACTCAGTAAGTACTCACTCCTATGCTGATGTGATGATGGGTCAAGATCTTCAGTTCACAAAACAATCCTGAAGTTTTAGGAGAAAAGATGGTAGCAGCCTCATCCAGTACAAGGGCAGTGAATGGTGACCACGGATAAAACGTAAAAAAAACAAAATGTCTCCATCCTGCTTGTGTAGTGTAATCCAAGTGTCCACGAGCCATGTCTCCATTCTCTGCCATTGTACTGGATGAGGCTGCTACCCTCTTTTCTCCTAAAACTTCAGGATTGTTTTGCCTACATTAAACTGACTGCATTGTTATTTCAGTTTCTGTGTTAGTAGGCATATCAGAGACCCAAATAAAAAAAAAAGTGATTTTTTTTTTTTCATAATATGACCCATTTAACATGCTGACTCAGAAGGTAAACAATCGACAAACTTGGAGGTTGTAAAATGATGTAAAAATGATTATGTTTAGTAGGTTGTCTCTTGCTTTTGAAAAATGTCGTAAGAACAGTATTTATGTTTGTAATATTTGAGGCTTTAAAACTGGTTTCATGATTTGTCTTTCAGATCCAGGATGAGTTTCACAGAATCACAATGGTGCATCTTGAATCGAAGTTCATGTCCAAGCTGGATGAATATACTCCTCGGCTTCTGAACCTCTTCCCCTTAAACATAACGTACTTTTATGTGATTGATTAAAAAAAATGTTGAAGCAGGCTTAATTGAGTCCCAGTTAATTGTTGTTCATGTGATGGTTCTAAAAAATCATATTAACCTTACTTTGAGCGAAGTGGCATCATGTTTTTGATTTGATACTGATATAGTATATTGCCCCTTCTCTGTTTTATTGTTGTATTTTGGCATTTTGCACTTGTTGAGTGCTGGATAAACATGTTTTTAAAAATTGCACAAATAAATGTTTATCTGTTGCTATTTTATGCATTGTAATCTGTTTATGTTTCTTGATGCCACAGTTTACTTAAATTTGGTCAGGATATTTGGTAAATTAGACACAGAAAAATTATGGCAACAAAGTGACATTCAATATTATTGAATAGATTTAAAGTCCTGTGATAGAAATTAAAAATGAAAATCAAACAATTATTTTAGGTACAGATAAATAAGAACAACAGTGTAAATGTGTTGAATTAAGTAACAATATGCTAGAATATGAGTTGATATAATTTATTTTATTTACTTCATCCAAATAATTTTTTTGCAGATATTTAGTAAATATAAATCAATTTCACCCATATAATTGATAAACATAAGCCAGTTTTGCCTAGATTATCAGTAAATATGAATCCGTTTCCCCCATATATTTAGTAAATCTAAATTATTTTTGCTCAGATACTTAGTAAATATAAATCAGCTTTCCTTGTGAAATTGACTCGGATTTACTAAATATTTTTTGGCGATATAACTCATCATTTGGCATGCTATTACTAAATCCAACTCATTTCAACTGTTGCTTTTATTAAGATCTACCTAATTTTTTTGTTTGAGTTAAGTTAATGTATTCAATACTTTTTAATCAAATTGTAGAACTTAAAATCTATTCAATTATATTATGTGTCACTTTGTTGCCACAATTTTTTTAAGTAACCATTGGTCATATTTTTCTCAGTGTAGAGAGAATGGGACTTTTGCATACTTGCTGGGTTACCATGCATATTCACAAAACTTCTGTTGCTTTACTTGACTTCCCATAGCAGTGAGTTGCTGCATCCTGACTTGCATGGGTGTGGTGTGTTCTGGCACCCTGTGGTGATTATTCTTTTCCTGAAATTTGGAATCTAATCTTGGTCTATTAAGCTGAACTGATCTGTGAAGGTATTTTTGGTCATACGATAAAGAATTTGATGATTTTATTGATAAAGTGAAATAAAAGTTTGTTATTTAATGTATTGTATTATTTTCAGAATCCTAGAATGACAGTAATATACAGTACATGATCACAATAAAGTGAGCAAGGGGTTTATAAATTATGAAATCCTGGATATTCAGACTCAATATCCATGTGGAGGAGTTTACAAGAGTCAAATGGAGACAAATGAAATCAATGAATGACAAGGTATATATTTTTTCTATAATTTCTAACATCTTTTTTTCTGATAATATTGACATAACTATTTAGACTTCTTATTTTCATTTTTTGGAAGGTGACTGGAATCACCAGATGCCCCTGCAGCCATGTCTTGGTGAAATATTCCATTGGCATCTTGAAAAAAGTAAGCTTGAAGTCCAATGCTATGCTCACTTTGCTTCTACTGCACTCACTTGTTTATTGAGTCAAATCCTCTGCCCCTATTAGTGATTATTATACAGTACTAGCCATTTTTTTTTTTTTTACATCGCAATACATTTTTGTTGCATTGTGTTAGTCATTTGATTTATTTCTCACTCACTATGTCATTTTGTCATTTAGTCGTCACCATATCTTTTCTGATTTAACAGTAGCTCACATACTAACTTAACTTTGTAAAGTCCTCTAAATAAATAATTATTACAGGATGAACACCGAAGATAACAGCAGAACATCATAGAGGAAATCTAAATGCACTAACATTAACATTTAATATAAACATTTTTGAATGGCACTAAATAATAGATATGGTAATTTCTGAAAATGTACAGGCATTTTAGTTTTATTCTCTAAATCAACTCTATGCAGAAAGTATACATTTACCTTGCTGTATTTGAGCAATGAATTGTAAATTGTTTCTAAAGATTGATTTGAGTCATTTTAATATTTAATGTATAAAACATAACAGAAACCTGAACCTAAAGTTTCTAGACCTTCAATGAACAAAGTACTCAAAGCTGAGTATTTTATTTTTAATTAATATGATATTATGAATAATATGATTAATATGAACTACACACTCTTAATATATTCTGCTAGTTTTTTAAACAAATCCTACTCTGTTATACAAATAAATCTGTTCTTGGTGTCTGTTCTTACTCTGGACTTTTTGAACAATCCTGTTTCCCTGAGCTCATACTGACTCTCTGATTTCAAACAGCTTCTGAATACAGTGGGGAAAAATTATTATGTACTTTATACATTATTTGAATAGTTTTATAATAAACTAAGTTATAAAATACATAAAAAGTATGTAGGTTAATAAAAAGTTAATTGGTCAAAAATGCATCTACACCTGAAAACAAATAGCTTGCGTTGAGATTAGAAACCTGTTTCTTGCAATGTGCGGACTATCCTAGTAGTTTCAGGGGGGTCTATGCATGCATAGACCCCCGAAACTACTAAGAGGCTCCCAAGCTATAAGTCAAGAACAGTATTTGGAGAGAAAGAAAAAAAAATGTCCCCAGTTAAATGAGAAAATATTAGTACTTCAATTTTACTTCAAATGTAGCACTTCAATTATGCCTTAGATATAAACCATCTGTGTTGGGATTCAAAAAATTTTTCTTTTTTTTTTATCTTGAAATTTTAGCACCCACCATTTTCTCTTTTTTTTCCCCCTAGTTAACCATTGGACTAGCTCTGCCAGTCTCAGGGCATATTTCAATATTAGCTAGCTTTTATTAACTCAACTTGAATTTGAAAGTTCAGCTTCACATATCACACTTGTTTTCTATGGAGCCCCATTTGGGTCATAATTCAATGAATAAATGAGTCTATTATTATGAAACACAGGCATTTATTATTATGAAATACGTATCCATTAATATGAAATGTTTCCTATTATTATGAAATACATGTTCAATATTATGAAATATTTCGCATTATTATGAAAAAATTTAATTATTATGACATATATTTTTATTATTATCTAATGTTAGTTTAATGCATGATAGTTTATTTTAAAATGGCTTTTTTATCTAAAAAATAGTTTTTACATAATTGCTTCCTTTTTCATAAGAATGAGCTTTTACATAATAATGACATTTTGCCACTGGGCGGGACCAGTGGTTGACCTGCACGCTCATTGGCTGATCCTTCTCCATGCAGTTGGTGGGGGACTCACATCGAGCCTGTTGGCTACCTCTCGGAGTAAGTCAGAAAAGAATCTTTCTCCTGTCGCCATGCCGTCAAAATCAAGTTTTCCCCAGATTTCGTGCTACGTTTCTTAGTCGATGTCAACTTTTAATCGTAAACTGAGGTACATTCTGCCCCCTACTGGCCTGGAGTATATACATTGCACCTCTCGCCCACTATCACTATTCACTGTTCTGTTGCTTATGCCTGAATGAAAGAGCAGCCAATCACATAAATGGCTCCGCCCTCTCTGCTATGATTGACACACAATTCATTCTTATGAAAAACAAATACATTATAATGTAAAAGCTCATTCTTATGAAAAACGAAACCATTATCATAATAATGGGAAATATTTCATAATAATAAACATGCATTTCATAATAATGGGAAATATTTCATGATAATAAATGCCTGTATTCCATAATAATAGACTCATTTATTCATTGAATTATGACCCAAATGGGGCTCCATAGTTTTCTTCCTAAATAGGAGCAGATCAGTGCATCATCAGAAATCATCTTAAAAGTTTTTACATTTTCAAAAAATATAATTGATTACAGTGGTGGTGTCAGGATTTCATGTCTACTTTTTGCAGATGATGTGGTCCTGTAGGCGCCATCAGGTAAACATCTTCGGCTCTCCCTAGAACGGTTTGCAGCCGAGTGTAAAGCATCAGGGAATCAGCACCTCCAAATCTGAGACCATGGTTCTCAGTTACAAAAGGATAGAATACCTTCTCCAGGTTGGAAGTGAGGTTCTGCCTCAAGTGGTGGAGTTTTAGTATCTGGGGTCTTGTTCACGAGTGATGGAAGACGGGGGAGATAGACGGACAGACGGACTGGTACAGCGTCTGCTGTGGTGCAGATTCTGTTCACCAGTCGATTTTTGATTCTACCCTCACCTGTGGTCAAGAACTATGGGTAGTGACCGAAAGAATGACATCACAGATCCGCTGCCACCCTGCAGTGAAAACTGAAATCAGTTTTTGCTGCAGGGTGGCTGGACTCTCCCTTAGAGGAAGGGTCAGAAGTTCAGTCATTCGGGAGAGACTCAAGATAGAGCCACGTCTCCTTCACATCGAGAGGAGAGGCAGGAGCATTCAAGTTTCCACTCTACCTCATTGTCAAAATACACACACACACACTGAAAGTGAAAGCAACAATAGACACAATGGACCTTATGGCACACACAGCAAAAATGAGAGTTAGTTTTTTCTCCTACAAATGTTTCAGTTGCTGCTATGCATAGACACAATAAAGGGACCCAGACATGGTGCTTGCATCAGCTTTTAAGAGATAAAACTATCACTGAGTATGACACTCATACGCTCATGACTATCCAGCCAAGCCTTGGTGTGCTCGTGAGCATTGGTCCCAGTAACTAAATTAAATAACACAACAAACGTATTTAATACTTGTCAAGAAAAGGTATTTATTTTTCATTCATTGAGCAAAAGTATTGATTCAGAATTTCAATATTTTAAATGATTACATCTGGAAAGGTGGAAATGAGAGTGAGGCAACAGAGTCTGATGTTCATCAGGTTCGTTGGATGTGATCTAATCTTACATTGATAAGTGCAATAACTGACTGTAGTTCATCCTAGAATTCTTGACTGTCATTTTAATAAAAAAATCGGAAATTGAAACTCTAAGAGTCTCAAACATCGACAGGCTTTATTAAATGATCGCCACAACTCCCCCCTGCTCTCTTTCCAATGTCATGTTGCAGGAAAAATAGATTTATATGTGCACATTGCTTTCCATTGGCACCCTCATGCTCCTCATTAAAAATGAATGAACATCCCACTCGTCACCGTGTTTCATGATGGAATCAATGCAGAGCCACAACCAGTCCTCATATGTGTAAGATACAACTTAACTTTTAGGCATGGTACCACCTGTTTCTGATTTCTTCCTTACATACACACATGGTTGATATCTGAATTGGTTTATCATGTAGAGCTGTCTGACAGTTTGCTTTTACAAATAAAATAAAATATGTCTTTGAAACTCAATTATCTTTATGACCAAACTGGAGTTGCAAATACATTGTTACATTTTATCAAAGTAATTGAAGTCATACACAAAGAATATTACTCAGTGGTGAACAAACAGCCATACAATTTTTTTCTTATTTATACTACATTACATTTTTTTGCAGCTGTTCTTCAATATTAGTTTAATATGATCAATACAAATATGTTTAATTTTGATTACAGATGCCTTTTAAATACACAGTAATTTATAATTGTCTCAAATGAAAGCACTTCGGATATAAATCAGGAGATCACTAAAACTGTTTTACATTTTCCAATTGGTATGCAGCCATGATTTTTATGATAATTTTTCACAGCCCAAAGCAGGACCGTGTTAATCATAAGACATTGATTGTGCAGAGCCCCGGGCAAAGACGCAAATAATTGAATGGCTTGAGCTCTTTGAAGGAAAAGTCATAAATATGTCTGCAGGGGTGAGTGGAGCTTATTTTGCAACATGTTTGTAGCAACAGCCATAACATGAAACAAAGATTTATGTGCAGTATGGTTTTTGACAAAAGTGCAAACATACATGTATTTGGTCATTTTGACAAACAGCAAGAATCAATGTATTAAACACTGAGGGAAACTGAGATCCTCCAGAAATGCAAATAAATGTTTTAAATATTTTAATTGAGTTTTATTACATCAAAATTGTATTTAAATGATTTTATCTTGTATAATGTATTGCACTTGGCTCTCTCTTTTGTTTTGTGAAACACTTTTGTTTAAATATGCTATATACATAATGATGACTTGACCAAAGGTAAAGTCAGAAAAATGTACTTGCAGGACCTGCTTTTGATTCTTACATTCAGCTGAGCTGGAAGTGAAATTAACTGATGATATTTGGCTTTGATCAAATATCAAATCAGCATAACCCTATGAGTTTGCTTGTCCTTTTAGTTGAAGATCATGGGCCCGATCATGCGCCAAACCTCCTAAAGCTGCTATTAAGGGATAGCAGGTAGAAGGAGGGGCGTTCCCCCACAAAGAACAAAAAAATCTTCCACCTCCTGAAACCTGTGATATTACCTGCGCCAACCACTATATTATACACACATTATGCATGGGAGTGGTTAGGGCGTTCCACCTGTTTAACCAATCAGTGCGTCAGTAGCCATTGCCTTTAAGAGCAGGTTGCGGTACCCACAAACTGCTATGGAGCGTCTTTTCACCCAGATCAGAGCAGCTCTCATGGGCAGCTGGTCTGGGACTCTGCTGTAGAGCTTCCTCCTCTTTTTTCCTCCTCCTCTGAACTGATATATACATAACTAGCTCTAACTAATGTGGAGCAAATGATTTAATCATTTTTTTTGTACTCCAAGAAGTTCCAACAAACTGTTCAGAAAAAAATAGAGCCAGTGAGCTTCCAGGAAAGCATTTCTTAACTAGAAAAGCACTCAGAGAGCGCAAACCTCCGCCAAGCACAACAGTTCTCCCATATAGCGATTTACAGACTGCGATAAAATCCGCCTTCTGGATCAGATCCGGATCAGCCTCTGAAATTTGATAGAGGTTTTCATTGTCAATACCTGAGTGAAATTTCACGAGTTGTGGGGAATAATTAACGGAGATGTTGAGAAACAAAATTTCCGGCCCCATTGAGCGCGTGTTACGGTCCCAAGCCGTACTGCTGAACTGGCCTAAATGATTGATGCACTCATCACAGTCGTCTGCAGTAATCCACATCACATTTTAATCTTACATATGTGGCTGTTAGACGAAATTTAGTCAGATAAAGTGAATAACATAGAAAGCATGTGTTGAGCAGTTAACAGTGTATTTACTTTGCAATGCAACAGCAATGTCACCAAGCATTTTTACACAGATACGGTAGGTCTTCATTACGGTCATGAACAGCACTGATTTTGCTCCAACAAAATGTCAATAAAGGAAATTAAGAAGCTTTTTCATGAGAATTAAATATCAGCTAAATATTTGTCCATGGATTGTGAGAAAGAAAATTGTGAGTGGTTCTTTTGTGTGAGAGGTTATAAAATAAACAGGTTATATCAGATCTGTCCGTTTAAATAAACTTTGCATAACCCCAAACTCCCTGGATCTATATCAGAGCCGCTAAAAAGGAATACACACAAACAAGAAGAGGCTGAAGAAAAACAAGAAAGCCTTCCATAGTTTGCATCCTTGCTCTTTTGCTTTCCCACATTTAATAGCCTTGTGTTACATTGTGGCTTTTCTCACTCGATATGTGTGCAGTTGCAAAGAATCTTGTGCCTGTTAACACCTTTTACACCTAAAAACAAAGAAACCCTTTCTCTGTGGACATCCTTTCCATAATGTCCAGACATGTATAATGCTTGGCACTTGCAAACACATGCACTTTTCCTTTCCCACAATTGAAAACCCTGTTTTGCTGTTTTCACTCAATACATTTGCACCTGCAAAGAATGATGTGCTTACAATTATCTTACATGTGAATAAATGGAAGAGGTTGAATATTCTTGAAATTTCCTTTGATCCCTGTGTGCAATCATGAAAGGGAAATGAATCACAAAGCAGGGAAGTAAATATTTACCTATTTATCTTTCACCAACCATTAGGACCCCTGAATAATATTGGAGGAAACCTTTAACTTGGGCCCAAAGCAGCTGCTCATTTGTTCAGGGAAAATCTCTTGTGGTCAATCAGCAGAGAAACATGGGGGTAAAAGGGTTGTATATTAAGCGCATTAAAAATTCCAAATCTGTACGTGAAAAGATTTTACAGTATTTAATTACAGTTTTGTTTTCTGTGGAGTTTTGATTAGAATTTGGTAGGGGTGTGAAGGAGCAGCCTGATGAAATGCACTTGATTAATTTATCATCACCAACCATAAGCTTCTCTATAAAATGAAATCTTTTTGCAGATTAATTTGATATGTATGAAATTTGATAGTGTAGCAGATGTTAGTATTCCTGTGCGTGACTGTGAATGAAAGCAAATGTCCTTCACCAGCCCTCTTTGACAGTCTAATCAAACATACTGTATTAACACCTGAAACCTTGATTCCTGTCAGGAGGGATAAAAATCACCAACGGTGAAGCACAAAAGGACAGAACAGACAGAGACATAAGACAAACTGTAATGAGTGTGTGCCTAGAATGGCATGTGGTGGCACACCCGTAGCACCTAGGGTGTGGCACAAGGGCAGAGGAAAGGCGATCCCTGTCTTCTACATCTGCATTGCCACCCCATGAAAGACAAGAGACACATGTCCCAGCCCCAGAGGACACAGAGCAGAGGAGGCACCAGCTCAACATCACGCACAAGCTCAAGCCTCCTTCCCTGCCAGACAGGTGACATTCATGTCCCAACACCCAGTGATCGAGGGTCAGGGCGCCGAGGCCCAAGCCCTCAGCCACTGTCTATCCCACATGGTGTAAATGAAATGTAGGCTCTTATATCATAAATGCAGCTAACCCCATGTAACCTGCTTCTGACCTCATATAACCTTAAAGTCGCCTGCACATCAGCTATGTTCGTGTGCTACTCTAAACTGAATATCATCCTGTTCTCACAGACAGCTGCAAGGTCAATAGATATAAAACTAGCAAAACCTAGAATAAGCCACTCTTTGTTAAATCCTACTCCCTGACTATCAGTAATACAACATGACCATATATGGACTTCTGGTGCTGCTGCTTAAAAGTCTCTGTCTCTCTGCCTTTGCCAGAGAGAAATCTTTGAGTTCTCTCTCCATGCGCATGATTTTTTTCTTCTGACTTGACTTAATAAAAACATTGTGAACGCAGTTGTTATATTTGTCATTCTACTTGAATTCTTCTTCAGATAATTTTCCACAACAATGGCACCCAACTTATATGGCCCCTCCTGCAGGTGGTGGGCCCACAGGATGGTGGAGCCCTGTCATTTGCTTTTATAAAGACTTCCAACCTCACAAAAAAGAACTATATCTTTTTTCTCTCTTTACCCAGCTGGCCTTCGGCAGGAAGGTCCCCCCATATGAGCCAGGTCCTGCTCAAGGTTTCTTCTTCAAGGTGGAGTTTTTCCTTGCCACTGTTTGGCTTAAAGTTTTTTTTTTTTTTCTGCGTGTGGGAGTTTTTTACTTGCCATTATCCTTGATTAGGATTTAATGTTATAATTTTAGTTAATTATATTTGCTCGAGGGTCATGCTCTGGGTCTCTGTAAAGCACTTAGAGACAATTGACATTGTAACAGACGCTACACAAATAAAATTGAATTATAGTATTTCTATAGTAAGTTCTCATAGCCAAGCCAACTCTATTTATGAAGCACTTTAAAAAAAGTAACCACTGGCCAAAGTGCTGAAACTATATGGTGAGACTACCATCAGATGCTGCTGCTTACCCCAGTGCCAAATAGTGTGGAATAAGCTATTTGTTACATCATATATCATTTAATGAAATTAATGTGGTGAGACTGGGGGTTATAGATAAGGCCTCGCTTGGCTAAAATGTATGCCTTATAACCAACTGCCCTTGTAAAATGTAAATTGTTGTTACTGCTGTTGAAAATCAAAATTAAGTACTATGTTTTCTTTCAGGTATGTGAAACAATTATTACATGAATAGGGTTCCTGCAGCACAATCAGGATTATGCAGGCCCTATATGGATTCTACCAACTTCTCTTTCTTACTTTATTTTTTACTTAAATAAATGTGTGTCTTGCTCCTGTGCTTCCCCTTTAATTGTTTATGCTTTAAATGTTTAATACTTGCTGTCAGGCCAGCAAGTATTTTCCCTTGAACAAAAGAAGCTTTGCAGGAGCTGCAGCCGGCCGAGGAACATCCTGAGCCGCTGCAACAGGAGCTGCAGCTGCCCGAATTGGTCTCAGCCGGCTGCAGCTCCTGCTGCAGCAGCTCAGGCACGGGTTCGGCTGACTGCAGCGCCTGCTGCAGCGGTGACGGGTGATACCAAAGTGGGGGCCGAGAGGGCTCAAGCCCTGCCTCGCCCGAGACCACCTTGGAGACGAGAAGGTGAGAGCATGCACCGACTGCCTTGGAGACATGATATGAGCAGGCGTGTCAAACACCTCGGAGACATGACTGGGGGAAGGCACGTCGGCCGCCTCCTGGACGTGGACAGGCGTGTCGGCCACCTCGGCCTCGGGGTTAAAGGCCGCCAGCTCCCCCCTCAGCTTATTGAGGTGTTTGTACACCGCTGAGACGACGGACATGGTGTGCGGCAGGTAGAGGAACTGGGGCCAGGTGGTCCAATGTCTCAGGAGGAGGTCATACACGCAGATCCACCGCCTCACGTCAGTGGATTCCTGCACAGAGGACATGAGGTGGCGGTAGAGCTCCTAGAAGGATTTGACCTCCTTCTGAGCTGCCAGGCAAGTGTCCTGGGCCGCCATAGGGACAGGGTCGGGAGCTGAAGGTGGGACGTCCTCCTGGATTCCCACAGAGATGGGAGCTGGGGTCGGGGGGTCCTGTTGGGCTGCCGCGGCAACAGAAACACCCAGAGGACTGGCAGCCTGTTGGGTCGCCCCGGATCATAAGCGCCTGCCCCGAGACGACGGAGAGGCCGCCTCGAAGGCAAGCTCTGCCAAGTAGCGAGCCGGGCCAGCCCCTAGAATAGAATAGAATCCTTTATTGTCACTGTACATGGGTACAATGAGATTAAAAGCAGCATCAGTGCAAAAAAGAGTGCAAAGTACAAACCAGTGCGGATCAGTGTACAAAGATATGCAATGTAGAGAGAACAGTGCAGATGATCGAGGTAGTGCGAATAAAAGAAGGTGGGGGTATGAGGATGTAAGGTGAACAGTCAAGTCCTGAGAAGGTATAACAGATACTATATACAGATTTTTTTTTTTTTTTTTAGTTTACACATCTGGTGGAATATTGCACGGACTGGTTCAGGGCAGTTATGGCTTTGGGGAAGAAGCTGTTTTTTAGTCTGTTGGTTTTGGACCTGATGACCCTATAGCGTCTTCCTGAGGGCAACAGGTCAAACAGGTCAGAGCCAGGGTGGGAGCTGTCCTTCATGATGTTAGTGGCTCTGCTGTTGCTCCAGGTGGTTCAGAGCAGAGTGCAGAGCTACAGCGATGGTGTCCTCGGTGGATCTGTTTGCCCGATAAGCAAACTGGAAGGGGTCGAAGTCTGGTGGGAGGTGGTTCTTTATGTGGTGAAGAACTAGTCTCTCAAAACACTTGGTGATTACCGGGGTGAGGGCCACTGAACGGTAATCATTCAGGCTGGTGACGGGAGACTTCTTCGGCACCGGGATTATGGTGGCTGATTTCAGGCAGGACGGGACCACTGCCTGGGCCAGGGAGGTGTTGAAGATCCTGGTGAAGGTGGGGGTGAGCTGGTGGGCTAACGCTTTGAGCACCTTGCCTGGAACTCCGTCTGGGCCGGCAGCTTTCTTGGTGTTCACTGTCAGGAGCACCCGTCTGACATCATGCTCCTGTACAGTGAGTGGAGTGATGGAGGATCCATGTGGGGGGCGGGGCTGGAGCAGGTAGGGGCGGGGCTGGGGGCGGGGCTGGAACAGCTGGGTGCTGCTGTGGTGTCTCAAAGCGAACAAAGAAACCATTCAGCTCCTCTGCCAGCGGCGCACTCAGGTCTGCGGTTGACACATCACTGCCTCTGAAGTTGGTGATGTGTTGTATGCCCCGCCACACCTCCCGGGAGTTCTTGCTGGACAGGTGGGACTCTATTCTCATCCTGTGGTCCGCCTTGGCTTTCCTTATTCCTCTGTTCAGGTCAGCCCGAGCAGCTCTGTATAGAGCTCTGTCACCTGACCTGAAGGTGGCGTTGCGGGCCCTGAGGAGTGAGCGGACCTGGTTGGTCATTCAGGGTTACTGGTTAGGGAAAACCCGGATGGTTTTGTCTACAGTCACATTCCCAATGCAGAACTTGATGTAGTCCAGTACCGTGTCTGTGAAAGTATCCACCCCCTGATGTTCAAATAAGTCCCACTCTGTCTTGTCGAAGCAGTCCTGAGCCCCAGCCAGCCTGCTGGATGCTCTTTGGCCCCCCCAGGGCCAGTCGGGTGCCCCAAAAGGTAGAGAGTCCTCCCGCTGGGTCCATTTCCTGGCTGTCCATTCTGTCACGAGGGGTGGGGGAGTGTGGAAGAAGGACCCAAGGTGCAGGAGGTTCAAAAACAAAAAGGCTCTTTCTTAAACAAAAGTACAAAAATCAAAAATCAAAAATCCACCAAATCCAAAAATTCTAACAATTCAAAAAAATCTCAAAATACAAACTTAACTTAAATCCAAGAAGCAGGGTGACAGGTATGGGGTGGTAGAGACGAGAAAGGACAGCAGACAGAAAGGGAGTGACAGGACTTATAAATACACAGGAACAAACGAGAGACAGGTGTGAACAATCAGGCTGACAAGGGGGAGGAAGAAAAGCTGAACACCACGAAGACAAGACAGAGCTTTAAAGTAAAACAGGAAGCAATCGAGACATGGAGAGACGCCAACTTGACAACACACATAGAATATACAGAAAATCAGTCATGGCTGACCCGGGCCGTGACAATGACCCAAATCTAGACGAGTATGGAGACTACAGTATCAGGGATGATGATGTCCTACATACCAAAGGTAGTATCAGAGCAGATGACACTTCACATATTCAGGCCACAAAAGGTCTTGTTGACCGCATGGACCTTAATGCACCATATTACCATAACAAGAACCCAGAAACTAAACGGGGAAAGCAGTTCTTAGAGCAAGGAGAGAAGTGAAAGCAGCTACAGCACACAGAGCAGGAAGGAAAGGAGGAAAGAAAAGAAAGAGGTGACTGGCAGTCAGGAGTGTTCTTAAGGTAGCTCTTAGGAGCTCTTAGGAGCTATCTTAAAGCTATAGCAGACTGATTATGACTGATGATGATGATTATGGTGGTGATAAGGTGTGCCAGAAGCTCAGTCAGGCGCTCGCAGCAGACAGGCTGAGGAAAATTCAGAGGAGACGGGGTATACCTGTGTGTCTCTGTGGGAAAGAGAGGAGCAGATGGCGTAGGTATTCCTGCATGTATGCACGTATGCTACGCAGGACCCCATACTGGTGCATTGTTGTTTGCTAGAAGCCAGTGCAGGTTCTTTTCTGCAGTGCTGAACTTCCTTTTGTTTACTTTCTTTATTTAGCTCAGACGTAGCAATGGAGAAAAAAAGATATCTTACATGGGATGGTGATGATGAATGTTGAGCATCAGTCATTTTTAAAGACATTGCAGCAAAAATGATGAAGCAGAAGTAGTGGCAGGAAATGCGAAGATGAAGAACAAATCTACCAAGCAGACTAGTCACATTTGTTGTGGTCCGCATCAACGCCATGTAGTAGCAGGAGAGAGTGCACATTGGGGTCGGGTTATCGTATTTTCGGGACTATAAAGCGCACCTGAATATAAGCCGCACCCATTAAAATATAAACAAAATATATATTTTGTCACATATACGCCGCACCGGACTATAAGCCGCCGGTATCCAGGCTGAGAAATAAGATATTTACATCGAAAGATTTGTACCATAAGTGTTTATTCATATACCTGAACTGATTTTTCCTCCTCCTGTGTACTGAAACCACCCCACACAGCAAAGACATCCGGAACCGACCCGTGAAACGGACCTGTATCAGGGTCCACTTGCACTCAGTGCTGGATCCGCTTTGGAGCCGGATCGTTGACTTGCTGGCTCCACGCTGTGTCCAGTCCGCATCTGCGATTAAAACCTTACCTCTGCGGCGGGTCCACTCAGAACCCGGAAATCCGCTGGGGAACCAACAAACTGACTGGACAAACTGATAATCCAGGTGTGTCCGAGTAGCTACAATAGTCAGACACACCTGAATTAATCAGTTTGTCCAATAATAACAGGTATTGATGCTCACAAAATGAATGTAGAGTAGCATAGCCAACATAGGCTACTTAACAAAAACAGAATACCCTTTAACTACTTGGTTTGTTTTTTGCACTTCCTGCTAGAGCGCCCCTGGGGGCTGAAGAAAAATTTATAGAAAAGCCGCATCTCTGTATAAGCCTCATGGTTTAAAGCGTGGGACAAAAGTAGCGGCTTATAGTCCGGAAAATACGGTACATTAAAGGGCTCACTCCTACCATCAAGGTAGGCTGTTGCTTTGAGGCAGAAGCCTATAGGGCAGGGGTATTCAATTAAAAGTCACTGAGGTTACTAAATTACTAAATTTTGCCTAAGTAGAAGGTCCGAGGAAAAGTGCGTATTTTGAAAAAGGAACTAATTTTAGTTTAACTTCAAATGCAGGAAATATTCCAACATATTCCATATCTTTTATCATAAATAAAATCAGTCCCATGCATTTACATAAGTTTAAGGCTTTTATTTCAAATCAACCAATAGTGAAACCTCAGAATAAAATCAATAATAGTGCAAGTCCGTGACCTGAAGAACTGAAGGCCTCTTTCAGTAAAAAAATTAAATTGTTACGGCCCAGGTATGGTGAGTTAGCCTAGTAGATGGAATAAAGGGGAGTAACAAGGCGTGTAGATCTGGCGGCAAGCCGTTTATTAAAGGTAAAGCCAAAATAATAAATATAATGAAATCAAACTTGCTCTGCAACAAAAAGTCAAGCTCTCACATAGAGCAGCAACAAAAGACACATTTTTCAACACACAATATGCCACACTAGTCAACAAAGTCCAACACAGTTCAAACAAATTCCCTCAATGGCGGCAGATCTGTCTGTGGCTGACAGTCTGCCACGACTGCAGTTCTGACAGGTCTTTTATAGAAGGGAGGGTGATGAGAGGAGGGCCCAGGTGATGGCAATGCCGCTCAGCTGATTCAAGGGGGCGGAGCTTGGTAAGGGAATCCCGGGACGTCACTCCCTCTTCCTGTCTGCAGGCGACAGCCGGGGATAGCCCACAGGACGCACCATGCCGCCGGCTCTCGTGGTCCGTAACACCTCCCCACTTAAGTTTGAAACCCTGGTTTCAGAACAAAAAAAACAACCAACACACAAACCACAAAAACACTACACTCGAGACAACGTGTCCGCAATAATATTTTCGGACCCCTTTTTGTGTTGGATCACCAGATTGTGGTCCTGCACCCGCAAAGCC
Source organism: Hirundichthys speculiger (assembly GCA_018398805.1). NCBI lineage: Eukaryota > Metazoa > Chordata > Actinopteri > Beloniformes > Exocoetidae > Hirundichthys > Hirundichthys speculiger. The sequence continues at coordinate 97,424 of JAGFBZ010000737.1, read as the reverse complement.
CACCTCATGAGCCTCTGGTTGTGATTGTACATGCGCGCAAGGAAGGTGATTGGATTGTGGTCGGTGTAGACGACCAATGGCTGATTAGATGACCCCACATAGACGTCAAAATGTTGTAGAGCCCATAATAAAGCCAAAGTTTCTTTCTCGATGGTGGAATATTTGAACTGGTGTTTATCAAACTTTCGAGAGAAGAAACTGACTGGGTGCTCTACCCCATTTGAGTCTTTCTGCAACAAAACCGCACCGGCACCGACAGCGCTAGCATCAACCTCTATCTTGAACGGCTTTCCAAAGTTAGGGGCAGCGAGAACGGGAGCATGGCAAAGAAGAGCTTTAACGCTCTCAAATGCATGCTGGCACTGAGGTGTCCAGGCGAACGGCATTTTGGGACTGGTGAGACTAGTGAGTGGCTGTGCTACCGCGGAGAAGTTTCGGCAGAAAGCCCGGTAGTAACCAGCCAGTCCCAAAAACCTGCGAAGCTCACGCCTAGTGGCAGGAACCGGGAACTCTGTGATGGATCTCACCTTCTCCTCAATAGGTCGAACCTGTCCCCGCCCAACCAGCCGGCCCAAGTACGTCACCGTGCCCCTCCCAAACTCACACTTGGCCAGGTTGAGAGTGAGGGAAGCGCAGGCCAGACGAGAAAACACTTCTCTTAGGCTGTCGACATGCTCCTGCCACCTAGCAGAAAACACAATCAGGTCATCGTTATAAAACGAGTGCTTAGTGATACGGACTATGTTGTGAACACACCCGATCGCGTGTGCAAAAGCAGAGTGTGTCACATTAACATGTTGAAACCTTATCATTCTCGGGATGAGTTGCCTGTTGTTGTGACTTCAGCAGGTGTTGCTGCTGCCGTCATCGCAACCTCTGGCCCAGAGGATGAGGATGGGTTGCCAGCGCGCCCTTCCTCTCCTTCGGCGCATCTTAGCCATAATACGACACGGGAAGCCCAACAAGCGCGCCCACACGCTCACCAAAAAACGGCAAATGTGCCACCTGTGGTCTACACAAAAATGGACCGGGAAGGTCAAAATTAACGTAACGTAAGTAATCGTTAACAATTTCCCGGACGAGCCCCCACTTGTTACGGCCCAGGTATGGTGAGTTAGCCTAGTAGATGGAATAAAGGGGAGTAACAAGGCGTGTAGATCTGGCGGCAAGCTGTTTATTAAAGGTAAAGCCAAAATAATAAATATAATGAAATCAAACTTGCTCTGCAACAAAAAGTCAAGCTCTCACATAGAGCAGCAACAAAAGACACATTTTTCAACACACAATATGCCACACTAGTCAACAAAGTCCAACACAGTTCAAACAAATTCCCTCAATGGCGGCAGAAAAAACTAAAAAGTGGAAAAAAAGGGTGTTGACTTTTTCTTTGAACTGTCCTTTCTTCTTGAATTAAAGGCCGCTTTAAGTAAAAAAGTTAAACTCATGTACATTCAGGAAACATTAACTAAAAAGTGCAAAAAAAAAAGTGCTGTTTCGTCTCATAGTAACGCTTCACACTTTGAATCAGTGCCGCGGTCTCAGAGTTTATGAGGCAGACAGGCTTGGAACTGCTGACCGGGAGTATAAACATACATTTTGCAGTCCATTCGTCTTAAAAAAAAAACGATTTTTAGTGTCTACCTTTCTCTTTTTCGAGGGCGAGTCATGTCTCCGTGGTATCTACTTTGCTTTCTACCTGCGGTGTTGCTGATAGGTCTCACTCTCACAATGTAATCAAATGCAATAAAAAAAAACATAGACAAATTCAAATACCTCATCTGTTGCTGCCACTGTGTGTATGCAGTGATTGCTGCTTCCCTGATCCTGTCCCAGACTTCATCATTATTCACTTTGGATTTAAATCGGGGGTCCAAGCTGGTGGCCTCCTGCAGGAATCTCTGGATATCAGTTCCCTTAAATTTCAAAAGGGAGGACATAAGAAAGGAGGACAGGATGACATTAGACTATCCTGAATCATTTACGGCTCTTATTTCATTTAAGAGAAATAATGTACCTGGTAGCGGTTGGAAAGATCATTCCAGATGTTCTCCTTGATGCTCCTTGTGAAGGCAGAGTCATCTTCCTGCACAGTGTAGTGTTGCTCCAGCTTCTGCAAGATGAGGAAGATCTCACCACAGGTCGGACTTTTGTAGCTGGAGACTGCCAGTATGGAGGTGTAATGCTTCCGCATGAGCAGCACAAACTCCTCTGCTTTCCTTAAGTCCTCATTGCCTATTTTGGCCAGTCTGTATTATAAACAAAACAGCAAAAGATGTATGTAGCATAAATAAGCAAAACTAGTCCAACTTTAAAAAAGAAAGCACATTATCATTTAACAAAAGATCTATTACCTTTCCTTTTCCATGGGCTTTCTTATCCGTGGGTCTATGGCTGCAGCCTGGATAGCAGGAAACTGCTCACAGAATCTCTCCATCATCAAATACAGAAAATTCCATCTGGTCCTTACATCCAGGAGGACCATGTGCTTGGGCAGCTCTGAGGGTTAACACATACACAATGTAAATATTTATGTTATATCCTGAATTCATTTTCATCATGATCTAATAATTTACATGTACACATACCTTATATATCTATATTTTCATGCACATATATATTGCTTGCAATGCAATGAGAGTACCTTACTGAGTAAGTCTTGTTTCTCTTTAAGGACAACTTTTGCCATGTGGGTCCTCTTCATCCAAACAATGACTGTGCGTGAACTCGTGCTGCCCAGTTGGAAATCATAGTGCAATTGTACAGCTTTTTTGTGCTCCCAGGTTGAGTGTATGAGCAAAACATGGGAATTTCACAATTTGCAGCTTTTTGATAGCTACATCCATGTTTGATGCATTGTCGACAGTAGCTGCCACAACCTTTTCCCTGACTCCATATTCCTCAAGGATGTCATCAATCTCCTCCGCTACAGTTGAGCCTGTCTGAGCTTGGTACACGGCTTTGGTTTTAAGCACCTTTTCCTTAGCCTGGCCATTTCTTACATAGTGCAGAGTAACTGTGAGGTAATGATCTTGACTAAAACTTGTCCATCCATCAGCAGTGATGGCAGCCTTAGACACTTGTTTCAGCTCAGAGATCAGATTTTTCCCTTTTCAGCAGCATACCAAGCAGGGATCAAGTGGTTAGTTAAGCTTTCTCTGTTTGGGGCTTTATACTTTGGGTTGAGAATCTTGGTCATTTACCATAGAAAATATATAATGAAAATGAATGAGTGAAACATCTTGTTAACGTGGAGGTCCTCTAATTGTGCCAAGTCATACTGTCTAAATTGAATACTTCCTCCACAATTAAGTACATTCACCTACCGAAATTCAGGGGACATCTACTATAGCAAATGGGTGCAAGCCTTTCGCAACAAACTTAGTGACTTGTCTGTGACATTCGTCTACCCTGGCCTGGGGCATTTTAGTTTTGCCTGCCTCGACAAAAGGAGAAGCGAGAGTAGATAGCGAGCAGGAGCGAGTGCTGCCAGCCTCTGAGCCAACCAGACTCTCTCTCTCGTCACGGTCATCTTCTAAATGTAATGCAGAAGGCATTCATTTAATAGCATAGCATTAATGTTATACCGTGTTTTTTCACCAAGAAGCACATAGGCATATGGCACATAGGCAGTGGGATAGCTACTTACCAGTGTTGCTTTTCGTAGTAACCGCAGAGGTGATCTTAGCTTGGCTAGTGCCAGTGCTGGTGGGTTGAGATCCACAAGTCCGAAGCGCGTCAAAAACACGACACTCATTTAACATTATCGCATGTTGTGTGCGCAAATGTTTTTGCATGTTAGTTGTATTCCCTCCCGACGCTGTTATGTCGACTTTGCAATGACTGCAAGTTGCCTTGTTTCCACTTTTCTTTGTGAAGTGGAGCCAAACTTTGGAGCATTTGAACCAGTTGGCGCTATTGTTGTTTATAACTACAATGCACATGCTAAACCGACGTAACTTAATCACGTAAGTGCTTTCTGGAGTTGACTGTGCGTAACTTCCGTAAATTACGTGAGATTTGTGATGGTTGGAATCGATAAGAGAATCACTAGATAAACTGCCAAACGATTCAATGGAATTGAAACACACGGACAGGAACCGGTTCTCGATTCCCAACCCTACTCGGGGGGCTCCGGCTCCAGTTCGCTGGTCCCCATTAACCGCGAAAAATAAGACCCTCCGTGCACAAACTTGTCAGTCCACCAATTTATCAATTAATTAATTGAGTATTCATAATTAACGATCAACTAGCACTAACAACAACACTAAATATAACGATAACATCCACCATGCACTTGCTAATGTGCATGGCTGTCTAGTTATGGAGCAAGACAGGGGGTGCTGTGGCGATTACTGTGGTGGTCGCTATGGTATCTGAAGATGTCTCCTAACCCAAACTTTAGCTTGCAACTGAAAGCTAAAAATCATTCGAGAGGCGGCACGTCTCTCCAAAAAAATCGCACGGTGATACATTAGTAAGTCAAGGTGGCACTGTATGATTAAGTATAATCTGTACACGTGAACCCCGACCTTTAATACCATATTCAGCAAAATACTCACCTTGAGAGTAAAAAGTCTCGAAGAGATGTCGGCACCACATGGAAACAGTGTGGGTGTTATTGAACCCCTGCAGATATGCATTGGAGACCCCTCAGTTCTTGTTCTGTAGTTTTGTAGAGCTTCTCCAGACCCCAAATGCACAGTTTTGAGGTTTTCTCACTCAAGTTATTAAGTTTGACCAACTTTAGCCAACAAACTAGAAAAAGATAGTTGAAATAAATATGTTGATAAGTTTCCAACACAACTCAACCTTTTTTGTTTAGATAGCTGAAAAATACGAGAAGGCCAACAACTTTAAGTTTAAATTTTTAGAGTGGTTAGTTGTGAAGTCTTGTGTGTAAAACCTGAAAATAAAAGTAAAAGTGCAGTTGGTGCCCTGGAATGTGTTTGTGTACTCAGACAATGGATGCAGTTACTGAGAGTGGATCTGTATATACAAGTACTCAGGACAAAAGTGAATGCATGTGCTGTACAAAGCAATTTACAAATGTCCAATCAATCAAGAAACAGTGAAATGTTGTGTCATTTGAGTAATACACAGGCTTCACAGAATACTATGTACAGCATATCAACAGTGGCAACGAAATTCTTTCGGGCCTCCGACCTTGTAACACTAGACCTGGACCACTGATTTAATCAGACCGGAATGAAGATTGTTACCCAAAAGACAGAAAACTGTAATAGATTTTGTAAACTACCTTTACTCAGGCTTGGATGCAATCGCTGCTGATATGCCTTGTCAGGTTGACAGGTTGTTAATGCTGAGAATTCTCACTGAATAAATAAAACCATCACTTACATTGCTGAGTTTTTTTGGGGGAACTATATCCACAAACTAAGGCACAGCCATCTTAACATACTGGACAGGTTAGACATTGCATTTGTGATGAAAATTATTGTACAGCACACAACAGAATTACAGCACACAACAGAGACTTCAAGCAGGCTACCAAAAGTGCTTGAAGTCACTGCTGCCAGAGGAGGTTCAATCAGTTATTAACTCCAAGGACTCTCTTATATTTTTTTCCACTAGCAATGTGATTGTTTCATGTGTTCCATAAAGACACACAAAATTATATGTGTTAGTTATAGCCTAAGCACATTGTGTTTATCTATTTTTGCTGAAGATTAGATCAGTTAATTAGACCAGGTAATTATGAGGGTTTCTGTCAGGTTTTCAAGAATTTGACTGAAGATTCAGGAGATCAGGGAGCCAGGAGTAGCAAACTATGGTCTATTATTAATAAAAAAACACTACACAAAGCAGGATATTGTATAAAAAAAATGAATAAAAAATCTAAAACGCTAAGGCATGGAGAGGCAAGAAGCAACCCCAGAGTAGAAACACAAAGAAGAAATACAAAAGACACAACAATCATTTACCAGCAGGGACAGAAGAAAGAATGAACACTAAACAGACAGAGACCTGACAAGACACAGGTATTAACAGTCAGCGAAGGTAATGAGAGGAAGAGAGAGGGAGAGAAGGCCAGACACTTTCAGACTGAAACCCAAAACAAGCACAACTCAGAAAAGAACACAAGAAAGCCTAGACGAACTAAAACCATAACCCATGACAGGTTCACATACTTTTTCTAGCCTGTACAAGTAAATGAGTGCACAGAATCCGTTGACTACACTGCAGTAAGTAATCAATAGCAACACAATGGTGACTGAATCTATTGTTGTATCCAATATTGGCTTGATGCTGCTATCCAGTACTACTGTGCTGCAATATTGTATGACTGTCAGGCCAAAAGGAGCAATCCGCACTGATGACTATTACAGCCCTTAGGCATGAAGTAGTAATTTGCTTCTATTTTAATCTCATATTTGTTGTTATATTTTAATTGCAGAATGAGCTGATATGTAATCATAACATTTTAACACGATAACCTTTTATTTTTTTATTTCAAAGAAATTGTTTCATTACATGTTTATTGCATGTCTGTTATAAAGACAGGAGGGTGCAGCAGAAGTCACCAAAAACAAAGCAGGTGAAAGTGTGCTGAACTTAGAAGCAATTGTCCTCATAGGCACAATGCTGCTGGAGAAGCTGATTATATTCTGCCCACAGGCAAGAGCCATCAATCTGATAGGTGGGTGAAATTCATGCCAGAGCCCTTAGGCGCATATTACTGACACAATTTACAGCATGCGTTTTGATAGACTGAAAGTCAAGCAGCTAGGCTTCTCAGAGAAGTTCATAACAGTATACAGTGATCTCACACAGCCAGAGACATTAATTCCATTTATTCAGTTTATTTGTATGGTGCCAGCTCCCAACAAAAAAGTCACCTCTGTGTGTCTAGGTGATATATCAACCCTGAATGAACTAGAGGCAGGGACTACTACATAAGGAAATTCAGAATATAAAATAAAATTAAAACTTTTCCACCATATATTAAAGATTGAAGAGTAAATCTAAGAGGTAGCCTAAATTTGAAAAATATCATAAAGTGGAGGGAACAATGCATCCATTAGCACATCAAGCACATTAATAACAGAGGGAACCAAACATGGAACAATGCAGGACTAAAATTGTCATCAAAGAGGTGGGGATAGTCATGAACTGTAGACCAATCGTTTATAAATTTGCACATAGATAACTCTAATAAAGACTGTGATTGGAACAAATCGCAACTGGACTCAGAACATACGAAAAAAAAGGCTTCTTCTGGTGCTTCATGACTTTGCAGAAGACACTTATTTCGACATATTCAGCAAGCTAGTGTTTTGCACTGCTCAGCATGGCAGAGTTGGTTGCTAACAGGCACCATACGTAGATGTCTCTGAGATATCAACTAACATGTTGACCTGCAGTGTGACCCTCTGACCCCCTCAGTGTTGTTGCCTACACTTGTTTATATCGTAATCTCTGTAGTGCATGTACTAACAATGTACTAGTCAGAAAATGAGTACAGAGAATTCTGAGTTCTCCAGCGAATGGATAATTACTATTTATAAATTTTGCCCTATATAATATTGTCAATATTTTGGGCCTTTCCTCTCTGTCTTCCATCCTGTAGGTCCTATCTCCCTCCTTTTCTTTCTTTACCCACCTGGCCTTCAGCAGGAAGGTCCACCCTTATAAACCAGATCCTACTGAAAACAGTTCTGTTTAGCTGTGCATACGGCCAAGGGCGTAACCATGGTATAGACATTGGGGGGGTCCAAATGAGAGCCCTCCCCTAGAATATTTTTTAAAGGTGCATTTCCCACAGTTCTGTGATTTTTATTTATTGACCATCTGAAATCACATTTAAAGGAATAGTCTGCAATTTCTCTGAGATAGTAGCAAATAGGATAGCTTCCAGCTGGGAAAAATTACATGCCTAAAGCATGTTGATGTAAATATTGGGATTGAAACAACAAAAAGTCCATAGCACACGATGGACTTTTAATTCCAAGTTAATTTGTATTTTGTTGATTTGTCTCAAAATGAATGTGCACATTTACACCGAAACGTTTAATGTGAATGAAATCATAGATTTGTACAAAGAATTAAATGTAAAATATTGATGTTAATTTAATATATATACAGATTTATTTATTTGACATTAAAAAAAATAGTGTGGCCTGTCCTTACACAATCCCTCTCCCTGTCTCTCTGTGCTGCCTGCATTATGACCAGATATTAATTATTGTACCGAGAGAAAAACTGACTCTGAGGAAAATTTTATTTAGAATATTCTGATTTTCTTACTAGTTTTATTTACTGCTGACACGTAGGCTTAGGTTAAAACAAATGTCATCAAGCTGTTGAGTCTTGTATTCCAGTGTCTCACCTGATCATCCATGTTTTCAGAGACTGTCCCTGTGTGGCCTGTCCTTACAGCATCCCTCTCCCTGTCTCTCTGTGCTGCCTGCATTATGACCAGATATTATTATTGTACCAGAAGAACAATAACTGACCCTGAGGATCATTTTAATTTGATTACGTTGAATATTCTGCTTGTATTACTAGCGTTACACACACACATACATACGACACACGGAGAGAGAAAACAGCAGCACACACGGAACACACATCACATCATATGATAGTCTCTTCACTTCAAGCTAGCTAGCTCAATTAACAAAGTGAGCCCTTTTTAACGAGATAAATATTTCAAATTAATTAAAAAATTAACACACTCAGTATGACAACATCACTCCTCTTTAGCTATCTAGTTGCTTACTGTCTGAAAAAACTTCGTATGTCCTGTCTTTTCTGCTTTTTGGGTAAAGACATTGCTCGCTACTTTCTTCCACATTCAACGCTCTCTATTGTTTCCTCTGTCGGAGCCGGCGTTTCAAACCGAGAGGCGTTAAATGGGCGCAACCAAGTGTACAATTAGAAGGGGGTGGTCACACACTTTAGTGTTCCTTATAAACGGAAATAAATTGATCGGTAAATATTCGGAAATAACAAGAGACGGACTGTTGAGCCAGGTTTCATAAAAGAAGGAAATATTTAACATATTTACACATAATATTGGGGGGGACAGATTGGTATTTTCCCAGTATTGGGGGGGACACGACCCCCCCGAAGAATGCGTGGTTATGCCCATGCATACGGCAACTGAAATGACTTTATCTGCACTCTTCATTTTTAATTCATTTTTAATTTAATTTATTCTTCCTTTTAAATTATTTTTTATTTAATTCATTATTCTCTTTAAATTCAATTTTTTATGCATCCGTAAAGCACTTTGAATTGCCTTGTGTACAAACCTGTGCTCTACAAATAAACTTGCCTTTACTTGCCTTACTCAAGGTTTCTTCTCTTATAAAGGGGGGCTTTTCTTTGCTGCTGTTTCTTTACTTGAGAATTAATAATATTTGTGTGTTGTTGTTGTTGTGTTCTCTGACATGGATGAGTAACTACAGAGGATGGCCATTTCTGTACCTTTACCTGCACCTTTTATGCCCTGTTCAGGTGAACCTGCTGTGAACCTCGTCTTCACTACATGGTTGAAGATGATTGATACTACCGCGGCTAACCCGCCTATCTCCGGGTACTGGGGGGGCTGCCTTTCAGGAGTCTGTGCATGCTGTGTCTTTGACAGAATTTACTGCAGCCTGCACCACATGCCCTGAACTGACACAACTAAGACGCCAAATTCAGACAGGACGGCCAAGATGCAGGAAGGGTGTGTTGTCTGAAATTGTTCCATATTTCAGTGTCAGAGACTGGGTTCAGCAGTGAAGGAAATCCTTTCTACTTAGTTTCAGACAATGGATGTCAATTCAGCTTCCATGCCTTTGCCACGTTTCTAAAGAGGGAGGAAGATAAAGCATCTGTGCTCAAATGTGTACTATCCAAGGGCTAACAGAGCCATTGAAAGGTTCAATAGGGTGCTTAAAGAGTGCTGACAGAGTGCTGACAAAATACACAGACCATGGAAACAAACTGTAACAGAGTTCTTGCAGAACTATCGTGCCACACAATATGCTACCACAAGAGCTACGCCATTCAAGTTACTAAGCAACAGGAAAATGTGCACAAAAACTACATGTACTTCCTGTCTCACGCAACATAAAGACACCCACACAAGTGGAAGACACAGTGAAACAAAAGCAACAAATGAGTACACAGAGAAAAATTAGTGCAAAAGTATCCATGTTCAAAGTAAATGACACTGTATGTGTCCAGAGACCTGACCTGACCAAGGGATCAGATTCACAAAACCCTGACTGTGATTAAGAAAGTGAGATCAAACACTTACCTGCTAAGTGATGGTCAGAAATGGATCGCATCCAAGCTAGCATTCTTCCCTAAAGAAGCTCTGACCTGCACTGGTTCAGAAAAGGATGCTACTTATGATGGATTTATGATGTCAGAGAGTGCACAGCTTAATCCAGAAGAACTAGGCCCATGACGCAGTCGGAGAACAAGAAACCTGCCTCAATGGTTAACAGGTTTTGTTAGATATAGTCATACAGGAGTTATGTGTTGAAATATTGGTTGTGATGCAAAAGAAAAAATGCTCTGATTTTGTGTCATAACAACAAAATTTTCATACAATAGTGACAGCGTAAGGACAGGTTCAGTAATGTTATAGTTTGGTACTGTTAATCCATGTAATGCTGAGAGCTCAGTTAAAGGTCATATGATGCAAATACAAAATTAAAAAAAAGGCTGATTTGAAATATCATTGTTACCAGTTCATTTTTGGTCTTTCAAACGGGTCAAGCTCATAGTCGGAGTACATCATATTTATATGTAAATTCTGCCCTTCCTTTTCCTTCCCTACAGTGAGTGTGATTTATTTACAGTGTAAGAAATGAAGAATTTCGCTGCAGAAATGCCAACAAATGGTCGCTGCTTGTCATTTGACTTCGAATGCAAAATCTGCAATGGTGGATTCTGTTGTGAGCATTTTACTTCCTGTTTTTAAACCTGTAAGCACCTACACCTGTTGCAAATTGGACTGTGGTTCAGAGCCAATAGGCAGAGAGACTGGGGAGGAGAATGGGCATGGACAATGTCATTTAAGGAAGAGTGGGAATCAGAGAGAGGGAGATGTGAGGAAGAAGCTTTGGTGGCGTGGAAGGAGCTCGACTCGGTGGAGCGGCGGCAGTGGCAGAGACAGACGGAGTGAAGCCAGAGTACGGCACGCATCACCGCAGGAGGGCAGAGTTACTCTGCCCCTGTGCGTAAGTAACGTTTCGTACTCTGGCGTTTTTGTGCAGGCGTGAAAGCGGCCGAGGCTGCATTTTGAGACTTCGTGTGCGTGTACAAGTGACTGCTGGAGTGTTTTCCTTACCGCAGCTTTGTCAGCGGGAGGAGTGAGTGAAGAGACCCTTTGCTACCAGAAGCTGGAACCAGCACCATGCCACCAGTCCAGGACCTCGCCAATCCTCCCCCACGGTTTTTCCTCCAGAGGCTTTTTAGTAATCAGTTATTGGCCAATTGACTATTTTATCTTTTGTAATAAATTATATCTCTATTAAATCCACTCATGGTCCTTTGGTTGTTTTATAGATGACAGACTTGGTCCAACATCGCCTCCACACCGGAGATGCTCCCCCCATTAAAGAAAGGTATAGACCCTTATCTCTTTTGATGTATAAAGAGATAAAGACATTGCTTGCAGATATGCTGGAGAAAGGTGTGATTCGTGAGAGCTGCAGTCCCTGGGCCGCCCCAATAGTTCTAGTCCGAAAGAAAGATGGAAGTTGGAGATTTTGTGTTGATTACAGAAAACTTAACTCCATTACCCATAAGGATGCATGTCCCCTTCCACGAATTGAAGAGACTTTGACTAGTCTGACCAGAGCAGACTAGTCTGCTTTGTGCGCGTGATGGCAAAATGAACGCCTTTTTCAGAGAGGGTAAAGGAATTACCGGCAGATGCAGAGGGCAGGCAATTTCCAAACTATTTGACATATTCCACATCCCACAATGGACGGGAAAAAATAGATAGGGACTGGTTAACATCTAGCAGCTCAAAAAAGGCCCTATTTTGCCTCCCATGTTTGTTGTTCTCTTTTAAAGTAGAAATAAAGTCAACAAGTGCCCTAAATTCAAGAGATGGAGATGTTCATTTGGTTTTGAAGATATAAAACTGACAATTCAAGTTTTCATTTAAAGTTTGATATACATGTTTATTTACTGTATTATCAGTTGACAAAGAAAAAATTCTTCAAATTAAAATGCCTAATTATTCTTCCCTGGTCTATTTTTCCTGCATGTATAAGAATTAGAAAATGTGTATGCATAAATCTTAATAATATTAGCAGGTCCTTTCATATTTAACTAAAACTTCAGTGGCCATGGAGAGCTAAGATTTTCTCATCGTATACAATACCTTATTTATTGCATTGCACATCACAATATATCAAACATAGCTGGTGATGTTTAGTGACAACAAAAAAAACGGCGGTGGTGTAGGGGAGGGCCCATCTAACATTATCTTGTCCCGGGCCCAGACAAGACTGTCAGCTGGCCTGATTACAAGCTACACATGTCAGCCTTGTGTGTGTGTTTATCTCACCTGGTGAGGCCTTTGTACCGTATGGAGACCTGTTTCGTCCACATTAAAAAACATGTGTGGGGGGAATTTATGCATGTTAAAGATAAGGAGAAAGGGAATCTAAACTACCTAATTTTAGAGAATAAAACACATGCATTGGAACAATCAATTCTCCCACCTGTCCGTGACTACTGCCAGATTATCATAGAACTCCCCAACAGTCGTTCTATTGAATGCAGTGGCCCTTCAGAGGGATGTGGCTTCTGGAGTTCGGACAGAAAGCCGGCGACATGCTAGAAAGCTGTGGAACCACTCTTGACCTGCAGACTGTGTCTTCTTCCAATTGGCAGGCATGGGGACATGGTTCTTGTCTGCATGGGGACATGGTTCTTGTCTGCATGAGGACATGGTTCTTGTCTGCATGTTCTTGTCTGCATGGTTGTCTGCATGGGGACATGGTTCTTGTCTGCATGGGGACATGGTTCTTGTCTGCATGGGACATGGTTCTTGTCTGCATGGGGACATGGTTCTTGTCTGCATCCTCAAAGGCCAGTGTGCAGCACTTAGCTGGAGAGAGGCCATAGGACTGTTCAGTAAGTTCTTTCAGGTGTTTGAGTTCCTCCTCCATCTCATCTGTGAAAATTCTCTTTGCCTGGGCTACTGAGCCCCAGCCCACAGTGAGAAGGTCCCCCCGCTGCTTCTTTCTTATAAATCTTAGGAGGCTTGACTTGTCAATATTTCACTCCTTGAAACACATCTTAAGGGCCTCTTTTTCTCCATGACCTCAGTGGCTGCACTTTCCATCTGTTCATAGGAGGGTCGGCCCCAGGTTGTCTTCCTGTTGTATTTCCTTGGCATGATGGATTTTTCATACTGTTTATGACACAAAAAAAGCTTATTTTTTGTCTTACTTTGCCTCCAGGGGAAAAGTGAAGCAGTGTCTTACTTTTCCCCATGACAATTGTCTCACTTTAACCCTCCACCACTTTTTTATTAAAACAACTTCTCTGCGTAATTCAGGCCAATCTTTGGCTCGCAGCACCGCATCATTTTAAAAGGCGATAGTTTGACAATATACGGGATATGAGTTTGTCTGCTTGAATCAATTACTTCTAGCACCAGAGTTGATTATGGTGAAAACCAAAAAAATTTACTTTTACATCCCAAAAATGTATTTTTGTACAAAACACATTGCTTACGACAGCACAGCGGAGTCAAGCTCTTCCTGGCCACGGTGAAAAGGATGAGCCTTGGTAATCAGCCGCTCAAATGACAACTGCTGCATCCTGTTTCTTAGATACAGGGGTGTCTCACAATACCCCATTCTACGTAGATGTGTGTGTGTGTGTGTGTTGGTATTCCTATCTGTATGGGGACATTGATCTGTTTACACAGTCACGCCATGGGGACCTCCAACCTCATGGGGACCAAAATGCAGGTCCCCGCGAGACAATGCCTCTTAAATGAATGCTGGAGCCATTCTGAAGGTGCCTGTGAAGTTTTAAGCTTCGGCCCATAAGTCATGTTTTTCCGTCGGGAAACACACACACAGATTTCTCACTATCGCCCCCTATCGGTCCCCATGAAGTATTGCAGTCAGTTGAATAACACACATTCTTCCATATATGGTAAGTTCCGCCCCCTTCCTGGTCCCCATAAAGAATGTTAAAAGCATTCATAGTGTTATTAACACTAATATATACTAATTAACACTAACATGTATTATACATACATACATATATATATATATATATATATATATATATATATATATATATATATATATACATATGTGTGGAATTATTTAATAATACTTAGGAAGTAAATAAACTATGATACTATCTCATAAGGGTCAAATGTAAAGGAGTGTATATAGAAGACCTAAATGCTGCACATGAAACATTTTTAAACAGCTTTGGTATTATGTGACAAACATGTAAGGAATAACATAGAGTGGGCCGGTCACTATAGAGAAATAAATCCCTTCAGGGTGATGCAGAAGCCTGACATGCATCCTTCAAAACCATGAAAAGACAACACCTATTCCATATCACTACATACTGTATTAAGAGTTAAGAAGGCTCTTGAGAAGAAGTACGCTAAAGGCCTCTGAGTAGGGCACAGTTGGGCGCAGAGAAAGGTGCATGCACGTGTTGCCTAGTGTTTTTCACGGCTTTTCCTAACTTTTCCCTTTGGTTTTGGACATACCATACTGCATAGGGGAGAGTGGGGTGAGTTGTGCAGGGGGGAAGATGTGCCCCCCCCCCCCCTCCTTCCCTCCCCCCCCTCCCTGTGCACATCATGTTTTGCTATTGCTGGAAAAATTTATTTGAAGAAGCAGAAGTACAGAGTTACAGAAGAACAGTGGGCTGCTGGTCTTTCAAGGAGAGGAGGCTTATTTTGGGCCTATATCATAAAATGTGTCAGTTTATTTTTATTATGTTAATTCAACCCTCCGGTCGCTAACGAGCCGGGGCTGCTGCACGAGGCTAGTGTGACCGGCTGTGAATGCTTAGTGACTGTGGAGCGGCTCATAGCAGAAGCCACTGCTCGCTCGGGACAATAACTGCAGCGCGACAGAAGTCAGAGTCTCCAAACACCAGTACAGTCTCCAATAACACCACTACAGTCTCCAAACACCAGTACAGTCTCCAAACACCAGTACAGGCTCGAATAACACCAGTACAGTCTCCAAACACCAGTACAGTCTCCAATCACACAAGCACAGTCTCCAATAACACAAGTACAGTCTCCAATAACACCAGGACAGTCTCCACTAACACCAGTACAGTCTCCAAACACCAGTACAGTCTCCACTAACACCAGTACAGTCTCCAAATAACAGTAGTCTCCACTAACACCAGTACAGTCTCCACTAACACCAGTACAGTCTCCAATAACACCAGTACAGTCTCCAATAACACCAGTACAGTCTCCAATAACACCAGTACAGTCTCAAATAACACCAGTACAGTCTCCAATAACACCACTACAGTCTCCAAACACCAGTACAGTCTCCAATAACACCAGTACAGTCTCCAATAACACCAGAAACAAGCACACGCATTCCAGTTCACGATCCTGGCGCTAACCCCTGGCAAGCTGTGCTTGACCGGAGAAAATTGAGCTAATAGTGGCTAACATATGGATGTAACTCCGATAAGAGGGGACGCGCCGAGCTCTGTGCACCGCCGGAGGATGTCATGTACCCAGAAACGACGGCGGCGTTTGGTCCTCTGTATTTCGGACTTCCAGAGCAGTACAGTGCAGTGATCGTTGTGATTTCAGCCATGAGAGAAGAAGCATGTTGTTGTTAGGGGATTAGGGGAAGCTTCGCTCGCTCGCTGCTCTCTTCCCTGCAGCTTCTCACTGTGGGCTGCGCATCCATGTTTGTGGGGGCATAGACTTAGACAGATCACTGATGTGAGGGGGAGGAGGGGGGTGGAACTTAGATGAGGTGCTACTTTCAAATCTTGCTAGCTCTCCAACATTACATACTATAGCTTTAAAGCCTGCAAATATATTCAGACGCCCAAAACGATGTCCTACCAGTAATCCAGTCTGCTCTGCTATGGTGTTTCGTTAACCTGTGACACGTGACTTGTGTTTTCTGATGAATAAAAGATGCAATATGTTGTTGTTTTGATAATAATAATATGACAATGACATATAGAGTAGATATTAATGGTGATAATAATAATAATAATAATAATAATAATAATAATAATAATAATAATAATAGAGCAAATGTCTGAGAAATGAATGTAGCCTACCTATTATGCAGACACACATAATAATAATAATAATGATAATGATAATAATAAAGACCCTAGAAACTAAAGTCTCTAGTGTTGAGTGTGAAATATAGCATGTTGCTTCAGCCTGCAATAAAACGGTTGTCAATTGAATTCATAATACTTTCTCATCTCCTTATTTTTATACTCAATATACAATGTCAATGCTGTGTAAGAAGAATGATTACATATTTAAATGCTGCTACACAATAAATAGGATAATATATGGATTCAACGCTTCAGTGATCAGTGATCAGCAATATGCAGCAGTATCGGATCGGTGATTGGTTCCAAAAAAACATGATTGGAACATCTCTTCTTCTTAACCCTCTTGTTGTCTTTGGGTCAAGAGGGAAAGACGCAAAGGGAAGCAAAAAGGGATGGAGGAAAGAAGAAAGGAAAGGAGAGAGAGAGAAAGGTGAGGAAGAAAGGGGGAAGAAGGAAGGAAAGAAAAGGAAAAATGAAGGAAAGAAAGAAAGGAGGGACACACGCACGGCAGACATAACAGTGATTATGTCCAATAAACTTAAATGAAAAATTTAAAAAATACAGATATCAAAATTTTAATTAATGGAATGGACATACAAATATCAAGAAAATCAAGGGACAGTTCACTTCTGTGATAAACTGGTCTGTGGTAAACTACATCATTGACTATGGGGAGACAAACGACCTCATCCTCAACACCGACAAGACGAGGGAAATGATAGTGGATTTCAGAAAGCATCCTCCTCCCCTACAGCCTCTGCACCTAAAAGGGACAGAGGCATGCAATTAACATCAAACCTGAGCTGGAGTTTGAACGCCACATCCATAGTAAAAAAAAAAGCCCAGCAAAGGCTGTACTTTGTTAGGATACTCAGGAAGGCTGGACTGAACTACCGCCCTCTCACCCAGGCCTACAGAGGACTAGTAGAAAGCATCCTCACCACAGGCATCACTGTCTGGTATGGCAACACCACGCAGGCTGAAAGGAAGTCTCTGCAAAGAGTCATCAAGACTGCAGAGAGGATTATAGGCACAACACTTCCCTCCATGAACTCAATGTATGTGCAGCGCAGCCAGAAGAGAGCAGAGAGAATCATTAAAGACCCACTCCATCCAGCTTACTCTCTGCTCAGACACAAGCACTGCACACCTGAGACATAGTAGAGTGGACAGTATCTCTACAAAAAAAGCAAGGTTTTTTAATAGCTTCTTCCCCGCTACAGTCAGACTGATGGCAAAACAGAACATTTGATCTCTTATATATTTTTTATTTTTATTTTTATTTTTTTGATTCCTTGATTTTTCCACTTTGGATCACTTTTTTGAATGACATTTGTCTCTTTCTTTTTTTTCTATTTATTTCTTTCTATTTATTGACTCAGAGGGCCTGCACAAGAGTTCCCTATGTGCCTACTTTGCGGCCATTCGATTTTCAATTAGAAATCAAAAATCAAAAAATGAAAAAGTGACAGATTATTTTGTTTTTTGTTTTTTAATCTAACACAAAAAACGAAAAAATGTCTGGTTTTTCATATTTCAATTTTAGGCTTCGATCAAAAATACGAAATGGAAAAACAGGCAGCAGGACTGAATTTGATTTTAATAGGACCTATTTAATTGGTCGGGTTTACGTGACCCGGAAGTTTGGCGATATCAAGAGACGCAGTCACAAAGATCATTCATAGTTTTCATAGACGTGATCTGTGGAGCTGGAGGGTAAAACATTGGTTCAGCGACAAGACCGGACACTGCACAGAGCAGCAACCACGAAGACTTAGGTCATCTCACTGGTCATTAAGACACTGTCACGTTTTGAGCGATCACATCCAGCTCTCACCGCTGTTTTTTTTTTCCACCAGCATTTCAGTCATTGAAAACAGTCCCTGCCTGGAGAATCCCTCACCTAAACCAAGATAAAAGCTTTAAAAGTATAGATGTCATAGGAGGTGAAGCGTCCCCCCCCCCCCCCCCCCCCCCCCCCCCCCTCGTAGATCCTCTGAATAATATCGCAGCCGCAACAACAACAACATTCTGCAAACAAATATTGTGGGGGGTCGATTAAACGATAAGACAGCAGCCGACAGATAGGCTATATGCTTAATGTTTGGGTGCAATAAAGTCACTGTTAACAAAATCAACATCTAATCTGTCCCTTCAAAATAAAGTTTGTAACGTGTCTGTTTGGAGCAGCTGCTGACACCTGTGCAGCTGCAGTGACAGTTCCTCATCACTAAACCTGAGCCCCCATCAGATCCTCCCTCGTTCACGTCGTGACGACCGGACAGTCTTTTGGACATATAGGCCTATTGTATATTCTGTGTTTTTCCTCTCCTTAACCGTCTCGTTTAAGTTTTTGCTGGTCAACCTGCATCTGGTGCACAGTTTCTCTCGCGCTTATTGCTCACTCGCTCAGTCTCAATCCGCATATAATGAGCTTATTTTTAAAAGGAAAAAACACAGACGCGCAAATTGAAATGACATAGGCCTATAGTGTCTAACAATTCAATGACCACAGCTGATCACCAGCTTGTCTGGCCCCACCTGTCACGTCTCTATGAACACAACTATGGGCTTCTTTTTTTTTTCTTCTTTTTTTTTATATATATTTTTTTATAATTAATAAAGAATTAATGCTCGTGAGTCCGGCCGCATCGGGTCCAGGCTCCAACACTGGTCGGACCTGGTCGGGTCTTTGCTCATGTACCCAAGGGCGCCGGAATGGGGGGGGGCAAGGGGCCATTGGCCCCCCCCCACTTTAGGCCTACGCCCCTGCCCTGCTCTACCGGTCACTGATCACCATAGGCCGCCGGTTTCAATAATTCCCCCGGTCCCACCCACATCAAATGAAATAAACAAATAAAACATAGGCTAGAAGAATCTTTCATTTAAAATTAAATCTAATGCTACTCTGTCTGTAGTGCAGCCCAGTAGGCTAGCTAAGTAGTCCCAATTCAAGTCTCTCCGGCCATATGGTGCCCACGTGAATGCACAGCTGAACGAAGCTTCTCCGGCTTCCGTCGTCCTCCCTCCGCTTATAGTCACCTTCACCTTCGTCACCTTCTCATCCTGTAGGCTTCATCCACAAACACTGTGGACCAAGTCAAAGTCCTTCCTAATTAATCAATATTAGAACGTCTTGTCTCTGACCAAGTGCACCATCTCAGAAAGTGCAACTTCTGCTCTGCCGGTGAGCGAAGGGAAGTTTACTTTGAAAAAATGCGAGGAAAAGATGAATTAATTTAACCTTAAGTGTTAATAGCCTAGGCTAGTTCAGCTTTGGTGATATGCCTTTAGTTATTTTCAATTCCAGGTGTTTTACAGTTGTTACAGTCGTTTCACCTGGAGATGACGTACATGCCAGGTGATGAACCGGACTACAGCGGCGAGAGATTTATGACGTTACGTACAGTAATTCAATAATCAATATTAACTAGGGCGAGTATGGTGTCTGCTTATTTCCAGCATGTCACTGTCTGTTTACAAAATCACCATCTAGCTTATTCCTAAAGTTTGTGAAGTGGAGCGGTCAAGCGGACCTGCTGACAGATGTGCAGCTGACAGCCATGACATCACCAAACCTGAGCCACCATGCAGCTGATCCTCCCTCGCGCACGTCCTGAGGACGGGACAAAGTCTCCTGGATATTATTTTTTCTTTTCCTTTATTCATTTCTAACTGGCTCGTTTTGCCAGTAAAAACCATAACTTGTGAGAAAAAGAAGAGACGCAGAAAACAACAAAATGGAAACATTGTAATAACTCCTGTGGCCACAGCTGGCCCGAGTGGTCTATAACAGCTGTCTTTATGAAGCGAGCACAGTCACGGACTGAGACAAAGTTATTTAGCTACATAAAGTCCAAACGTCTGTCTAAGCAGACGTTGACCTTAAGCATTGTTCCTATTATTAAAACATGAATGACAAGAATAACAGGTGAAAAGTAGCCGCTGCAGACTGATGCGCCACAGACCTGAGTGCTCATAAACTGTTACTTCGGCTTTTACAAAGGCTGATTTTCTGCTTGATCCATGATGATTAATTTACCTACAGAAAAACTAAATGCATGGTAAAAGTAACATTACTAATATTTTAGAGATCTCAAATTCACAAATTATGTTTTCTATTATTAAAATTCTGATTAAAAATTGGGTCAGGTCGGACCACGGGCTTCTTTTATTTTTTTATTTTTGCCGTGGTCCAGCTGAGAGACTGCTCGTGAGTCCGGCTGCATCAGGTCCAGGCTTCAACACCTGGATCGGACCGGGTCGGGTCGTTGAGAACCTAGCAGTTTATAGAAACTACTCAAACGGACTCTAAGAGGTCTAAGAGGTGTATTCACAACATTTTATTTACTTAAACCTGCAGCCAGACCAGCACAGGAGACCGGAGTATAGGGCTTTCTTTTTTTTTCTCTTCTTTTTTTTGAGAAGTTACGGTAGGCATGACGGTCTGGGAAATGCTGGCGGAGGGGGATTACGCATGCATTGTGCTGGTATTACGCATCACGACTGGACACTACAAATGACTATTGCACCGACAGTGAGTGTGTAAATCTATGCCCCGTAACAACCCAACCTCCATGGCCCCCCCACCTCTAAAATGAATCCGGCGCCGCTGCAAAAATGAATGATCTTTGTGACTGCGTGCCAACTTCCGGGTCACGTAAACCCCACAAATTAAATATTAAAATCAAATTCAGTCCTGCTGCCTGTTTTTCCATTTCGTATTTTTGATCGAAGCCTAATTTTTTTGTGTTAGATTAAAAAACAAAAAACAAAATAATCTGTCACTTTTTCATTTTTTGATTTTTGATTTCTAATTGAAAATCGAATGGCCGCAAAGTACACGGACCTGCCTGGACTAGTAGTCCAGGCACAAATGGCAAATAAAGAACTTTGAATAAAGAACTTTGAACTTCTCCCCTTTAAATTGCCTGAAATCGGCACTTCCGCTGGTGGACTTTTATTCTGAAATCGGTTCAACCTGCGGTCAATGATGATGTCGGATGATTACCCGGAGCTGTCTTGAGTTCGTGGTCAGCGGCGTTTTTCGGTATGTATTAATCATTTTATTGAAATATAGCAGTTTATATTTGTTCATTTATTCAAACTATCGTGTGCTGTTGTTGTTGAAGGCTATTGAAGGCGAATTTTTCGGCAACCAGGATAGATTTTTTCAGTTAATGTTAATGCACATGTAGAAAGTAAACGGATAATGTTCAAGCCAAGTGAGAAGTCGACGTTGCACCGTGTCAAATGCTCTGTTTAGTCAATATAGTATGTAACTTATGTCATTTAACTAGAGAAAATAGCCGTGATGCCGTGATGCTACCGTCGCACCTGTCGCATGCCGAGCTGTTGCAGCTAGCGTTAGCTCCAACAGCTCGGCATGCTACAGGTGCAACGCACAGACAACAGCAAATAATACGTGAGGTGATGCTGCAGTGTGAACGCTAACATCATCGTGCTGTGACTTTTTGCTTTTGGGGGCTACAATAATCTTCTGAGAGCAGCTGAAGTTTTTAGAGTCAGTTTTCTCCGGCGTAGACTGTAGGCTTCTTCAAGTTGAAGTCCACCTTGGCTGGGGGGTGGCTGAGCGCACGTGGCAGCAGAGCCAGGCATTTAACTGGGCCTAGTCTGACTAGGCCCAGCGAGCAGCGAGCAGCATAAAATATAATAATAATCTACTAACAACGGCAATTTAATCGTGATGGTGGGTCATTAATGACAATGATGATATTGTCCATCGGCACAACCCTAGTTGGAATAGCACCGTATGCATTTTAACAAACTGTCTTTTATTAATTTCTCTTCAGTTTGAAATGCCGCCCAGGCTCAGTCCTGTTAAAGATGCCTGCCACCATGTTGGTTTAAAGACCGACAAGACATGGAAACTGGAGGTGAAATTCATCAATGCAGTGAAAGGTAAGATGATGTCTTATAGGCGGGGAGCCAGGAGGGTTCTACCACCCCCCCCCCCCCCCCCCCCCCACAACAAAATGCCACATGACTTTTTTTAACCTTCAAGATGTCCTGAATAAGAAATTGAGTGGTAACAGTAATATAACTCATTCCCATTATGTTTTTTACATCATATTGTACATGACCCCAGAATGCTCTATGCATTTTATTTCTATGTTGTAGTACACTGCCAAGGCCTCTAGAGCCATGCTGCAGTTGGTTATCATAGCTCATTATACCATACGAAAGCTTGGAGTCTGTAGTATACAGATATGATCATAGATTTGGTGTACACATTTGCATAGCAACAGTTGCTAGGCAAAGCATCTTCCTTAGCAACCAGCATCAGTGATACAGTTCCTCTGCGATTGCATTGTTTTATGATGTCTGAATCCAGACCGCTTTTCCAAAGTGCCACATGACTTTTTTTAACCTTCAAGATGTCCTGAATAAGAACTTGAGTGGTAACAGTAATACAACTCATTCCTACTATACTTTTTACATCATTTTGTACATGACCCCAGAATGCTCTATACGTTTCAGTTCTATGTAGTAGTAAACTGCCAAGGCCTCTACAGCTATTCTGCAGTTGGTTATCATAGCTTGTTATATACCATATGAAAGCTTGGAGTCTGTAGTATACAGATACTGTATGATCATAGATTTGGTGTACCCATTTTCATAGCAACAGTTGCTAGGCAAAGCATCTTTCTTAGCAACCAGCATCAGTGATGATCCATTGTAGTACATGATTTGCTTCCTTGTTTTGATCAAAATTTCCTTTAATTTTTTTCTTGCAGGACGTGGATTGTTCGCAGTAGGTTCATTCTGCAAAGGAGATTTTGTGGTTGAATACAGGGGTGATTTCATAAATGATGCTGAAGCGCAGAGGAGGAGGAAAGTGTACCACCCCTCCTGTGCTGAATTTTTCTTTCACTTCAAGTGGAGAGGGAAAACATGGTGGTAAGTGCACCTTTATCTCTGGTACATGCCTTTATATAATTAGTATAAATTGTTAAAATTGACTGCACAATCGATGTCTGCCATTTAATAATGTAATGCAATTATTTTTAAGTAAAAGTGTTTTTATTTTACTCTCATCTCTTTGTCCATTCTTAGTATTGATGCCTCCAGAGAAGACGATTCATTTGGCCGCCTAGTGAACGATGAACACAGACATCCAAATTGCCGGATGAAAAAAATTGAGGTGGAGGGAAGACCATACTTGTGTCTTTTTGCTCTAAAAGACATAAAAGAAGGTGAAGAAATAACTTACGACTACGGAGGCAATGACTGCCCGTGGCGAATGCAGGTGTGTCCACAGGACAGTCCTCAACAGGTACATTCACCTTTATCACTTGTTGTTTATTGCAACAGCCTCTCTTAGGTTTTAAGTAACTAAATAAAGCAAATAGGGTCATTGTGCAGTTAATTTATTGTCGATCAGATCTACTAACAGTTAAATCTAATGCCTCAATGAGGCAAAAGATAAAAGCTCTTTTAAGATGGATCTGAACCTGTCTGGACATTTTCTTTTGGCCTAAATATCACTGTAATCCAACACATTTACGATGTCCCCACAATGTACTTATGATACTATTAGTGTTAAATAACATCCAGAGATGCTTAGTCCCCGTGAAGGATGATAACATGGTGTGTATTAAAGTCCCCATGAAGCTTGTTGTATTGAAGATGTGTTAAAGCAAACACAGGTTTACTCATTAGTCTGAAATATTACAATTTTCTTTCTGTTTTCTTTCCTCTGAAGTCTGGTGTTTTGGCATGTACTAAAGTTTAAAGATCCTTGAACATGTATTTTTATCTACTTGAGTTTTATATGGTGGGCACATTAAGGTCTTAATTTCTCCATTGTTTTCTTTATACATCATTGCAGATGACATTGTGTGCCCTGGATATTCATCCTACAAAGACGTCCCATCCTCTTGCCGTGTCTGAGAAACAGATGGAAGCAGCTTCGTGTCCACAGGACAGTCCTCAACAGGTACATTCACCTTTATCACTTGTTGTTTACTGCAACAGCCTCTCCTTCACCTTTATCACTTGTTGATTACTGCAACAGCCTCTCTTAGGTTAGTTTTAAGTAACTAAATAAAGCAAATAGGGTCATTGTGCAGTTAATTTATTGTCGATCAGATCTACTAACAGTTAAATCTAATGCCTCAATGAGGCAAAAGATAAAAGCTCTTTTAAGATGGATCTGAACCTGTCTGGACATTTTCTTTTGGCCTAAATATCACTGTAATCCAACACATTTACGATGTCCCCACAATGTACTTATGATACTATTAGTGTTAAATAACATCCAGAGATGCTTAGTCCCCGTGAAGGATGATAACATGGTGTGTATTAAAGTCCCCATGAAGCTTGTTGTATTGAAGA
This sequence comes from Hirundichthys speculiger, assembly GCA_018398805.1. NCBI lineage: Eukaryota > Metazoa > Chordata > Actinopteri > Beloniformes > Exocoetidae > Hirundichthys > Hirundichthys speculiger. The sequence continues at coordinate 72,764 of JAGFBZ010000737.1, read as the reverse complement.
TGTGTTAAAGCAAACACAGGTTTACTCATTAGTCTGAAATATTACAATTTGGTGTTTTCTTTCCTCTGAAGTCTGGTGTTTTGGCATGTACTAAAGTTTAAAGATCCTTGAACATGTATTTTTATCTACTTGAGTTTTATATGGTGGGCACATTAAGGTCTTAATTTCTCCATTGTTTTCTTTATACATCATTGCAGATGACATTGTGTGCCCTGGATATTCATCCTACAAAGACGTCCCATCCTCTTGCCGTGTCTGAGAAACAGATGGAAGCAGCTTCGTGTCCACAGGACAGTCCTCAACAGGTACATTCACCTTTATCACTTGTTGTTTACTGCAACAGCCTCTCTTAGGTTACTGCAACAGCCTCTCTTAGGTTTAAGTAACTAAATAAAGCAAATGGGGTCATTGTGCAGTTAATTTATTGTCGATCAGATCTACTAACAGTTAAATCTAATGCTACAATGTTACAATGTCATTTAGCAGACACTTTTATCCAAAGTGACGTACATTTTAAAGTTATACATTCACATTCACACACCAATGGCACAGCCTTTGGGAGTAATTTTGGGTTAAGTGTCTTGCCCAAGGACACATCGACATGGAGAAGCCAAGAATCAAACCACTGATCTTCCGATTGGTGGACGACTGCTCTACCTCCAGACCACAGTCGCACTATATAAAGCAAATGGGGTCATTGTGAGGGTAATTTATTGTCGATCAGATCTACTAACAGTTAAATCTAATGCCTCAATGAGGCAAAAGATAAAAGCTCTTTTAAGATGGATCTGAACCTGTCTGGACATTTTCTTTTGGCCTAAATATCACTGTAATCCAACACATTTACGATGTCCCCACAATGTACTTATGATACTATTAGTGTTAAATAACATCCAGAGATGCTTAGTCCCCGTGAAGGATGATAACATGGTGTGTATTAAAGTCCCCATGAAGCTTGTTGTATTGAAGATAGAAATTTCCCTAAGTAGTGGCTTAAAAACGTCTGTCAATACATTTTACTATCATTCTCTAAAGAATGTTTGAGTCTCATTTAGCTTCATACACTACTTTTTTTTGTACTTTTCAGTTTAATTTCATACTGTATAATGATTTAAGTTGTTGCTTATTTTTACAGACTCTGAATGACTTCCATAATGAGAATGAAGAAATTGTACCAAGACTAAGACGGACAAAAAGCATTATAGTAAGTCCACAACTAAGTGCCTGGATTGACATTGTGGAAATGTTCCACAATCTTTCATAAAGTACATGATTTAATGGAGTGTTTATTTTAGAGAAAATATGTCCAAATGACTTTTTTTTTTCTTTATCTTTTAAAAAAAATCTCTTAGATGAAGGACATATTTCTTGAAGACACAGAACTGTATGATACCACATCATCAGTCAGTGGAGATGAAGACGAGTATGTTCCTGATTCTGACCCGGACACTGACAGTGATTCTAGTATTGACCTCACTCCAAGAAAAAAAAGACTTCTTGATTCTCTTCCAAACCTTGGCTCAGATATGCCTCATGAATGTGACACCACAACACCTGGATTGGACACCCACTCCGTTGCATCTGAATCCTCTGTAGAGGAAGAACCCTGCCCTGAACTTGGTGTAGAGGAAGAACCCTGCTCAAGTCAGCGAACCAATGATAGTCTAGTAGTTGGTGCTCACCAAAATAAAAATGGCAAGAGATGCTACGATAAGAGACACTATTGTATGTATTGCAAAAAGCCATATGCCAAAATGGCAAGACATTTGGAACATGCACACAAAAATATGGTGGATGTGGCAAGAGCTTTTAGCTTTCCAAAACAGTCCAAAGAGAGAAAAAATCAGCTAGAATATATTCGAAACAAAGGCAACTATGCCCATAATGCTACTGTGATGGAGTCAGGAAAGGGACAACTTGTCCCATGTAAACGGCCACCAAAAGAAGGGCAGGGAAGTGACTTTATGCACTGTGCACACTGCCAGGGACTTTTCACACGAAAGGTTCTATGGAGACATATGCGAGTTTGTAGATTCAAGTCTGGATCAGTCAACCCAAAACCTGGCAAGAACCGTGTTCAGGCTCTATGTGCATACACTGCGCCTGTGCCTTCACATATCAGCAGGCAGCTTTGGAAAGTTGTCAGTGCCATGAATCCGGGTCCTGTCACAGAAATAATTAAGAATGACCATGTCATTATTGAATATGGAGAGCACTTGCTCAATAAAGGTGGAATGACATTAAAAAGTCAACAGTGCATCCGTGAAAGAATGCGTGAATTGGGACGACTGCTGGACAATGCCAGGAAAAATACCAGGTTAAGAAAGATTGAGGATTTCATTAATCCTGCGAATTATGTGGAGATGGTCAAAGCTGTCAAAAGTACTTGTGGCTATGAGAGCAGTACCAACGCATATATCATTCCCTCACTGGCAACAAAACTTGGAAATGCTTTGGTAAAAGTCAGCAAGCTCTTGAAAGCTCAAGGACTCATTTCCGGCAACCAAGAGCTTGTGAAGCGTGCATCTGAGTTCCAAGAAGTGCACAACCAGAAGTGGAATGCATTGGTTTCTGCAACAGCACTAAGGAACATCGTTGAGGCCAAGTGGAATGCACCCACTGTGATGCCCTTTACCGAGGATGTGCAAAGAATGCACCAGTTTCTCAGTCAAAAACTAGATGAATGTTGCATCACATTGTCTGAAAGTCCCTCGACAAAGACTTGGATTGACCTTGCAAAAGTTTGTTTAACACAGACCATCATGTTTAACAGACGCAGAGAAGGAGAGGTATCGAGCATGCCTTTGTCGGCTTTTTTGTCAAGGGACACATCAGATCCCCATGAGGACTTGGACTGGGCACTGTCAGAGGTAGAAAAAAAGCTCTGCAGACATTTCTCCAGAATTGTCACCAGAGGAAAGCGGGGCAGACCAGTTCCAATTCTCCTGACTCCAAAAATGCTTCCATGCTTTGGAACTCCTCGTTCAGCAAAGAGATGCCTGCGGGGTTCTTGGTGATAATCCTTACTTGTTTGCAAGACCTTCAGCTATGTCACATTTCCGTGGCTCAGACTGTATACGTGGCTTTGCAAAGTCATCTGGCGCAAAGTGTCCAAAGGCATTGTCATCAACCAAAATGCGAAAACACGCTGCAACTCTATCAACAGTGCTCAACATGACTGACACCGAGATGGACCAACTAGCGAACTTTCTTGGTCACGATATCAGGATCCACCGAGAGTTTTATCGACTCCCTGACAAGACCCTGCAACTGGCAAAGATCAGTAAAGTTCTGCTGGCACTAGAGAAAGGAAGACTGGCTGAGTTCCATGGAAAGAACTTGGACGAAATCACAATTGACCCAAATGGTATATTTGATTTTCACTGTACTTGATGTATCGTCTTTTCATTTTGTCTGACCGAATTATAAGCGTGTCATGTCTCCTGCAGACAACGTTATGGGGAGTGATGAGGAAGATTCATGCGGAGAGGATGGAAATCATTCATTTCCTGTTGATGGTATGTTTCAGTAATTTCATGTAAAAAAAAAAAAAGAGTAAGATGGTTGTTTTTAAAGGTGTAATAAGGGATTTCATTTCACCGCTAGGGTTCGCGTTGTGCGCTGCCTGAACACCAAAACATTAGCCACACCAAAATAAACTCAGATTTTCATGAGATTTAATCGTAATAAAGTGATCAAAAGTATCCCGAAATGACAATATCATGATGCAGATTCATAAAAAGTCTGAATTGTTTCTTTGTGAGGTCTGTCTGCAAGACGACACGCAAACAACTGTTAAAATGTTTTTGTGAATGAGGTCTGGTGGGTCAGCGCTGTACTGTGCAAACACTGTAGTTAATTGCTCTAACAACACTCAAAATAATGTCATCTAAAGGCAACTTAAACATTATAAACTGACCGGGTTTTATTGATGAAGGCAGCTGAGCCGGCGTGACTCCTCTTGCTCCACCAGGTTGAGGTTATTGTTGCATTCTTGCAACAATAAATGACCTACTTTTGTTTTCTATGACCAGAATGTTTGTAGTGCATTTGAAGTATGTCTTATCAGGTACATTGTGTGTATGTCATAGAACCGTCAACAGAGGAAACTGTTGCAGATGCTGTGAGGAATGAAAACTCAACAGACAAGCAACAACTGCCATCAGCAGAGCACGTATCATCATCTGGAGTCAGTACTGTGGGATATTCCTCCAAAGGTGATGTTTTTTTGTTTGTTTGTTTGTTTTTTTACTCTTTTTTTATTGTAATATCACTAGATTTGAAGACAGGAGATTAATGAGAGCCATCATTGCAACCCTCAGTCTGGTGGCCCCCAAGCACTGGTGGACTGTAACTGAGTACATTTTAGTACTGCATTTCAGTACAAATTGACCCTTTGCTAAGTCCCGCCCCCCATGGATACTGTTGCTACGCCTGTCAAGCTTTCGCTCCTAGCATGAGAAGTTTTCAGCTATATCAGTGAGAGATATACCAAAGGAAATAATATCAAATTTCTGGAAAAACGGTTCGGAGATATCAGAAAGAAGACAGAAAGGTCTTCAATACGCATTGAGAGCTACATTCACAATATCATCTGCTGGCGGGCGGAGTATTGTCAATCATGAGGAGATCATTAAAATAGAGGGAAAAGCTCAGCGGTCACAATGCAAGCGTCAGGTACCCCACGTCTTGACACTTCACGTGAAGGACAAGAATAACAATGCTCTTGTACAGCAGGGTAACTCAATATATTGTTTAAATTTTAGTTTAAGCTATAAAAAGTGATTTTATTTCACTGTTAGGGTTAGCAGTGTAATGTTACTGCCTGTACACCAAAACAAAGTGTCATTAGCCACATCAAAATAAACTCAGATATTCACGAGATTTAATCGTAATAAAGTGATCAAAAGTATCACGAATTGACATCATGATGCAGATTCATAAAAAGTCTGAATTATTGCTTTGTGTCGTCTGTCTGCAAGACGACACGCAAACTGTTAAAATGTTTGTTTTGTGAATGAGGTCTGGTGGATCAGCGCTGTACTGTGCAAACACTGTAGTTAATTGCTCCAACAGCACTCAAAATAATGTCATCTAAATACATAAATACTGCAGCGACATTATTGATTATGTACAGAAAACATTCTTGTTTGTTCCACGTCCGGAAGGAACCTCAAAAACTAAAGCACTTTTAAGGGCCTTTCTTATGGCCTATAATGCCATCTAATCACAAGTTGTGGCTCGGCTGTAAATTTGTCAGCTGTAAACTGATCAAATAATTCAGGACCGATGCTTATCTCAGCTCTGATCAGCCTCTTAATTTCACTTGTACTGTATGTACTGGCACAGGACTTGGAACTGTAGCGTCTCCCTTACACTGTTAATAAAACTTTTGTTTTTGTCTCCTCACTTACAGGTAAAGCTCCACAGAAAAGAGCACGCTGGCAGCCGGCAGAGATTAGGGCAGTAGAGAGGCAAATGAATCAGTTCATCCGATCTTGTACTGTACCGTCAAAGAGTGATTGTGAAAAATGTTTAAGGGCTGAATCTGAAGCTCTCAGGAACAGAGACTGGCGGAACTTGAAATTTTATGTGTACAACCGGATTACCGCCTTAAAAAGGAAAATGTCTAAGTAGTCTAATCTAAATGTCTAGATTTAACCCTCTTGTTGTCCTCTGAAGAAAGAAGAGGGAAGGATGGAGGCAAGAAAGAAGGATGGAGGAAAGAAAGTTAAGTAGAGGAAGAAGGAAAGAGGGAGGGGGGACAGAAAGGAGGGAGGAAAGAGAGATTGAGGGGAAGGTAGAAAGAAGGGAAGGAGGATAGAGAAAGGAATGGAGGAGGGATGAAAGAAGGAAGAAGGAAAGGATGGAGGAAGGGAGGAAAAAAGGAATAGTCAAAACATATTGGGTAAATAGTATGGCAATTACAAAGAAAAGGGTTGTAGAGAAGTTTTGTTTTTTCTTAGATATGTAGTTTTATGATGCCAATTGTTCAGTTTGGCAGGTATTCCTTTAAAAGCTTGATGCTTTATGGTATCGCAGAAGTTGTAGATGTGTATGTTGCAAAATTGTAATATATGAAGAAATGTAAAAGAGATAGCATTTAGGCTTTGACCATCAATAAGCTGGGAGTGTTGAATGGCACAAGTGAAACAAACCTTTGTCTGAATGCCAACTTTAGTTATAAAACATTTGGATAGTTACAAATGAAGAAAATTTGTTTTATGGTATCACAGAAGTTGTGAATGTTTTATACACATACTGTTAATTGCAAAATTGTAATTTGTGAAGAAATGAAAAGAGAGTTCTCCGCTAATTTACCTTGTTTAATAACCTTGTTTAATAAAAGGTATGGTGTACAAGTCAAATTGGTTTGATTTTTGTTTGGATGAGTTGACTGAGTAGTAGCGCAGTCTTCATAGGCTAACAAGACCAGACATGATTTTTTTTTTTTTACACTTGGGAATCAGTCTCCATATATTTAGCGGATACTGGAGTTAGTTCCACAGATCTAATCATTCAGGCACAGCTGTTACCCTGTTAGCACATTTTTTAAATAGCCATGAAGGTTTTGAACCGATTCAATAGGTAATGTGTTGACATGGGTAGTATTTATAATAGTGAAATTTGTCACAATGGCCATCCTTTTAAGAATCATCCTCATCACTTGCACAACACGAGTGATTAGAAATGAGTCAATCTGCATCTTTCTAGATACCGCTACAGTAGAAGTTAAACTCCCAGATGCAATATGTTGGAGAATTTAGCAAATTGTTTGCCATGTAAGTATAAAGATAGGGATATTGTCCATTGTATATTGGACAATATGCTGCTACAACCAAAGGTACAAAGATAAGCATACTGTATGTCTGCACTGTTTAAGTTGGCATAAAATGAATTAAAATAAAATAAAAAATTGTTAAAAAAAAAAAAAAAGATAGGTCCCCACAAGTAAAATACGCATTTGTGTGAAGTATGTAAATTTATGCAAATAGTGTCCCCTGTAAACACATTGACTCGTTTTTACGGAGGTCCCCATGTTGCATGGTGAAAACACTACATTGCCTTTTCAAAGGTTTTAAGGTGTGTTTAGGCTTACTGACCAATGCATACTTTACCTGATTTTTTTCAGACTTGTAGAACCTCTAGAAAGGGTGGTCCCCACAAGTGATGATTACAAACTTGGTCCCCATGAACCATGGAAACCAGTGTGTGTGTGTGTGTATAAATCAGAGGCTTTTTAATTAATTTATTGTGATTAATTGCATTTTCATCAAATAGCAATTTGATGCAATAAGTAATTTTTTTCAATTCAAAGAAATTTTGGTTTGGTTTATCAATGAACAGACATTTATGTGAACTTAACAAAAATGCGCATTTTTCATCTGTCTACTACATTCACGGAGTTGTGCAAACTCCAATACAGCTGCTGTAGTCAACATTTTAAGACTTTTGTAAACTCAAGCACTTTCAATGTCTGAAAACATTATTTCATGTAAACTCTACAGAACCCTGAACACAAAAAGATGACATGGGGACACAATTCAGACTTTCTGCAATTGGACCAGCCGTGTACTTGATAGTGTGATACTTGATAGTGCACCCAATGCCACTAAGAAATGAACATGATGTAGAAATATTGAAGAAATATCTCAAGACATTAGTTTATATATTAGACACATATTACACTCATTATCCAAAGAAGATTAAGCCAGTATATCAAATGGATAGATGCACACATAATACATGCAGAAATATTCACATTTTTACTGTGTGAATATTGAAAACATTTCTTCAGATGTTCAGTGTGGATGTCTTTGAAAATATTCCACAATCCTTCAGATTTCTTTGTTTCCCACTAGGAATATTATCAAAAGTCCAAAGTACTGCCCAGTTTCAAGGTTTTGCAACAAAACAGTTTTTCTCAAAAAGTACAAGGTTGAAAGCTGACATCCAATCCAAGAACTTGAAATGGTGTTACATGTGTCAAATATTGTCTGGAAGCTAAAATTACAGCTCAAAGGAGAAGTAGTTACATCAAAGTCTGTTTCCAGGCCAGGTAAACTCTTTTGTCCCCTTTGTCTGATAAATTACTTCAAGTGTTGTAACTGCTGTGCAGTAGCCTACAGAGAAGCAGTGTGACAGGTCTGTGGACGATGAATTTAAAAATAAAAAAATAGAAGAAAAAAAACAGCTGGGATAGGCACTGGAATGTGGGTTCTTCAAACTTCTCTTCAATGAAAATTCAGATTGTATTGAATCTCTTCTGCTTTAAAATGGGCATTGTTCTCCAAACCTTATACAGAAATGTTTTCCCTGTTTCTCTCTTATGACAGAAGAAACAGAATAGAAAGTGGCATAGCATAGAGATCTTTGCGAGGGCAGAATCATCAGCATAATATGGAATAAAAGTGCTCCTCTGCATGACCTTCTTTCCGTAAAGCAGATCTCTATCTGGTCTTCCTCTTCTCCACTTAGAGAGGCAACCTGTAACCAAAAGAACTGTGAGGAGGTGGTCACAGGAAGCAGAAGAAACTACAGAGTTGTTTTCAAGCTACAAACTGGGGTGTACTCTGTGAGTCACATGGAGATGACATCAATGCTATGACTGAGTGTGTGACCGACCACATCAACTGCTGTGTGGACGACATGATCCCCACCAGAACAGTGAGGTGCTTCCCTGTTAACAAACCCTGGATCACTAGTGACCGGGAAGAACTCCTCAACAAGAAAAAAGAGTCTTTAAAGAAGGAGACTGGGAATTATTGATGTCAGGGCAAAAGACTCTCAGTCACAAACACATCAGAAACAGTGAGTCAAATAAAATGAACAAATTGATTAGAAACACTGGCTGTGTGTTGTTTATTGCTCTGGAACCTCAAGAGTTCAGCTTGTCCAAGAATGTTGCACAAGCTGCTAAACATACACTTCACAACTCACAAACAATCACCTAATGAGATGGGTTGTGTACTCCTATAAACTGCTTGAGCTCTGTTGCAGTAATCTACATTCATTCCTTCTTATTTCCTGTTTGGGTGATCAGTCAAATGCTGAATTTAGATTTTAATCCATGTGCAATACATGCTGTCTGTATTTTATTTAGACCACCATTTTTGTATACAGACTAATTAATAAAGTTGAAAAGGAAACCACCATGAAACCAGATGAAAATCACAGTTCCTAAGGTTACCAAAGACAGAGCAGATAACATGATCTCAACTGTTTCTGTAACAACAGTTGTGCATTCATCAATGAAAGCTGATGATAAGCAAAGAGGAGATTTTGCACTGGGTTTGCTTAAGAAAGAAGGTTACCCTGAATTTAGTCATTCAGACAGTGTGCGATATAAAGTGACAAAAAAAAAAAAAAAGACACATTATTGAGCTTTGAATCTGTGAGCAGGAATTGTCCTCTGTACTGGTCTGCATTGCAGCAACCTGAAGAAGCCTCTGATTAAAGGCTCTCCACTGTTTGATCATTGTAGAGGCTATACCGTGTTGTCCATGAATGTTTGAATCTCATCATATGAGGTGCAGTTAGGGACATTATTCTGAATTAGCATGTATACACATATGAAGCCAAGCTCTCTCACATACTATTATACTGAAAACCTCACGTACATGCAATTCATTTCCTACACATATATGACAGAAATCTTCTTAAACATACAACTGGAAATTTTTCCACTTTTGCACAACTGAAATCTTCTCATAGAAACTACTGAAGAGCTTTTACACATACTGCTCATATACACAGTTGAAAATGTTCCTTTCATGCCCACTTGTGAAACATGAAGCTAGAAAGGGATCAGCCACCAGCCCAGCCACCCCGGACACTATCTTTTTTCCCCTCTGCCATCAGGCCGGCGTCTCTGCTGCCTGAGAACCAGGACTGAGCGGATGAGGAAGAGCTTCTTCCCTCAGGCCATCCGCCTGCTTAACTGTGACCACTACTCACATTAAGCATAATATTGAACAGTTACTCTGCTCTGTTTTATTTGGACTTCATAGTTTTTCTCATCTCCTGCACTGTGTTTATTTATTATTTATTACTTATTTAAACTTAATTCTTTTTTTTTCTCCTGTTTCTTCTTAAAAGAAAGCGTTTGCCCTGTGGGTACAATAACAAATTTTACTGCGCAATGTACAAAGTATAATTGTGTATGTAACAAATAAAGATCTTGAATCTTGAAAAGTAATGTCACCAATAAATTTGTGCCCCCCACAATCATGACTGGTCATCCAGACCAGCCCAGATATGCCATTACTGCTGAAAAGTAGTGATGTTATGAGTGAAGCGAAGCCCCGAAGCGCGTATCGAGAAATGAGGGGGCGTGTCCGTGAAGCGCGTATCAAGAGTCGCTTCATTTGGGGAGGAGCCAAAAGTGATGACGTCCGAAGCTTCACCCCCTGGCTGTACCACGTGACTGCTTCAGGAAGTGGTTCATTTCTTGTCTCAAGAAATGGGGTTTGACAGCTTTATAAACGCCACAGGCTCCATTCAAAATGTGGGTGTTTGTAGGCGAGTTGCGGTCAGTTCAGAGTGTGGATAGAGTTTGGATAGCTTGGATACTAGAATCTGGATAGCGTGTATATAGTTTGTGGTAGTTCAGTATATAGTTTGTACATGATGGCACAAACATTTTTATGCAGCCCAGCATAAAAATGTGCCATGTGAAAGGGTGTTCTCCAAGGCTGGAGAGATTGGAAAAAAAAAAAAAAAAAGGAATCGGTTAAAACCAAAAACTGTGGAAATATTGCTATTCCTGAATAAATATACATAAAATAACCTCTTTAATGGTCGTCATTTTCCAAAGCATATCGATTGTACTCCCTCCGTAGTTCCACAAACAATTTTTACTGTTCTCTGCCAGCATGAACTCTGTTATTCCGGTAGTGCAGTGATTAGGGCAGGTAGCCCGTGTACAGGTAACATAGTTTTTGTGAGTTTGACTCCCGGCTCGTCGACCCTTTTGACGCGTGTCTGCCCAGTTCTTATGATACTACTTTGGGAAACATTAAACAGAGATTACTTTCAGACAATATTTTATGCACTTGATCATTTATGTAGACCAATTATTTGGTCATACACATTTTGTTATTCACAGTCATTCGCAAGAGCTATGACTGATACATAAATTCAATGCATCACATCTTAAAATTCAGCTGGCTGTGATTATAAATCTGACCAGTAGGTGGTGTCATGTGCATATGAAGCAGCAAGAAATGTACCATTTCTCGAACCATCTGGCCAATGTGTGACACTGCTTCACGGGGCTTCATCTCACCATCACTACTGAAAAGCCTCTCCTGTATAAAATCATGGGACTCATGTCTTTCCAGAGACTCAATACATTGTAGGGCATGAGTGAAAAAAACTTTCAAGATCTCTCCCTCTTCCAACACACCTGATTCAAATGATCAGCTCATCATCAAGCTCTGCAGAAGCCTGATAATGATCCTGATCATCTGAATCAGGTGTGCTGGAAGAGGGAAACATCTAAAACATGCAGGAAAGTGGCCCTCCAGGAACGCAGTTTGACACCCCTGGATAAAGGTAACATAGCAGGTGCTTTAGTTTCCTCAGTCAGACATAAAACTAACGTTACAGTCATCACAAACAAGTCAGCATGAGTCAAGCAATGATAAACAACCAGCTATCTGGATTTCTTTTATTTCCTAATAATTTAAAGAATTGCTCAGATGCGACGTTCCTCTTTTTACATTATAGCAAACTTAATTCAGCTACATTACTTCCATTAACCACAAAGTAGTAAAAGGTGCAGAGCACACTACTAAACAACACTTAAGTTATTGTCATTATACACTCCCAATTATGTTAGGTCAGCAGAGGTGTATATTTTCCTGCCTTTCCATTAATTTTAGCCTAAGTGGCTTTGATCGGGTAACTATACACCACCATTCTAAGTGCTTGCTTATTGATATTTTTTTTTTTTATTTACACAGTAAAATGTACTGTCCTTTTTGTGGATCCGGCCTGCATTCACTAAATGCATTCTGCAGTTCATGTGGCAAAGACATCAAATTCTTGCATGATGCTGATAAGCCTGGCACAAGTGGAGGTAATTTTTTTAAAGAGGATTGCACAACTGTCAGTTTGTCTTCTCTGGTTAAATAAAGTCTGTCTGTCTGTCTGTTTATCTATCAGTTACTTATTTTTTAAATTGTACTAAGACTAGAGTAATATTATGTAAATATGGACTGGAATACTGGCTGTCTAAACAACAGTATTATCAAGTGATCTTTGTCCTCTCATAATGATATTCAATTTTGACTCTATAGAAGGAAGCACAGCAGCGGACAGGAAAAAGTGCAGTGGAGTCATTCCAGAATTTTCGGATTGTAAAAGAGAAGGAGAGACAGTCATGCTTCACAAAGAAAAAGGCACAACAGCCAGACAGCGTAAAGGTAACCTGTCTTTGTTGATATAGTCAATCGTTTTGTTATAGTTAGGCCTGTCACAATAATCTCTAAATCAGTAAATTGTACAATATATAAAAAAATTAACTATATTTTGCTGGCTTCAATATATCACCATTTGCATGCACATTTGTTTTCCTTGTTTGTCTCTCTCTCTACGAAAGAGACTGGATGACTGAGAGTCACTGTTGTTATTGGTTTTTTGTTGATTTATGTTTTTTTTTTATTTAGAATATTTAAAATTTCTTTTTCACACTCCAATAATAATGCTAAATATTCTTGAGAAATAAAGGTTTATTGCCTTTGAAATGGTGTACTTGTATTAGTATGATATTTCATTACTAGATTAGTAGAGAATTGGTCTCAAAATAACAATGACAGTAACAATCATTTATCACAACAATTTCTGGAACAATATATCATTTAGCAAATTTTGTTATTGTGACAGGCCTACCTAGTTATAGTTCATTCTGTCATTTATTTGCACTGTCAGTGAACCTTTCAATAGTAGCCTTCATATTTGTTCTTTAGATTTCAGTTGCTCTTATGAGACTGATGGATGGAGAGCTAAGACCTGTCAGAGGAACATCTCTACCACTTGTTGTGAAACCAGAGCAGTTGCACAAAGCTGCAACCAAAATTTGCAAAGCAGAGCTTACTTTCTTCTCTACCCTGATGGTGCAAAGATAATAAATATACCAGGAACAGAAAAGCCCTTCACTGTGAAATGCTATAAGGAGGCAGCGGGAAAGGCATACCAGCGCATTACAGTGTACATTTGTCCAGTTGAAGATATTCTTACCCATTGTAAGTGATTGTAAAATAAATGACTATACAAGACTAGCTTTATTGCATTAATTAGTATCTCTACATTATAGTGTTAATATGTCTGATGTTTTATTTCACAGCTCAGGAACCAAACTCAGAGAAGTCTGATTCAGACTCAGAGGTGGTCATTACAAGCAGAAGTGTTGCAGAATTCAATTCAGCTGACACAGTGGTGAGTGTAACATTTGAAGGTTCTTTGCAGAGCTGAACAAATTAATAATTGCAATACAAAATCCTATTTTTAAATAGCTGAGGATACAATATATTTTTGAGATGTGTGCCAAACTACCACTTTGACATAAATATTGTCATGCTGCATAGATATTTGGTCTATCTTGATAATCATTATGTTAGCAATTATAATCACAATAACACTTTTAAAAAATCATTCAGTTTAATTGTCAGTCAAATGTAAGTGCTACAGTTTTAAATCCATGTTTGTTTTACTTTCAGCTATGTGAACCAACTTTGAATAACACCAGTGCTGATGACAGAGAATCATGTATTGATTCAGAAGTGATAATATCTTTCTTACAATATTTTGTGATGTAAATGTATAGTTTTGTTTGAAAATATTCTCACTTTTAATTTGTCCTACAGCACATTTACTGTAAGTGATGTGTGACACACTGACCTAGAGATTCATGTAATCTTCTTTTACTTTAGAATAGAGCATTTCCTTCCAAATGGGACATGCAATAGCATAATTTATGATTGCAACATACCTGTCTAATCCCTGTTATGGTTTGTGAGACAGGTCTTACTTTCTGACTCAGAAGGGGGCCCAGAAACATCAAAATGTGCAATGGAAACTGCCTGCTATAGGTATTATTCTTCCCCACATTTTAAGTGTAGTAATTGATATGGAAATACCAACAATGTACATTTGTTTATTTCACAGCAAATACACCCAACTATATGCACCTACTGTAGTAGAGGATCTGGACGACTTGTACAGTAATGAGGACAGTTGCGATGTTGAAAAGGATGCAGAGTAAGAGAATGGTTATCCTTATTAAAACTGACGTTTTTCTGATAAACAGGTCTGTTGTCCTGCAGAATTAAGTGTATTAAGTAAGATGGTTATGATATAACTCATTGTAGGGTGGAAGAGGAATCTGTGTCAGATATCATTGCAAACCTGGCACTCCAGATTGACCGCTATGCCGTGAGCAGATTTATCATTTGCCGGTCTGACATCTGAGATGGGGCTGTCAGAGGATTCAAGAGGGGAACGTTCTCTGAGGAAAAGGACCTCCTGGTAAGGTTTTCTGATGATGGAGGCAGATTTAAGGAAGGTCTTGACACAGGTGGACCAAAAAGAGAATTCCTCTCTTTTCTGATGAAAAAGCTAAACAAACGACCCATATTTGATGGACCTGTGGAGAGCCGCTACCTTGTCGACAATGCAACAGGTACTGTTATGGTGAATGTTTTAAAGGAAAACTACACACAACCATGTATCATTGTTTAGTGTAGAAGCCAATTTAACATTTCATAACTCTGCATTTCTTCATACAGCAATCAGAGAGGATGAATACAGTTTGGTAGGGAAGATGATTGCTGTGTCGATTGTACATGGTGGGCCTGGCCCAAACTTTCTGTCAAGGGATCTGGTTAGCCACATTGCAGGGCAGTCCAGTTTCACCTCATCCATAAGAGACATTACAGATGAAGAAATAGGGAAAGTGCTACAGCAGGTTTGAGGATCATTTATAGAGAGCTGTTTAATTTTGGCATAGGTAACTGGTTGATAAAAGGAGCAGGTGTGTCCACTTAAGACCTTCTGTCATTGTAGCTTTCTGGTATAACTTATTCATGATTACTTTTTACATTTGAAATGACTGAGGGGTTTCTCATGTTTTTTAGATTGAGAATGCATCCTCATTGGAGCACTTGCGAGACCTGATTGCACAGAACGGCAGCATGTTGCAGACTGCAGGATGCTTCAAACATGTTAAATCGGTGGAGGAAAAACACTTGATTGTAAAGGAGTACCTCAGGTGGTATATAATCGACAGGAACCACAGAGCAATTGAAAGGTAGTTTATTTTATTCTATTACTGCAACAAAACATTGTGTCATTGTCTCATTTACTTATAACTCAAACAGCAACCTGTTTTAGATTCAAGGATGGCCTTACATTGAAAACCTGTTTCAGCCACAACTTAGTCTACAAGGAAGCAACAGGAGGATCCAGGAGGACAAAGCAAGAAGTTTCTGGGCTGATTATCTTCTTGATTGTGAAAGTTAGTCAGTGTCCTTTTAATTGTCCAGCTGTCAACACAAACAATAATCCCAGTTTCATTGTGGAAACAAGTTTCCGTTGATCCCTTTCAATGCTTTGACAGAAAACAACAGCTCGGTAACACTGGAGGAGGTCTTCATGTTCACGACAGGTGTGCCACACATACCTCCTGCTGGCATGGATCCTCAGCCATGCCTTCAGTTCCTCACCAGTTCAGACTTCCCTATGGCAAACACATGTGCCAACACTCTAAAGCTCCCACTTCTGGACAACTACACCATCTGCTAATGTCCTTGTTTTTGTCATGTGGTCTTTGTGATGCAGCTTGGTTTAGAGGACATAACTTTTCTTTTTCAAAATCAGTATTGGAACATATTCCGTACTAAACGTCAGGAAAGTAAGGTGGAAGTCTCATTTATGATTTTGTAGCAATAATGCTGAATTCTTTAATTTGTTGTATTTTTTTTTAAGTATACATTTTATGTACATTTAAGTGGCACTGAAGACAGCCTCAGCTTGTTTCTCTGAAAAATTAAAATTCTTTGACTGCAGGCTCTTCTGTTAAATCTCTGAAAGCTTTGGTGTGTGTACTTTAGAGGATTACCGGACAAATAGTATATATTAAATATCAGCCATGTTCTTCAGGGTATGTATGTCTCTACAGCAGATTCCCACTGAAGAAGTGGTGTCAAACCACTTTGTCTTTATAATTGCTCGTAGCGGGTTTGCTGGTCATTATCTCCCTCAGGAGTTGCTGGTGCTGGCATGAGACTTTCAAGCTGACTAAGAACTTTGGTTGATGATGGAAATCCACAGTTCCTCCCATTAAACCTGTGAACAGAAACAAATGTATACAAACTGACAAAGCATCACAACAAAGGTTGGTTTTCTTTGATGTTCCATGTTCAATTTTTACTAGCATTTCAATGATTTCCAATTTTTTCACAATGCAAGGATGGACATGACTATATATTTAAAGTTCAATTTTATTATCTAAAATTAGAGCAAAGGGATATTATTTAAAGCAACAAGGTGTTCCAAAGGGAAGTGACAGCATTAGAGAAACACTTATTGTGGATTCTAGAGTTCACAACAAGGCAGTTTCTTTTACAGTCATCCATTACTAGCAATTTTCTTGATTTCTATCATGATTTGTTTATAATAAAAAATATTTGCACTACCTGTCTGAAGTCTTATAGTTTTAATGCAATGTATTTCTAATAGGGTTTTGCAATTATCTATTTTAAAATGATTTACAATACTCACCAGTTAGGCAAAAAGTACATTGCCTCTGGTCTTCCAGATGGGCATCTGGATTGCCGAACTGGACGAATAATGTGAGTGTTTCCATTGCTGCTTGTATTCATTCAGTTCTTTCTGCAGGACATCCAAAAAGCAGTATCGCAGCAAATTTATGTGTTCGTAGCTGCGATTGAACAGATGCCTCTCCCTCAAGTCACTGAATAGATCCATCCAAATTTGACTCCTAGTAACACCAACACACATTTTAGTAACATGTAATATAATACCTTGTCCCTGTAAGAGATAAAGAGGTGCTCTGACAGAAATAAGCTTTGAGAAGTAGTGGTTATGATGCAAAAGCAATTTTATAGAAAGTCTCAAGTTGGTAATGAATTAAGACAACACTTAAAGGAACCAAGCAATTAAGTATCCTTATCATTTACATAATCACATACAGTAAATATAACAAGACTAGACAAAAACATAGCATATGGCTGGACTACATCTGGACAGGGGTGTGATGTTTGTGAGGGTTGGATTTCACATTTAGTCCCTCAATCAGTCAGTCAGACAATCACTCACAGACAATCATGTTTACAGGACTGACCTGGTCCAGCCAAAAATACATCATCACATAGAGCACAGATCAATGAAGGCTTAACAATAAGGGACAAAAACCTTTGTTTGCGAAAGTAGGACCACCAGCTTTCAATGCGTTGGTTGGATGTTGAAGTCCCATACATGTGGCTTTTGGCTCCTGCAAACTCACCTGTATGCTCAGATCTCAAAGAACAATGAAGTGCTGCCATTAGTCCATTTTCAGTGCCACAGTCAGTGCGGAGCCGCATTGGAAAAACTCCAAACTCAGCAACACACTTAATGTAATTTTGAGCAATGACTCTAGGATCATTGTTGGACTTCCTGCATTTGAGCCACAAAACTTTTCTTGAAAAGCCATCAATACAGCCACTTATGGCAATTCCAAAAGGTTTCAATTTGTCGTACCCATCAACATGCCAGACTTCATTGGTCCCGGGTGGGTGGTATGTTCTTTGGACAAACTTGTGTCTAGAACGTTTCTCTTTCCCCAGCGGGTCCAGTTCTCCCATCAGGTGCATCACATCACATCTTCTTACTGTAAAAGAGTACTTCTGATTGAGAGTCTGCCACATTGCTCAGTAACCTAAGAGCTTCCCTGATCCCTGAATTTCTTCTGAAATAGCTGCCCGCACAGTAGCAATTGGAGTGTAGTTAGTCCTCCTGGTTAGGTCTGCATCTTGTAGTCTTCTTTTTAAAGTCCCAAGACTCATTGAAATGATGTGCTTAGTTGTCAGTAAGTCGAGTATTATTTCATAAGTATGGCCTTCTGTTAAATACTTATGGATAAGTTCATCCACCATTGTAGTTTCATGACCTGGGGAAAGGATGTATTATAACACTGTATTAGACACATGAACATGAGTTGTATTACTAAATAAACAGTAAAAAAAGTAAGAAATTAAAGTTGCTTATGTAGACTCAGATTCTTTAGAATTCACTCCCCGATGAAGGCCAGCCAGGTGAAAAAAAGTTAAGCTATAAACCCTTTTTTTTTTTTGCAAAACTTAAAAATATACTTCTAAGGGGTTGAGTGAATGTTTTGAGGGTGCCTTTCTGTTTATACTAATTTTTTCCACTCTATTACATTCAGCTGAATGTTATGGGTTTCAGCATACTTAAATAGTAATCTCACCAACAATTTATGGTATATTAACACAGCAATCCATCATCTTTAATAACATGACCAACAAAAGCATACCTTCATCTTGAAGACTCCTTAAAAACTGAACATTTCTGCCACATGACCCACAATATGACAGGATGGGCTGAAGGTTTATTCCACAAAATGGACAAAACATGACCTGAGGGGTATACTACGAAGCGAGATTAGAGGGTTAGCGAGGTATGTTGAGTCTAAAACCAGGATTTCCGGTACCACGAAGGTGGCTCTCTTTCAACCTGGCTAGATCACCATGGTAACTTACTCTGCAAACTTATCCTGGTCCGGAGCAGGTTATGTGCAGAGTTTAGGCTCAAATCGGCTCTAAAAAGCACCACCCTTTCACTTTCACCCAATCCTGTTGACTTTAGCGCCAGGATTGTGCAATGGAGGGAGAATATTCAGAGACCGGACTGATCCGCTGGCTTCCCATGACCATATTCTCATGAACGCTAGAGATTTCCAGATGAGGGAATACGTTACATTTGTAATCTGCTAGAGCCATATATTGGCAGCGCCACCAAACGCAGCCGTGCACTCACAGTAGCGCAAACGGTGTGCGTTTCTTTGCGTTTCTTTGCCGCGGGAACCTACATGCATTGTGTTGGTTGGTGATGCAGAAAATCTGAGCCAGAATCCTGGAATAAAGGTTGTACTTGTTCTTACTAAACTGCTGAATATGTTTGTAATATTCCCTGGCCATCTCCCCACGCTTCAAATAAAAGAAGCGTTTTACTAAATCAGGTAACATAAATTAATAGTCCATTATATTGATAATCAGTGTGACGTGGAATTTCATGTGAAATGTTGTAATATAATTCATAGATTCCCCAGGGTGATAGGGTACCTATTAAAGTGGCCGGTGAACGTATATTGGTATCACAGATAATATTAAATCTTAAATTAATTTTACATAGATTTAGCAAAAAACTAAAGTGATTTTTATTTATAATCCATAATGGGACAGTTAGACCTACATAATGTTTAAATCTGCTGCATTAAGTTTGAAGTTTAAGCGCTCTAAAAGAGGGAGGGAGATTAATTAAGGTGTATTAAGTGGTGAAATAAATATAATTTACTGTGGCAAGAGACACTACAGAGGACCCAGGCGGGGTTTGATCCCCAGACTCTCGGGTGATAGTCATGCATAATTGCCAGTCAGCCAAAGGGATATCCCCTCAGGCATGTAGCCAGGACACGTGATCAATCGGAGGTCAGTGACAGGACCACACACTGTCACATTACGAATTTACACGATCTGCAATTTTTTGCCAGCACTCCTCTCTGGCTTTATTCGCACCTACAGTGTTGCTTTTGGCCGTAAAGATTTCTCTTTGAAATCCTCATAGCCCTGCATTATTAAAACCTGTTCCTCCTGACTGAAATATACGGACCGCCATCTATCCATTTTATCCGGAAGAGGCGTCAAATGACGCGTCAAACGCCCCCTTTCGTGTGAACGCGCACAGAGCAGAAAGCAGAAAGCCGCGGTTAACAAAGATAGTTGATAACCACCGTCGTGGTACCAGTTATCTCTGATGGAGAGTTTCAGGTTTGTTAAGCCAGCTCACCCAAAGAAAGCCTGGCTGTGTTCAACTTGCTTCGTAGTATACCCCTCAGAAGACAGACAAAGTGAAGCAAACATTTGTCTAAAACGTTATGTTCTGGCACAGGAGTAAAATGGTTGTTTATCATCGCTTGACTCATGCTGACTTGTTTGTGATGACTGTAACGTTAGTTTTATGTCTGACTGAGAAAACTGAAGCACCTGCTGTTACCTTTATCCAGGGGTGTCAAACTGCATTCCTGGAGGGCCACTTTCCTGCATGTTTTAGATGTTTCCCTCTTCCAACACACCTGATTCAGATGATCAGGATCGTTATCAGGCTTCTGCAGAGCTTGATGATGAGCTGATCATTTGAATCAGGTGTGTTGGAAGAGGGAAACATCTCAAGGAACGCAGTTTGACACCAGTGCTTATCGACAAAATGACCCAGATAAACGTTGCTACTTTAAAAGCTAGTGTGCCATAGGCTACATGGCAGACCATGCATGTAACGTTAACATTAACATTCCTTTGTGCTAGGTTTTAATTACTTGAATGCTATTAAAACACGTCACTTTCGAAGAATGATCTCAGCTTTAAGTCTTCTTTCTCCTAGATGTTAGTGTATTATCTAATATGGTCAGGGCTTTAACGTTACCTTCATCTGAATTACAAACATTACCAACGTAACGCTAGCAGTTAGCACTACTTACTGCAGAGCTAGTTTCACAATAACCAAGCGATGGACGGCAGGGCACATACAGAACGTTATGACAATTTCAACATGGTGACCAACAATTATGAAAACACAGAACGACATTAATAACAATCATTGAGCAGCAGCATTTTACTTATCTCTCATTAAACTCTCCCAAAGAAACAGCAGTCTGTCAGCTCGAATCAAAACGGTCCCTCAGAAAATATTGTCCGTCGCATTTCCATTGTGGGTTAATGTGTTGTGTTGTGAGTTTTGCAATAGCGTGTCGCACTTTTCTGTTGTGTTTAACTGTACGGGCCATCGTATATATGAGAGTTTGCTGATAATAATATACTGGTGTCAGCAGAGACTAAGCAAGGCTGTCGCTTCGGTCAGACTTGTTCTTTGCTCCTGACATGACATCACTGTGGCAAGCAAACACATTTACCACCATTACTCGCATCATGAAGTCACACTTCTTAACCAAATAGGGATGTAACGATACGTAAAATTTGATATCTTGATTATAGTGACTGAATTATCACGGTTTACGATATTATCGCGGTATTCTTAATTGCTGTACAAATGTCCAAAAAACACGAACATTAAAATCATTTCACAAAATCTTGTGATTTTCTTGTCATACTAAAACATTAGAAGCCAAAAAATCTTATCAAAATGAAACTTTCACATCCCATTGACGTTTATAGACGTCATTTGTGTCTAATATTTGTCTAATATTGTTACTGGGGTCGCTAGACAGAGCATCACAATGAATATTAGAGTTTTGGACATTGTAGTTAGTGTCCCGATCCACCAGAGGGCAGCATCGCCACTCTCTATAAAGCCGCCATTTGCCCCTCCCCGAGGGCATCTGCGAGTGAGAGAGAAGATGGCTGCCGCATTCTACTGCAGATTACGAACGAACGGCAAACGGTAGGAACAAAATTCTTTTTTCTGAGGACAGAAGAGACTCTCCCCTTTATTCAGTGGGGCTTCGGTGTTCACATAGTCATGAAATACGATATTATTTTGGCTTCGGTAGATCGGTAAACGGACTCTGAAGCGGGCTGGCAGTGAATGAGTTAAAAGGGCAAACAACTGGCACAGAAAGAGGTTTTTATTTTAAATGAACAAAATAATTAACAGGAACAAAGCTTATTTGTCTGGTGCAAGTTTAAATAAACACTTTAACAATCATAGTAGGTCAAAAATTGCAAACAATTATCAGGAACAAAAATTATAGCGCAACTTAAAATGAAATAAACTTTGGACTTTAAGCTGAACCTTAAATAAGTATAAATGTGCAAATAAAGAAACAGTGCTAATATCTGTGCTAGGCTAATATCTGGGATATTAGCCTAGCTAGGCTATATTAGCTAGGTTAATATCTGGGATATTAGCCTAGTTTCTTGGAAATTAATTGTTACAGTATGTATGAGAGTATTTCCAGTTATATATGTGAGACCATTTCACAAGCATCTATGGAAGGAACATTTTTAACAGCTTATATGAGCAGATTTAAGGAGTATGTGTAAAAGCTTTTCAGGAGTTTCTGTCAGCACATTTCATTTGTGTGTGTGTGAATTGAAATGATTCCAGTTGTATGTATAAAAGGATTTTCCTCATATGTGTGTGAGGTTTTCAGTATAGTATGTGAGAGAGTTTGATTTGAAAGAAATTAAATGAATGAAAAATACTTTATTTATTCCATAAAGGGAAATTCAACAATGTGTGTATACATGCTAATTCAGAAAAGAAATTATTTTGGGGGGTGAGGGAGGGGTGGCCCCTCTCCACCCCGCCCCAACTTGGAGATTAAGGTAATTTTATTTAATTTTATTTTCTACATAGCACCTTAGCAGAAATCATTTAAAGTTACCTTTCCTACAGAGCAGATCTATATCTTCTTTTATTAAACAAACTACATCGCCTCATGTTGTTTTTATTGACATGACAGCACGTCTCTACATGGTTGCTTCTCCTCATCTCTCTGTATCATGAATAGTAGGACACTATGCAGTCATTGAATCAGGGTTTCCGTTGTCCGGTAATTGCCGGACTTTGTCCGGTAAAATATGCGGAAGTCCGGGATTTTATAATCTCTCCGGTCAAAATGTCCGGTGAAAATACTCCTCCCAAGCACAATTTCAGTTGTAATAAAATGGGTAATTTCCACATCATTTTATGAAAAACGCCTCGGGGTTCTCCCAGAGGAGCTGGTGGAAGCGGCCGGGGGGAGGGAGGTCTCTGCTGAAGCCGCTGCCCCCACGACCCGACTTCAGATAAGCGGAAGCTAATGGATGGATGGATGGATGGATTTTATTAAAAAACATATACTTTTTTTACAAATGAGTAGTGTGTGAGGACAAGTCGGCTCCAGCCACAGCTCCACTCATTGATGCCACAGGTGTGCAGAGACGTCATCTCCGTAATGACAGCGCTTCGCGGTTATGGAGGCTTGAACTTCTCAACGTCCTGTGAAGTTCTCATCGGGGATTTCAGTGAAATCTACCCCGAGTGGGCTCAACTGGCCCAGATAGCCTGCTGATCCCTGTCTCCAGTGTGCCAGCAGAGAGAGGTTTCCCTCTGCAGAACCGCATTAAAACAGCGCAGCGGAGTCAGAAGAGCGCAAGCTTATTTATTTATTTTTTTAAGTTACGCTCGTGAGTCAATTGACGGGACTTATTTTATTTGAAATAGCCTGTTTTTCAATAAAAACACTATTAAATGACTTGCATTGATATCGTACTACTGCATATGATTTATTTTTAACCTCAGTAAATTCATATAGCCTATGTGACAGGAATTTCAAACATTTGTCCGGTAAATTGAAAACCTGCCGGTCACATTGTCCGGTGCCAATTTTTTCTAGCGGAAACACTGCATTGAATTGACCTGCTCTTCCTGCTCTCCAGCGAAGGCGGACGCTTTTCTGTGAGCTCCTGCCCCTCTATCTGATCCTCGCTGCTCTTTGTGCGGTCTGTGTGTTTTTTTTGGAGCCTCATACGGATAAAATCTGAATATCTAAATCAACCATGGATCTGGTTAGCTGGTCTCTCAATGCAATTGATCAAATTTTTTCTACAAGGAGGGAATCGATAGGTGAGCCTTCATGTCCAGATGGCACAGAGCCAGCGGGGTACGTTCAAGATACATGGAGGAAGTGGCGCTTGAGCTGCCAGGCTCCTCTGTTCATCGAGGACGCTGAAGATGTCTACATATTTGGATTTATGATCATCGGATTCCTGCTGTTTGGCGTTGGCGGATACCTGATGTATCCGAAAATTAAGCGCACGGATGCTGCTATTCTGGTCCTGATGTCCGTGTGCGTGGAGGTCAGTCGTGCTGTGAGTGCCGAGACTGTAAAAAGAGACGAGATGAATCGGAAACTGGACGTGATTCACGGCGTGAACCACCGACAGCTTCAGATGCATGAACTCATAGGGGAAAATGGATAACAACTTGGGGTCACTACATGCACTACTTAGGGAGAATGGACACGAATAATTCGGACTTTCGGATGATTTCCCACGAGAGAGAACCAGCAAAGGACTTAAGGCAGGCAAAAAATTCACTGTCAGTCTGACCGAAAACAATCTCTCTTATCTGAATCTGGCTCCCCTGAGCGGCCTTGGCCAAGGCCGAACTGAAAAAGAATCTCACCGAGGTCTTATCCGAAGTAGGCTCCCCCCCCACTCCATTGCCTTTCCCTGACTCTCAACGTCCTCGCTGGATCCTGGTGTACTCCCCCACGTGGAGTGGACTGATTGCACTGCGCGCCACCAGCTGCGTGCCACCGGGCGAGCGTGCACGGGCCGCTTGGCTGGGACCTTTTTCCTGATATGATGTCTTGTCTTGTACTAAGCTTGTTATGCCTGTGCTGAGTTTTTTTTTGTGAATCCCACAACATGTACCTCTGATCAAGGACATGTGGTGTGAGACACCTGTTTTTTATCCTCTCCCCCCCCCCCATCCCCTATGTGGTCATATTTTCCTCTGTTAAATTGAAGCGCTCTTATAGCGCTGACCCAAGCACCGTTGACTCCTGTCCATATGTTGTGTTGTTTTTGTATGTTTCTCTTGGACGGTGAACTGGGAAGTCAAATTCTGCTGTGTTGGGACGCTGGCTCAGTGGCGACAATAAATTTGATTTTGATTCTGATTCTGATTCTGATGAGCTCCTCTCTAGACCAAATTACTTCAAGGACAACCTTGGGACCGTCTTGTTAAGGAGTGGCTGAAAATTCTAAGCTTCCAAGCAGACTTCACCTTTATGCTGTTGTGGGACCTTAGGAGAGCTGTGCGTACACAAATGCCTGCAAACATCAATGAACTTAAGCTACATTCTAGCTTACATTCTGGCCAAAAGTCCTCCATACTGACTTCAGACTCTTCATGTCATACAGAAAACCATTATTTCAGTATATTGTTACTCAAGGTGATCAAGCAGCTACTTAATGTGATGCACTTACTTTTTGGCTTCTCTACATTTTGGCTTAGATTTTGTTAAACAATGACATATTGTAATACGTCATGTTATTATCTGCAGTTTGTCATCTTAAAAAAAATCGCTTTAAGTGTCAACTCCAATTTTACTACTTTTTACTACTACTAATTTTATCCATGGAGGAAATGACAAATACTAAAATAACCTTGCTTTGTATAGGCTTTTTTTGTTTGTTTGTTTGTTTATTTCTCCCAATACATGCACACAACACTTCCAGCACATACCCACTTCAAATAAAGTAGTGCTTCTGTTTCTAAAATCATACCCCAATGAGCCGAACATCCACCGAGTGGTGGAGTTCCGTGTCCTGCCCAAGGACATTTCAACACAAGGTGGGGATGGGAATTAATCAACTGGCCTCTCAGTTTGAAGACAATCTACTTTAGCCATGACTGCTCTAAATGGATAACAAAATGTTCACTATTGGTCTGGACTCCAGCAGGAAGAGCCCAGACCTAAAATCTTTCCGAATTCATAAAAGGAGCTAAAAAGAAGAGGAATAGTAGACTGAATCCCAAAGACCCATATGTGTCTGTTTTATTGCTGTGACTACAAATTAGAATGACAATGATTTGTCAATGAAATTTTCCTTAAAAATGAGCAAAAATGTCCTTTCATGTGTGTAATTTCTAGCTGATAGTGGCATGTGTTTGAATGATTTGGGGCCCAATATTATGTCTCCAGCAACATACGTCATGTGAATGTTTGAATTATATATTGGATCTCAAGAGACTTTCTGAAAGCTGAGTGATTTAGTCATCACTGCCTTCATTCGCCTGTCAGTGACATCTGTCCATGAGTGAAAAACACACAAGCAAACACACTTACAGAAATTGTCAGGTTCATCTCATATTTCTTCCTGAGTGTCCCCAGCAGACACTCTGCCATCTGCCAAACTTCACTGTTGAAACAGATATAAATAATGCTTGTTTCGTGTGAGTGGGACTTCTGTGTGTTTATGCACTTGGAATAGCAACATAATGACATGTCGATCCAGAACAAAAATGCTGGAACTATAATGATGTTTTTCTTTTTCTCTTTGTTGATGTCATGTTTGTTTTTACAGCTTTACATTCTATTTGATCTTTATCTTTTTACTTCCCTTCTAATATCTATTTTTCTTCCACTTTGACTTTTATTTTCTCTTGCATAACCTTGCTTTTTTAAAACTTTCTTTTTTTCTGGCTCCTTTGTCATGTTTTTTTCATAATTTCTATGAAATTCTGTCGTCTCATGTATATTTCATCAATTTGTTTCTACTCTCCTCTTCATCATTGTGTCACTGCCTCTCATATCTTTGGATTTTCCCTTCCTTCATGGCATCCACTTTACATGTAGTCAGTGATTCATTCAGTGCTTCCTCTTCAGGATATAAAGCTGTAGGTTATTAAGGGTGCTCATGCTCATAATTTTCAAAAACATGCTTGAAGCAACTTTTAACTCATGGAAATATTTATTTTCAACCTAGATTTTTCTTTCAGATTTCTGGTTCCATATGCACTTTTTAAGCATGACCTTGATATTTTTTGGTTCAATATTTAATGAGTCAAATTACACATCAACAAGCTGTTCGAATCTCAGGCTTAGATACCTGCAACCAATCAATGCAGTTAGTCAGAATAATACTTCAAAATTCTGCTTCTTTTGAGATGCATGGTGGTCTAAAGGAAAATTCTGTTTCAATGTCACTTACAAGCTTTATAGCATCGATTTACAATACAAATTGCATCTAGGTGCTTTTTAGAGATCCAGAGCATGACCCCCGAGCAAAGTATTATAAACTATAGTTAATATTATTCAATCTTAATTTGAGAAAACAATGGACAAGTAAACTCCCCTTAGCGGGAGAAAAACCTTTAAGCCTAACAGCAGCAAGGAAGAGGAAAGAAATCTTGAGCAGGACCTGACTTATAAGGGGGGACCTTCCTGCTGAGAACCAGCTGGGTAAAGGAAGAAAAGAGGAGGGAGATAGGACAGAGAGGTTGGAGGACTGAGAGAGGAAAGGGCACAGATACCTGGTAACTGTAATATATATAAGACAAAATATATTAATAGGAAAATATGAGCAGCTGACCCTGGCCAATTGAGAATGGGGGTGATAATAACTGATGATAATATTTACCATAGTTATTGGATTGTTTTATTATTGGTGTTGTTAATTTTACTATTGGTATTATCAATATTATCAATTTTTATCTTAATTATATTTGTGTTGATGCTTGTGTGTGTGTGTATGGGTGTGTGTATGTGTGTAAATATGTATTAATGTATGTGTGCATATGTAAATGTATGCATAATACAAGTGTGTGTGTGTCCACATATTTTTATAAATGTGTGTGTGTGTGTGTGTATGTGAGTATGGAAATAAGTGTGTTGGGGTATATCTATGTGAATGGATAAATATTGCTTTCAGTATAAGTATGTTGACGATGAATTGTTGTATTGTTTGTATCTTACAGTATATTATATTATTGGTATAGATTTAAAACCTAGGTATAAAAAAAATTATACCCCTTAGACCCTACTGATTTATTAATATTTCTGTATATATATATATATATATATATATATATATATATATATATATATATATATAATTTTTGTTTGTGTTTTGTGCAGCCCTAAATTGTATACATCCTTATGTGAATATGCATAAATGGGTGAGCAGTTATGTGTATGCTGTCTACATGTATGTATACTCATATTATGTACACATCCATATGTATGTCAATCACAAGGTTCATGCACATGTTCATATATGTACATTTTTTTTATATCAATGAACATTTATCCATTCCCCCCAAGACCTTTTTTTTTCTTTCAATGTATAGTAGTGGTCATTTATTGTTGTGCTGGTAGTGTCATTCATATGAACAAACTCAAATATCTTACTTTAAAAAAAATGAACAGAATCAAAACAAGTAGTTGGGTATATTTCAATTGGTTGAATTGACAGAACCGGGAAAATCACAATTTTTTGGATGTACATTAACAAATAAAGTTCTCAAAGGTAAAAAAAGAGTGGAATAATTTTTGTTTACTTAGTCACAGAATTGTATTGGTTGGAAATGTAGTCAGTAAGAATGCTGTAGTAATACAGGGATCTACCACTGACTGTCATTGCAAAAACATCTCTACTAATTTTCACGCTGTCACAAAATTATACATTGATATTTGAGTGAAAGTCTTATTTTAAATTTTCAGTAGACACATTTTCCTCGGGTTGCCTTTGTCCCTGCTTCTATTTACCAGTATAAACACATTGAATGTACAATTGTTGTAAAAACTACAAGGGACATATACATATAAAAATCTAAAAATTGAAAACTTGTTCTGGATTGGTTTATATACATATAATGTATGTATATAAATACATACAGTGGCTTGTATTAATCACGTTATACCTGTTATGTATGTGAAATGTGTTTTTTTCTTTGTTAGTTTTTTTTAATGCATCTTCGCATAATAACCATTAACGTTTAGTTTCATTTTTTGTTTAATTTAGGTGAACATCTAGTTAATCAGGTCCATGTTTCCTAACTTGGATTGTGGTCACATTAAAGTGAATAGTAGTTTTGTGTTCTGTAACTGATGTTTCTTCTGACAGACAGAAATGTAGTACAACTGACCTGTTGGAGGAGGGATATTGAGGTTCGCTTCAGCATACGACTGTCAATTGTGTAAAATTATTTATTTAATACACAAGCCACGAAAGGGTCACATTTAATCTTTTTGCTTTCTTGCTGAGTGTATGACAGTTTGTATATAAAATGTGTTATGACATATAATCCAAGAGAGAATAATATTATATCAATAAACCTTTCCTCACTTCATTCCTAAAGACAAACCAAGATAACTTTGTGATGGAACAAGAAGTGTGTGTATGGTTTGGCTTCATTGTGATGGATTTGTAATACCTGTTGTGTGCGTGGTGTCTTTTTCTTTTAAAATGAAGTGGGATAGGGGTTGCTGGACAGCTCGCTTACTTGAGCAGGCACCGTATCTACAAAGGCTGCAGTCCTCATGTACTGGGTCCAGATTTGACTCCTGACTCCTTGATCATAGTATATCCTATATATTAGGGATGCACCGAAATGAAAATTCTTGGCCGAAACCGAAAACCGAAAATGAAGAAACCAAGGCCGAAAACCGAAACGCCGAAATAAATTATTATGCCAATTATTAGTACCATTGCATTCATGGCTATGACTGTGTACTAACCTCACTAAAATCAAGGCATTACCATTGCATAAATTAATATTGATGCTACAAAGAATAAATTAATTGCAAATTATGAAAATATTTATTAGCACTGACATTACAAACAATGCACAATATAAAACAAAATTCAAAATAAAATGTTTAACTTGACCCCACTCAGGTGTACATTAAATAATAATACAGGCTGACTGGCCTGCTGAAAGATTGTAAAAATGTTCTCTCATAAAAACACAGTGCATTTAAGTCAAGTGCATTTAAAAAAAATTCTCTGTAGGACTACAACAAAAATATCTGCAGCTATAAGCTCATGGACGTGAGCTGCAACAACATTAAACAGCTCAGGTCAGGGGCAAAAATCCCATTTTATTTGGGGGGGGAAAATAAACAGTAAAATTTCAGAGAGTAATTCCTGGGGGGACATGAAAATAAATGCGCTCTCTCTCTCTCCTCTCTCTCCTGCTCCTTTGGAACTTGCCTTGCAGGGTTGAGCCCACAGCCTGTGAATGTTAGAAAAAGTAATAATAGTAGTTGTAGCATTGTTGTGTATCAGTGCATATTCTACCCGTATACAGGTTTTTCAATGTTCAAACTGAAAAATCAACAATGGTATTAGGTGGTATTATTATATTGTAGTGTTGTATTTTTGACAAACAAAATACAACAACATATTACAACTACATCATTAAATATGTCAACTTAAAAATGCAAAAATAAAATACAATTAAAAATCCCTTCCACATTTAAATGACACACTCTCTGACACACGGAGCTGCAGGTAGCCCTGCCCGTTAGAAACAGCATGTGGACTAAACCACTTTGAGAATTAGGGGGGTCGCAATGTTTCAACAATTTAAAAAAAAAGGCTTTTTACGTTTATAATTTGCAGCGCTTGTGCTGTACTTTTATTGAACATGACTATATTATTATTCAATTGTTTTTGTGTGCTTACAACGATTTTTTTGGGGGGACAACTTTGTGGAAGGGGGGGACACGTCCCCTGTGTCCCCCCCGGGATTTCCGACTATGGCTCAGGTAAACACACGTCTGCTCGGTATGGAATAACGGGGCTCAATGTGCTCGATCAGCCTACGAAATCCCACATCCTCTACAACAGAGAACGGCTGATCATCTAAGGCAATGAATTCCATTATTTTTTGTGTAATGCCCTTTGCCTTGGCACCATCACTGGAAAACTTTCTTGCCTTTTCAAATACGTCCGCCACAGACGGAGTGGGTGCGCTCAGAAGGATTTTCCTTTTCTGTGCCGCCGCCTTCTCATATTTAGAAAGGCGATAGGGATGTTTGGATTTCAGGTGATAAATCAAACCCGACGTGGAGAAACTCGTTGCAGATTCACCCCCTCTTGAAATTTCAGCGTTACATGTTTTACAAATCGCTATCCGTGGGTCTTTCTCAGATATATTGAAATACGTCCACACCACAGACATGTTGGCCCCAGACAAGCGCGTGCTGGCCGCGGTTTTTGTTCGTCATCACAACATCCTGTTTCGGCCGTGTTGTTTCGGTGATAAAAGTCTTTCGGCCGAAAACCGAAAATGCACTTTTGGGCCATTTTCGGCCGAAAATTTTCGGTGGCCGAATTTTCGGTGCATCCCTACTATATATGGCCATTGACTGGTATGCATTAAAAATGGTGCCAGAGGCCATGTTCAGTAAGTACAAATGCTCCTTTTTTGATACACTTTCTGTATAGTTACAAGAGTTAAAAATGACCTCTGTTCCTCTGTAGAGAACCTGTCCACACCATCACTGTGGAAATGCATTTTTGAGTCTTGTCAGAGGCTGACTTGGGGTTGACTTACCTCTGGAATATACCTTGATATGGAAAACACTGACAACGCAAATAAAGTGAAACTCTTCTTAACCAAACTACTTATCTGAAATTGTGAACTGACACAATAGATGATAAATATCAGGGTAATATTTTAGCTGAAGTAAATGGTTAATCATAAATGGTAATAGTTAATAGCATTGCTGAATTCTATAATTTGCATTCTCGTACGTCTTTAATTGAAATTAAACATTTAAGTGCATTTTAGAAATGCAATTCTTTTGCAAATGTGGAACACAAGAAGAGGAAAAATAAATTTACTAGTGATAAGTGCTTATGTTTGACAAATCCTGTTGTTACTTTATGTCTGAAAGGCAGTCTCCAGCTAGGAAGCTGTCTTTTCACGCTGTCTTCCTTACAACCATTCACCAGGTTGTTTCCATCTTATTTTAAGCAACAGTCTCTCTGCAGAAGAAGTTGCCTGGGGTTGGCTCTGCTGTTAAGATGCATTATTTGAAACTGTCAGGGCTGAAGATGAAGCTATTTTTAACAAGACAACCCGCTGAGTTTTCACAAGTGTCAACATCTTGTCCTGAGCAGAAAAAGAAAGGGAGGGAAAAAAACTGGAATTAAAAAAAAGGGAAGAGCTGCTCCCTTAATCCATTAAAGGAAAGCCATCTTTGAAGCGAGGGTGTGATGACCCTATTGTATTTCAAATGTTTATTGTTGTTGTTGTTGTTCTTCGATGAAATGAATCACCCTTTTGGAGGCTTGAACATGCCGAAAAACTCAGAAAATTTTGCACACAAATCAGCTGTGTGTGAAAATTATGAATTTTATTGGTTTCGGACATAGGCACACAAAAATGGGCTCAATGGCACCGCCTACTTTCATTTTATTCAACAAGCTCCACCATACGCTTTGCATAAATTAAATAGATAAAAGTTGTGTGACTGTATCTGCCTGGACATCAGATCTCTCCGTTTTCATATTTGGGTTTGGGTTCGGGTTCATATTTGCTCAAGATGGTAAAAAGCTGTTTTACTTATAGACTTGATGTGGCAGGTTAGAACTCAGCTCTGAGTAGATCCCTCACCTGTCTTTTTTTTTGTATTCACACCTCTCGATTCAAGCTGGGCAGCAATTTTGTCTTTTCCTGTTTTATAATCAAATAGAATTATCTCTGTATTGTCTTTATTCCTGACTGGCTTGGGAAGGCGGTGGACACCTGGATGGGCAGCTTTAGTTTCTTTTAGTTTTTTTCTTATTTGTTGTTAAATCAAATCTCATCAGAGAAAATGTCGCTGACAATACTCAAAGTTCCGCTTTCAGGTTTCACTTATGATAAATTACAATGCACGTGTTGTCAAAAAGTCTAAATGCAATAGTATTTTGGGCCACACTGAATCAGAAATCAACGCTACAGTGTGAATTGTATTAGCAACATGAACCCCTTCAGAAAAACATGAGGGTATATTCCACTTTACTTCCCTCTGTGATCACCCTGATTGTGATCACCCTGATTGTTGGCACCTGCCTCTCATTTGTGCCTTTGTGTATTTAAGTCTAGTCTTCCCCTCTTCCGCTGCCAGATCATACTGTTGGCCTTGTCTACCGCCACACTATGTGTTTCTTCGTGTTTCCCTGATTCGATCCTGGCTTTGTTGGTTTCTTTTTCCTCCTGTGCTGTCCCAACATTTTGGATTTATCTTGTTTTATATGTTTTTGGAGTTTTTTGAGTTGGAACCTCTCTCCTCTCCTCCCTTTTTGAGTCCACCTCACCATCGACCACCTCCCGACTCCACACCTTATGACATAATCTAGCTATTATGCATTTTGCAAGCAAAATATTTAAGTCAACAATGAGTTTTGCGAGTGGTATTCCTCATCTATGTGTTATTGGGTATAGATATAGATTTTAGGTTTCAGTGATAAATCTACTGAAACCACCTTCTGAAGCAACCTTTTTCCAAAACTCTGCCACCCTGGTCCAATCTCACACTCAGTGGAATAGTGAGCTTGATGTAAAGAGCTATACTGTAGCATCTAAGTATTTGAAGAAGTGTTTTTTGGGAATGCCATATAAAGTAGTAACTTCAGTGAAAGACGTTACCATGATGCACTGAACATCTTCACCCTGGCTCTCTCATCTCAGTTTGAGATTGTCCTGGATCATTTAATAGCATTAATAGTATCTGTCTTCGATCGTCTCTCTGCCTTCTCCTTTTTGCAGGTGCTACCATGTGTTCTGTGTTCTAGATGATGGGCAGCCTCGTAGTTCAGTGACTGGCGCTGTTGCGTTAGATCTTGGTTCAACTGGAGTGGGTGGAGTGTGCATGTTCTCCCTATGTCTGCGTGGGCTTCCTCCTGGTTTTCCGGTTTCCCCTCACAGTTCCAAAATCATGCTGTAATTGGTAATCCTAAATCTCACCTAGACTATATGTACAACAAGTATAATCTACTTTAATGTGAGAAGTTGGTCTTAAGCAAATTTTAGCAGCGTTTCAATTGAAGGAAAAAAGCTAAATTTGTTTTTAAACTGATATTGCATTTCTTCCAAGTGGTTTTCATACACAGACTTAATAATGAATTTATTTGTGGACATTTAAAGAAGCTTACAAATGAGCTTAAACATCTATATTTATATTTTATTTATATACATTTTTTGCTACAATTTAGCCAAATCGTTCTTCATTCAGGTCAGTTATGCATATGCACAAGATGCAACAATAGTGGAATCCGTTAGTAGAAAGGAAAAAAAATTAGAGATCATACGACTTTTAGAGGATGAAAATCTGCTAGGAATCTCTCGGGAAGAGGTAGATGAAGGTCATTTTCCAACCTGCTGGGAGAAATTTATTCTTTAAGGGTGTGATTAGGACTGTACAGATTGCATTGCCACTTGGCTGAGAGCCAATCATAATAGGATTCATTTATCACCCTCCAGCACTGATCTTGTAAACTAACCGCTTTGCTCCTGAACATGAAGAGGATGTTCATTAAACTAGGGTTCACATTACATCTAGATATCCTTGAAAAAAACTCAGTAAGAGGCGACATCATGAATACAAAAAGAGGGCATCAACTGATACATAAGGCGCAAATAGTACACCAGGGAATACATAGTGTCAATTTTTTTCAATTTGTGTTCTGTCACATGGTCTCCATGTGTGTCTGTTTAAAAAAAAAAAAAAAAAGGACGACAAAGAAAAGCAGACTTCTGTTTCTGGGACACTCCTAACCCTTTCCACTGTGCCTCTGGTAGGACCACTATCTTTGACTGGAATGGTGAGGATTCACAGCTGTTTTGTGGTACTTTTATGCCCAGTGTCAATAAATCGCCGAGCTGTGCATTTGCATGTGCTTTGTATGCTTTTAAATTTTTTTCTTTTTCTCTGTATTGGCTTCTTTAATGCAGTTGAATGTTTAGACGGATGATCATCTTTACTTCTACATTATCTGGGTGAGTTTAGTCCAATTATAAACAGTTCACTGTAGTTTGATTTCAACTGGAGAAGGGTGAATACATGCATTTTAAAAACTATTGTTTCGATGGGACTATTGCAATAATACTTTTTAGAAAAGATGTGATGTGTATAAAGGCAACAGCACTGCCAATAGTAACTGGGGCACTT
This sequence comes from Hirundichthys speculiger, assembly GCA_018398805.1. Classification (NCBI taxonomy): domain Eukaryota; kingdom Metazoa; phylum Chordata; class Actinopteri; order Beloniformes; family Exocoetidae; genus Hirundichthys; species Hirundichthys speculiger. Next base: position 37,846 of record JAGFBZ010000737.1, on the reverse strand, counting down.
GGGGATGTAACCCCCAAGCTTAATGGATGGCTCCGGAAGATAACAGGAACATCGGAGATCTCTATCCAGAATAGGGCAATTTTAGAAACAGCTGAGATCCTGTGCTAAACCCAGACTCCGAGGCCTGATTAACAGTTGGCTTGTACTGTTTAATTACACGAGTGAGTACAGCTTCCATTTTGACTGCTCCATGTTCAGGGTCGCCACAGCAAAGTGATCTGCATTCGAAGCTTGGCACAAGCTTGGCAAGTTTGCCAACTTGTGTCCTTCCTGACACAACCAGGATTCAAACTATGAACAAATATTCCAGATCTACAGGCCTGGCCAGCAGCTGGATTCAGATATACACTACATTCAGACTGATGTAGCACTGCATTCATTTGACTGAGGTCTGTATTTAATTAATAACAAGACTTCTATATACACAATAGCAGTAGTAGCAATAATAAAAACGGCTACCATGATGACATGGATGTGTATCAGAGAACACAAACAACTGGCTAAACTTAGCTTTTTCAGAGAATTGTCATGAGGAAGTCTTTTGCAACTACACTATATTGTCAAAAGTATTTGCTTACCTGCCTTGACTCACATATGAGCTTTAGTTCATCCCATTCGGAATCAGTATGACGTGCTTTAGAACAGCTTCAATTCATCTGGGAAGGCTGTCCACAAGGTTTAGGAGTGTGTTTATGGGGATTTTTGGCCATTCTTCCAGAAGCGCATTTGTGCCCTCACACACTGATGTTGGCTGAGAAGGCCTGACTCTCAGTCTCTGCTCTAATTTATCCCAAAGGTGTTCTATCGGGTCGAGGTCAGGACTCTGTGCAGGCCAGTCAAGTTCATCCACACCAGACTCTTCCATCCATGTCTTTATGAACCTTGCTTTTTGCTCTGGTGCACAGTCATGTTGGAAGAGGAAGGGACCAGCTCCAAACTGTTCCCACAAAGTTGAGAGCATGGAATTGTCCAAAATGTCTTGGTATGCTTCACCAAACTTTACATTTGGCACAATGCAGTCAAGTGCAACCACCAAACCCAGACTCTTCCATCAGATTCCCAGATGGAGAAGTGTGATTCATCACTCCAGAGAACATTCCTTCACTGCTCTAGAGTTTAGTGGTGGCTGCTTTACACCACTGCATCCAACGCTTTCCATTGCACTTAGTGATGTACAACTTGGATGGAGCTGCTCAACGATGGAAACCCATTCATGAAGCTCTCTGCACTGTTGTTGAGCTAATCTGAACGACACATGAAGTTTGGAGGTCTGTAGTGATTGACTCTGCAGAAAGTTGGTGACCATTCTTGACTCCCTCGGTTTACGTGTCCTACCACTTCATGGCTGAGTTGCTGTCATTCCCAAACACTTCCATATCCTTATAATACAGTTGACTGTGAAATATTTAGGGGGCAGGAAATTTCACCACTGGATTTGTTGCACAGGTGTCATCCTATTACAGTTCCTGAGAGAGACCCATTCTTTCACAATGTTTGTAAAAACAGTCTGCATGCCTAGGTGCTTAATTTTACACAGCCGTGGCCACTGAAGTGATTGAAACACTTGATTCTGATAATTTGAATGGGTGAGCAAATACTTTTGGCAATATAGTGTATTTTTTTGATACAGCAGTAACTAAGTAGTAACAGAGTAGATTAGTCTATTATTGTACAAGCAAAAACATGCAGCAGTCTGCAGACTGCTACTTGCACTGAGATAACAGAAATATTTATTATAACCTCAGTGTTATTATGCCTCATTGCACTGCAGTTGAACAGTTACACATCTCCAGTAGCATAACATAAGAAAAATAGGTCAGATATTTTCATCAGAAGACAGAAGGATGGGCACAATAAAGCAAGGGGGGGGGGGGTTGTTAATCTTTAAGGCAGAGCACAAGGAAAGGGCATCAAGGATGTTGATGTGCATGTAGGAATCTCTTTTTCGCTATGATGTCAGGGAGAGAAATAGAGAATGGATGAGGCAATCAGCGTCGCACCCCTCCAGCATGTGGCATCCTAGGCAACCACCTATATTGCTTATGCCTAGAGCCAGCCCTGATTAAAACCAATCCTCAAAGCGGATGGGCTACAGCAGCATAAGACCATGCTGGGTACCATTCCTATCAACATAGAACAGGAAACTGAGGCCTCAGTTCACACAGGCTCACCAAAACTGGACAATGGAAAACTGGAAAAATGCTGCCTGGTGTGATGAGTCACAATTTTAGCTGCGAAATTCAGATGGTAGGGTCAGAATTTGGTGCAAACACGCAAGCATCAATCCATCCTGCCTTGTGTGAACTTTTCTTGCTGCTGGTGGTAGTGTAATGGTGTGAGAGATATGTTCTTGGCATACTTTGGGTCCCTTAGTACCAACTGAGTATGATTTGAGCACAGCCTTCTTGAGTATTGTTGCTAGCCATGTCCATTTCTTTATGACTGCCGTGTACCCATCTTCTGATACTTCCAGCAGGATAATGCACCTTGCCACAAAGCTCAAATAATTTCAAAGTGGTTTCTTAAACATGAGTTTGCTGTACTCCAGTAGCCTCCACAGTCACCAGATCTTAATACAGCAGAGCACCTTTGAGATGTGGTCTCATGAGAGATTTGGATAATGGATGTGAAGCTGACAAATCTGCAGCAACTGTGTGATGCTATCATGTTGATATGGACCAATGCTGCTGCGGACTGTTTCCAGTACCTTGTTGAATCTATTCCACAATAAGTTGAAGCAGTTCAGAAAGCAAAAGGGGGTCCAACCTAGTACTAGAAAGGTGCACCTAATAAAATATCCAGTGAGTATATGGTAGGGAGTAACTAACCCTTATCAAGCGCTACATAACACATCATGCACACATTCTTTTGACTTTTGTTAAAAACGGACTAATGCAGAGAGAAAAACTATAATTTGTGTTTGCAGATGTTGTTTGGTTCTCTTTTATCACAATTGTTAAGGCATCCACACTGCATAGATGTGGAGTTGGTGTTTTTACTTTGAAACAAGTACATGACCTACACAAGGTCAAACACCTACTGTCTTCTACACACAAGTACACACACCCATTTACTTATTGTGCATTTTCAGAAAAAAAATCTAATATTCTTTTAATCAGTTCAGATAGTTTTATGAATAAACTGCTTTAATCTTAATGAGTCATATTAGTTATATTTTTTTGATTCTTTTGTTAACTATTTGCATTCTTATTGTTTATTATTTGCATTTATTTTGCAGGACTTAAGTCTGCTGTGATTTCTTTTTTTTTCTTGTTTTAAATGTGAAGCACTTTGGCCACCTTTGTGTTTGTGTAAAGTGCGATATGAAGCTTGACTGAATAAACGGTGGCGCCCAGTTCTAAATTTTCCCATTTTTGTAACTTCCTCATTTCAGTTATGAATAAATGTTCAAATTTTATGATTAATGATTTGAGACTCTTTTCACTGACTAACAGCATTACATTGATACTGAAGGGACCAAGATATTATAGTGTACTTCACATTTTATTTGAACAAATTCAACTGGACACTGACCCTGACTGAGAACCTTCATGAACAATGACATTTGCCAAATGGAATTCTCATTTACTCTTCAATTACTTCTAAATGCACTTAAGTTACTATTGAGCAATTCCAAGATCAAATTCCTGTTATATTCACTTTGTTGTGCTTAAAAAAAGGTATTAAAATGGACAGGACCTAATGTGATCATTAGAGTGAAGATGGATTTTATTTCTTTGGGTGGGCTTTTGGAGAGCCGCAGCTGGAGCCGTCTTGACAATGGCACTAATTGGCTCTCACACTGACAGGCCAGTAAGAGACCAACGCATGATACCATATTTAGGTCTCATATTGGCAGGAAAATCACATTCATACTTGCATGGAAACACTTCCAGCATCACGCAAGGATCTTATCATTTTTATATTGCCTAAACAATGTACACAGCTTTCACAGGTGTCAGGCTAAAATTTATGACATTGCCATTTATTTATACACAAATCTATTCCTTACTTTGTAAAGCTGCATATGACAAAATATTTCTCATATACACAACTATCATCCCTTTTTTGTGTTCTTTGGTTTTTGATTTTCCTTTTCTTTTTTCATTTCATTTCTTTAAAACATTATGTTGTGAGTGGCAATACCCCGTGACTCCCCTGAGATCCAGTGATGTCCATTCAGGGGAAGCAGGGGAGCCAGAGCCTCACCTGTCAATCTGAAAAAAATAATTAATAAATATTAAAAATGTTGGTATTTGTCAGCTGGTATGCATTATAAAACCCTTTTCCATTTGAATCCAATAATTAAAATGATTTTTTTTTTCCAATCAAGAAAAGGAGGATTTCTGGGGCGCCCAGTGGTGCAGTGGTTAGGGCAGGCGGTCCATGCACAGAGGCTACAGTCCTCATGCGGCTGGTCATGGGTTCAACACTAGCCCAGATGACCCTTTGCCGTGTCTCTTCCCCGTTCTCTCTGCCCTGTTTCCTGTCTTTCTTCACTGTCAAAGGCCACTAGTGCCAAAAAAAGAATAGCAGAATTTCCACATGCCCATTTCAAATACAGGGAAGGAGATGCTCCATGAGGCAGCACTTTGCTGGGCCGCTCAGTGGATGGTGTAATCTCTAAACTGTCTTGGTATTCGATGCAAATAGTGACCCACTGTTCCTCTGTATATTGCAAATAAAATGTTTTCTGATAAATGCTCTGTCTTTGCATAATCTGGATAATGTATGAAATGTATTTCTGTAATGGGTGTAGGCTCAGAGATTAATCTAAACTTGAGTAAAAAAAAGTCACTTGGTGAGGCACACAGTACGCCTGCCTCATGGCAGAGGGCGCTGGTGAGCCCACAGATTGTTGTGCAACCTACCACCTTTGTTCGTGTTTATATTTCCTTTACAATCCATCTTATCAAAATGGAAAGGCTACACTTCCAAGATTAGAATATTTGCAAATCTGGACTTTCAATCAAAGCAAGAGGTAATAACTAAAGATAGAGCAACGCCGGAGTTCAAAGATTTGCTAAATTAATTTTCACGTCTAACGAAAGATGCGTCACATGTTTGAGTACAGAATGCTGGTATGAGATTTAAAACATCACCCACTGTCTGTGTGATGGACAGCCACACATGCACATGAAACATCAGGGTAACTTTATTTTAATTGGATGTGTAATTTATAATTTGACCACATGGTAATTTTGATATAGATTATTTATAATGGGTGCACACATTTATTTAGTCCTGCCAATATTACTTTGTAATTTTGGAAATTTATTTTCTTTTTCTGAGTTTGCTAGTGTGTGAGGTGGTTCTTTTCAGTTTGATGGGCCCAGTTTATAATGTGGAGAAACATTTTGAAGCTTTTTACCTATTTTTGTAAATAAATTGGATCCTTTGATGCTTAAAACTCTGTGGGCCCGATCTTCCACCAAACCTCCTAAAGCCATTATTGAGGGATAGCGGGTAGAGGGAGGGGCGTTCCCTCCCAAAGAATGCTATCTTCCACCTCCCTAAACCCGTGATCTTACCTGCACTAACCGCTATATTTATGCATAGGAGTGGTTAGGGCGTTCCACCTGTTTAACCAATCAGTGCGTCAGTAGCCATTGCGTTTAACAGCAGGTTGCGCTACCTGCTACCCGCTATAGAGCATCTTTTCATCCAGATCGGAGCAGCTCTCATGCACAGCTCTACAACAGACTCTGTTGTAGAGCTTCCTCCTCTTCCTTCCTCCTCCTCCTCTGCACTGATATATATATAACTAGCTCTAACTCATGTGGAGAAAATGATTTTATTCTTTTTTTTGTACTCCAAGAAGTTTCAACAAACTGCTTCAGAAAAAAAAGAGCTAGTGAGCTTCCAGGAAAGCATTTCTTAACTAGAAAAGCACTCAGAGAGCGCAGACCCCCGCCATTTCTCCCGTATAGCGATTTACAGATTGCGATAAAATCCGCATTCTGAATCAGATCCGGATCAGCCTTTGCAATTTGATAGAGGGAGGAGTGAAATTTCATGAGGTTTGGGCAATAATTAACGGAGATATTGAGAAACAAAATATCCGGGCCCATTGACCACAATGTTATCGAAAATTTGAAAGTGATCCAGAATCCAGCGAACACTAGTGGCTTTAGTTGGCATTCTGCGAGCACACATGGGAAACCCTTGTGCAAAGAGACATTCGGCAGTCCCTGAGTAGAACCCAGTTCTATATAGCCCTGACTTTGAGAAGCTTTTTGTCTTACAAACAGATGCCTCTGAGAGGAGTAGGAGCTGTCATCCTACAGGAACCACGAGATGACCTGCATCCTGTGGCTTTTATAAGCCGGAAGCTGTTACCCAAGGAGGTTCATTATGCTACTGTGGAGAAGGGAGCTCTGGCCATAAAGTGGGCCCTTGATTCTCTCAAATATTATCTCCTGGGGAGAGAATTTATTCTTCAGACGGATCATAAAGCCCTTCAATGGCTTTATGATGAGGGACACTAATGGCCGCCTCATAAGATGGCACCTGGCCATGCAACCTTTCTGGTTCATGGTCCGATCTAACATATCCAATATAGGATAGGATATCCTATATCCAATATAAGATCCAATATATCTACAAATGGATTCATCCCAGTCTGTCAGACAACCGCTGGGTGAACATAGAAGAAATGCTGTGTAAAGAACTTAAAATCTCAGGCATCCCTTTTCTCAGTCAATCCATCAAACGTCATCCATGCTTCAAAACAATAACAATAGCTTCTACTCTGACTGCCTGGTGGAAATTCTTCATAGTCTTTGCAATGTCTACGTTCACACCCAACTGGAACAACCCTGACTTTGTAAGCAACAAAAAACTAATCAAATTTAATGCATGGGCTGAAAAGGGTATTACCCATCTTAAACATATCTTTCAAATTCAGCAGTCTGGTATTATTTTCTTACCTGATCCAGCAGTATGGCATTGGGAACAATCAGTTCCCGGAATATCTAAAATTGAAATCAGCTATTCAAGCTGAAATTTCCAGCAGGGCAGTCAATCTTTTGTCTTGCAAATTGCAGCTACAGATTTAATCAATAGCTCGACCACAAAAAAAAAAAAAAAAAAATCCTGTCAAAGATATACAAAATTATAGCATATTCAGACAAGACTATGTCCCTCCGACAAATAAAATGGGAAAAATATCTGTCTATTTCTCCAGACACTGGATTCTGGACTCAGATCTGCAAAAATATATTTTTTATGACGAAAAACGCCAACTTACAAACCATCCAATACAAAACTCTACATAGAACTCATTACACAAGACAAAAAATGTTTAAAATGGGATTTACATCAGAGACCTGTCCAAACTGCACACAAAACACACCTGACACATATATTCATGCCACCTGGAACTGCAATCCGGTTAAATATTTTTGGATAGAGGTGACCAAAACACTATCTAATTTTCTGGGCTGTCTCATCCCATCCCCCTAAGAATAACCTCCTCCTTATAGCCCTAACTGTCACCAAAAAAACTATCTTCATGAGGTGGAGCTTATTTTTCGTGGTTAATGGGTTAACGAGCACAAGAATTAAATTCTTGCTGATAGTCACCCCTGTCTAGCCTGACATGGAAATATTAAGTACAGAGATCCCTTATTTTTTGTGGTTAATGGGGACCTTACCCATAAGGCCACCTTCTTAAAGGGGCCAGGCTGGCTCACAACATTTCTTCGCTGTGAGAGAACGTGCACAACATCCTGTGATGTTTCCACAATTTTTTTTTGATTTTTTTATTATATTATATATTTGTGAAAAATCTGTGAATAGCTAAAACCGGAACTTAAAGCACGAATTGGCAAGGGATCACTGTACACTTATCTGTTTGGAGAAACTTATCAGATCAAATCTCTTCAGCTAACTTATCATCACCCTTCAGTAATATTACTGAACCACAATCTATCTGGTCAGCCTTTATCATCTTTTTAACATAATTCTCCGACTTCTGAGTAATAATAGCTACAATTACCAATGACATGGTAAAGTTATTTTGATTTCCCTTTTCATCTCACCTGTCTGTGCACCAATTATCCATATTAGTATTAATATTCACATTGGTACACATACAAATACATGTCCGTGTTGTAAATAACATTGTTATTCTTAGTATTACTGCTAACCCTGTATTAACTAATTCTCATTTTTTTCTAACTGTGCAGTATATTTACTCCCCAAGCTAGCTACCACAAGGAAACCCCAGACCCTAGTGGATCCCTAGAACCTCCTTTCCACGGCATGCTACTTCTATGCCTACTCACTCCCTTTTAACTTAGCGGCGACCCTTCCGATTTGTCAGGAGCTCTGTGGCTGCCCGCCCTCTCATAGCTGGGGTCTGTCAGGGCCATTTGGGGGCCTATTTTCTGGGGGGTGGTGCTTGTGGACACTCTCTTGCATGCTGACTGGCCTGGCGGCTGCGGGCGTGTGGTGGGCCTGGGTCCTCTGCTGTTCCCCTTCCGGCTCGCCGCCTCGCTGGGGGCTGGGGGGGGGGGGGGGGGGGTGTCCGGTGCCCCGGCCCTGGACTGTGGGCCACTCCACCTTTCTGTTGCCTCTGGAGGGGGGGCTGTTGTGGGCTTGTGGCGGTGGGAGGTTTGGATGGGCTGGATGGGTGGGTGGATGGATGGCAAGAACAACATTAATAATTCAGTCTTTAAAAAACAAATTCTGAACTCCAAAACGTTCAAAGTTTGAACGTTTTGGAGTTCAGAATTTGTTCTGAAAGGAAGAAAATTCCTTTATTTTTTTATTTTTCTGAAGAACAATTCTATTTTGTATTGTGTTTTTTCCTTTTATTCCTTAAAAAAAATGTTTATTTCCTAATTTTAAGAAAAACTTTGCTTATTACTGTTCCATTGTTTCAAAACAAAAATGTTAGTTGTGACAATAAAGGATTTTGCTGTCACTTATAAAGTTTGCTGAAATTCTATCGTAAGTTTTAACAAAAAAGCAATTTCATGACAGATAGAGCTTAATATGAAAAAATATCGGTATCAGTATCGACGATACTGGCCCTATATTTACTTGGTATCGGGTCGATACCAAAATTCTCAGTATCGCCCAGCTCTAGTGGGTGGTTTGACCATCCGCTACCCTCTATCTTAAACCCGCGAGATACCAGTACCGCAAGATACCGAGTTTGTGGAAAGCGCAACTGGCATGTCGGCGCGTAAAAGAGCGCGTCCAAATCGCGTCATTGCGCGTCCATCCAGTCACATGTGGACTGCACAACCGGCTCTACCTCTCGATTATGCATCACTGTATTACTTTCATACGTTATTATTCTCTTAAGGGCAGATGATGTCTGTACAGCTGTGGCATGATCTCATTCAGATGTTTGCTGTGGAGGAAACGAGGAGATCACAGAACTCTGTTGTGGAGTTTCTTGTACTGTGTTCTTATCCCTCTGATACTCTCCTTGCGCTCAGAGCACCCGAGATGCGCTCACTGGTAGAAAGGTAGATGTCATCATACCTGTTCCTCTGGCTCAATGCTCATCCAATGATCTGTTCTGCAGTATTTTAAAAAGCACATCAGCACAGCTGCTTTGAAGCATTTCTTAACTAGAAAAGCACTCGGAGAGCGCAGACCTCCACCAAGCACAACAGTTCTCCCTATATCGTGATTTACAGATTGCTTGAAGGGCTATTTCATCAAAATCCATCCATAACTTTTTGAGTTATCTTGTACACAGACAGACAAACAGACAGATAAACACCGGCTAAAAACACGCCGCAAAAACGTAACCTCCTTGGCGGAGGTAAAAATATTCTTACACAGACAATTCCTATCGGCTACCTGAAAGTCCCAGATAGTTGGTGCGCTCCTGGTAAACACGCTCAGACAGAGCCGCGAGAACCGCCACAAGAACCGCTGGGAGCAGCTATGCGTCTTGGTGCAGCTGTGCGCACAGCCGCTGCTGAGGATATGTTCAAGATAACTCAAAAAGTTATGGATGGATTTCGATGAAATTTTCAGGAGTTGTCAGAAATCTGAAAAGGAAGAACTGATTTCATTTTGGCTGTGATCCGGAAGAAATCCTGGATTCTCGATCACCTTCAATTTTTCGATAACATTGCACTCAATGGGCCGCCCCGGTGGGGCAGTGGTTAGGGCAGGCGGCCATATACAGAGGCTACAGTCCTTGTGTCGGCTGGTTGTGAGTTCAATTCCCGGCTCAGCGACTCTTTCCCGCGTGTCTTCCCCATTCTCTCTGCCCCCCTTCCTGTCTCTCAACTTTCAATACAGGCCACTAGAGCCAAAAAAAAAAAAATAATAACATTGCGCTCAATGGGGCCGGAAATTTTGTTTCTCAACATCTCCGTTAATTATTGCCCACAACTCGTGAAATTTCATTCAGGGATTGACAATGGAAACCTCTATTAAATTTCAGAGGCTGATCCGGATCTGATCCAGAAGGCGGATTTTATCGCAATCTGTAAATCGCTGTATGGGAGAACTGTTGTGCTTGGCGGAGGTCTGAGCTCTCCGAGTGCTTTTCTAGTTAAGAAATGCTTTCCTGGAAGCTCACTGGCTCTATTTTTTCTGAGCAGTTTGTTGAAACTTCTGGGAGTTCAAAAGAAATGATAAAATAAATTGCTCCACATTAGTTAGAGCTAGTTATGTATATATCAGTGCAGAGGAGGAGGAGGAAAAAAGAGGAGGAAGCTCTACAAGCAGAGTCCCAGACCAGCTGCCCATGAGAGCTGCTCCGATCTGGGTGAAAAGACGCTCCATAGCAGTTTGTGGGTACCACAACCTGCTCTTAAAGGCAATGGCTACTGACGCACTGATTGGTTAAACAGGTGGAACGCCCTAACCACTCCCATGCATAATGTATACATAATATAGCGGTTGGCGCAGGTAATATCACGGGTTTCAGGAGGTGGAAGATTGCGTTCTTTGTGGGGGAACACCCCTCCTGCTACCTGCTATCCCTTAATAGCACCTTTTAGGATGTTTGGCGCAAGATCGGGCCCTAAGGACCATTAAAAACAGAGGGTATTTTTTTTTAGTTGGATGGGCTCCATCTCAGTAGGAAAGGAACAGGTAAGTTGATTCATAAACTGAATAAATAAAAAAACACAAGGGAGGCAAATCAGATGAACCTCATCAAAATCAAGACAACCGAAGTAAGATAAACAGAGTATTAAATGTGGTTTGCTAAATATAAGGTTTCTCCCTTTTAAATCTCTTAGTGAAGGACTTCTGGATCATGTAAGTATTATTAAAACAATGCCTCCTGGTTACTTGAATTTTCATATTCCTCAAAGCTAAGGCTGAGGACAAGGAGTGGCATTAATCTACCACTAAAATCTATTAATCAGCCCGAGAACCATCTTTAGCTTTAAGTCTTTTGAGTTTTTCACTTTGGTTTTTCATATATAGTGAGGAATTAATGTTTTTTTCTCGTGGTGTATCATCCACCTTTGCCTTACTCACACACTTCCCCCCTTCAAAACTTATTGGTACCTCTATCATAAGGATCATGTGTTACTGTAATAAAATAATACATTACTTTCCAGGTGCTATGTCATTCATCATCCTGAAAAACCTTATTGATCTGTTGCCTTCACCTCTCTCAACTGTTGTTAGAATTGTAGTTCACATGGGAGCAAATGATGTAGGTCTCAAACAATCAGAACTGGCAAAACTAGATTATATGCAGCTCATAAACTTCCTGAAACAATGTGAAAAGCGGGGTCATCCACAGACATTTTGGGGGGTAGATGCTCAAGCTAAGACAGAAGGGTGCACACAGTTAAATGAAACATATAAAGCCTTAATATAAAACTATAGTATTAGTTGTTCTAATTAGATAGTCATTTATTTCTACAACCATAGAGATAATTATCAGATTTCTTTTTTCTTACATCATGATTTTTTGTGGGAAACAACATTTTGTCTTAAATTGCGAACTTTGCAAGGTTGCAAATTTTGTTGTAAACCTAAAGATTTTGTCATATAATCACAACATTTGGCTGTAAAAACACCAATTTATACTTTTTAACTTAAAATTGCAATGTTTTGTACTAAAATACTGACGTTCACAAAATTACAACTTTTTTGACTAAAAAATACATGTTGGGAGCAGCTGAAAAGAAAAGAGGAAGAGGAAGAAGAATATGTCCTAAAATCAAAAATTTGAAAGAATTGTGAATCAGACAGAAGCGACAGCCCATGTTGCCATGTTTGATTGCTTTCCGCAGATACGTATCAGTCTTGTTTGTGGTGTATTTTAAATGGGGTTCGCTGGAAACCTGGCACGGTTTTGACCGTGCGTGAACTTTGAAAGAGCGTCGTTCACAACTCCCCAAATGAACTTGTTCACACCGGATGCTCGTCAAAGGGAAAGTGAGCGCTTTCAGTTCACATTCACACAAAATATGAGCTAGTTGCCTCACAGCAAGAAGATTCCTGGTTCAAACCTCATCAGGGGCCTTTCTGTGCGGAGTGTACATATTCTCCCCGTGCTTGCGTGCACTGTAAAAAAAAAAAGTAATTTTACAAGAAATATTTCTGTAATTTTTCACAGGTTTTCCCTGTTTTTCATTAAAACAATGAAATGCCAGTAGATTTACAGATATTTTTTAGTAATTTTAGGTTTTGCATTTAAATTACAGTTAATTAACCATAATGTAAGATTACATTAATTATTACATTTTTTAATGACAATTTTCTGTATTTTTACATCTTTAACTCTAATTTTACGTAAAATTGTCTGTATGTTTTTACAGGTTTATCACCATTTTCCATAAAACAATGTAATAACTGTAAATTAACAGATACTAGCAGTAATTTAAATATTTACCTTGAGAATTATATGTAATTACCAATAATGTAATTTACATTATAACTACGTTTTTTTTAATTAATTTAATTAATTTAATTAATTAATTTAACATGTTCCTTTCATATTAAAATGTAATTTTACACAACTTTCTGAATAATTGTAATCAAGAAATATCTGATGCAAAGCCAACAGATAGAAGCTGCTTTAACTGATGTCTCTCCAAAAGACAAACCATCTGCAATAGCAGAAAAGGAAAAGACAGACAGGCTCTATATTTACAACATATTTAATTAATAAATTTTGTAACAAAAAAAAAGTCAGGGTTTGTCCAAGGGGAGGCCTTAAATTTGAAAACCCCAGGTCTATGACCATCCCACACCATCAGAAACAAGAAAATGAATCAAGATTACTGTATGCATGCATATACATAATGTAGAATTCAAGAACAAATCCTACCATAACATACAGAACAGACTTGTGTCATGTACCTTTGGAACAAAGTCAAAAATGTTCAGAAAAAAGTAAATCAGGGGTGTTCTTTGCAGGCTTTGTCCGAGGGGAAGGCAACTTCAAAACCCCTGCCTCTATGAGACTTACAACCATTAACACCATCTTATTCACTGTGTTAACATGTAACATGGAATTTAAAAACTGACAAACTTGGGACTTTTAACATGATACAAAGAACTGACTTGGTACACTGTGCATGTAAGACTTCAAACCATGAAAACCTCCAGAAATGTCAGGATGGTAGTTTCCTGTGGTCACCTGACTTCTGGGTCTGTCTGGATCTTTTCCAGAATTTCTTCCAGACTGCTGCTCCCATGCATTATCCTACAGGTAGAGAAGACATATTTGTTGAGATATGTTAGACAGGATTTGGATAGATAATTTAGAAATGTAGTCCGTGATTGAATACACATCACGTGGCATTTTTTTGTAATTAGTATATGAGCTTTAATTTGCCTCAAAAATAACTGTAAATGCACAGAGGGTGATCTACAAATATGCCTTGCGTTGTACACGTTTGGCTATCCACAAATACAAATCTCCTATTTGTAACGTGTTTTGGTTTTTGCAAAATGTATGTGTATTTGTAAATATATCATTTTCCATTTGTAAAACAAAAATCCATTTGTGAAACTGAAAATTCTGTTTGTGAATCATGGTTACTGCTAATGAGCGCTCTTCTTTCTTCGTTATTCTTAAGCCGAGCCATAGATACAGCAAGGAACAACAGTGCCCTCTACTGGATGGTGCTTTGCGAATCACAAGTTATTAGTTTCTGGATCTGTGTGGATTTGCGGAAAGAATAGCTCAAAAACATGAACGTGTGATTGGTGATCCACAAATGCTGAGTCACGATTCACAAACAGAATTTTCAGTTTCACAAATGGCTTTTTGTTTTACAAATGGAAAAAGATATATTTACAAATACGCATACATTTGTAAAAACCAACACACACGTTACAAATAGGAAATGTATATTTTTGGATCGCAAAACACGTGTGCAACTCAAGGCATATTTATAGATCTTCCTCTGTACATTTGCAGTTATTTTTGAGACAAATTAAAACCCATATTAGTAGGTTACTACAATCCACTGGATTACAAAAAAATTTAATAAATTCAACAATAAAGTGAAATTAAGATGTCTGCACACACAGGCAGTGTGTCCTGGACTTGAGACATTCAATACATGCAAAGTGACCATAAGCAACTTACCCATCAAATACTCCATTCAAACTCTGCAATACGGTTGATAAGCGTCAGGACCTTCGAATTCATTGCATTGCTCTTCTTCTTTTCCTGGCGCTCTACCTTGGAACCCTTGTCAGGATTGATCTTAAAGATTGCACCTGGACATAAAGTGGTAGAAAATACAAAGACCGCTCAACAAAACATCGACATTAAGATTTCGGACACTCACGGATCATTGTCTATTTTCGTCATTACCATTAGCTGTAGAGTCGTGCGATGGTCTTTTTTTGTTTTTAAAATGCGAAGCACTATAAACTGGTGTCAGAGTGCAGCTTGCAAGTGCTTTGTATACATTCATATCTCTGCCCCAAAACACATTTCTTTTTGGGGTAATAAACACGTTGAATGTATTTTCTATGTAAAGTAATTAATGTAATAATTAAATTCTTGTTTATAACAATGCTTCATTCAACCTCTTAAATGTTTCCACTATTGTAGGAGGCAGAAGTGGTCTGGAGAAAGTTTTTAAGTCTGTCTGTCTTTCTCTTCTTTTGTCTGTCACCGTGGCATTCAAATTTTCAATGGAATTTTATAGTTTAATGTAATTATTTCTACCTATTACAATGAATCAGTTCTTAGTGGAAAAGGAATAGGGGAAATATCTTACAATAGCGGTTTTCAGTGTGAGGCGCGCCTCCCCTGGGGGGCGCCAGAGGGATTCAGGGGAGGCGCGGGGGAAAAAATAAACCTGAAAAGACAGAAAAAGAGTGTAAACATCGAGGGCAAAATGGATCGATTTTTAGTATCTCAAGTGAAAGTGAGAGAGGGCACAGAGTCTGGGGCGAGCAGAAAATGGAGGAAGTATGACCCTGATTATTTAAAGTTTGGTTTTTTGTGTATTGGTCCTGACGATGCTCCGCTGCCACAGCGTGTTATCAGCTAAGAGCTGCTAGCTAACGACAGCACGCGACCATGTAAACTCCGGCGTCATATTGAAACCAAGCACCAAAATTTAACGACCAAGCCGCGGGAGTTTTTTGATAGGAAACTTAATGAATTGCGGTCACAGAAGAAAGTCATCGAGGCGTTTGGCTCTGTGACTACCAAGGCAACCAAAGCATCGTACTGGTAAGCTTTAGTTTTAAGGGGGTTGAACCGAGGACGCGCGTGGTTTCTTGGAAAAGTGGCATCTGCGTGAAGTAAGGCGAGTCTCCCGCAGATCATCAGCCTCTCTGGACTTTAACTTAATCCGGATCCTAACCTGCTTCACACCCAAACCCAAACCCAGCCATGAGGACTAACGTCTGGATCTACCAGGCTTTGGTCTGTCTCATGGTCACTATTGTGGACACAGGTAAGTTGATGCTCTGAGCTTTACTGATTAAAGTCGCTTCACTTCAAACAAAAATGAGGAGAAAAAAAAGCGAGAAACTTTCACTTCACAGTTGTAAAATTAGATTTTTGATAGTCAAAGCTTGGCATGTCGTATAAATTATTTTATGTATGCTTTAAATGCGTTTTTAATTCCAGGTTTTTGACCATGAAACGTCCTGGACTGTTAAAATATTTAATGAAAAATGCCTTTTTGGCTGAAGATGTTAGACTTCAGAACATTTATTTAACGATTAAATGGAGCCCAAAAGATTTCACTTTCAGGATTAGGTCTAAAAACAAACAGATAACGTTTGAGTGTGCTGTTTCTCATAAATAAAAAAAAAATCAGGTTCCATCTCCACTTAGATGGCGCGTGCCAGGACAGTGCCAGGACGCACAGCTTTATAAAAAAGCCCTGGCTACTTTTCTAATGTAACAACATCTTTTCTGTACCATCAGTCGACCCTCCTGCATCTGCTGAGCGCAGCTGCTGAGAGGATGCCTGATGTGCCTTGACTTGGCGGCGCGGTTTACTGCGCGCGCACACACACTCGGGCACTTAAACGCATCCAAAGCGCGTGCAGAAATATGTTAAAATATGTGTTGAAAACATACAGATGTTGAAAGGTGTGTGGGGGGGGGGGGCATGCTTTTGAGTTCCCTCAGGGGAGGCTCACTATCCCACACTTTGAAAACCCCTGTATTACAATAACATACAATTATGCAGTCAACGGCAAAACATATATTTTTTTTAAGTGTACACTACATGGAGAATAATTTCAGAATTTCATTTTTTTACCAGTCAGTCTTTCTGACCCAGTCAGCCAATCAATTAAACTGATGGTGATTTTTAGGGGTCTTTTTTTTAGGCAGCTAAAATATGTTACTGCTGACCCCATCCACAGCATTACATTGATGAGCTTTAGTGCTAGCGCAGGTGCATGTTTCTCCACACTGGGGTCACACAATCAGGTATCTACCGACTATGCATTAAGGTAGTTCATACGACCATCTTCAAAAGATCCTAAATATCCTGTAACCTACAGAAAAGTTAAATTGTGAACATGTGTGTGGATGATTAGTCATGTATGCTTACCTTTGAAGAAACTCCATTGTGGCCCCAAGTTCCACTGGGTAGTGCATATTGAAGATGTAGAAACACATGAACATGCCAACCAGTGCTTCGGGGAAGCTCTTCAAGTTATCTATCCTCACCTCCTGGTCCGCTGCCACCATGAAAGCTGTTGCAGAAAATGGACTCTCCTGTCAAAAAAAAACAAGCATCAGTAAATCCACACATTTACATGTCTCTATTTCCATATAAGGCACACACATTATATTGCCTCTCACTTACCACATACAACAATGCATGGTGTGGGTGGCAGGTGTTCTGTCTCAACCTCCACAGCGATGCATGTTCTGTCGACCACGTGGAACATTCTTGCACAATCCTCTTTGAAGTGTGAAAGTAGCATCAATACTGCCCCACAGGGTCCACCTCCAGCAGCTCCGTCTGCTCTCTGTTTTGCAGCTATGTTTGTTTTCTCCAATGGACAAGACTGGAAATATCCCAGGACTCTGGCCAATTTTTAGGCCATGGCCTCCTCAAATCCCTCATTGATGTGGATACCGGTCAAGAGTTTGAAGTGTGCCTTCATGCCAACGAGTGAGAAGAGGAGAGGCCATTCTTCAGTAAGGGCCCGGGTCTCCTTACCAGACATTATGGGTCATTCCACCTCAAATCAGCAGATTAGAAAAAAAATTCCCGCATGACCATCTCTGATTTGCTTGATATTTTTTTCTTATGAACTTTGACTATAATGTAGTAACTTTGTGCAATATTAGCCTGGTACTAGCAATAACTTCAGATTTATAAATTTTTGAAAAAGTGCCCGTACGGCCATTTTCGTGACATTCCTAAATTATTACCATTTTTGAGGGGCTGTATCTTTGAAACCGTACAAGCTAGAGAGCTGATTTTTTTTTATGCTGTTAGTCCTGTATGTGCACTCTGTATGGGGTCGGTTTCAGGTGTCTATTCATTGCTGTTGTTTAAAAATAAATTTCAAACATCCAAAATAAATTTCACTCGCTTTGTGCGGTTCACATTTCAAGTCCCCATTTGGACCCCTTGTAATAGTAGCTGAGACTTACTTTTTTTGTTGAACAATCTCCTTCTCCTATTGAATAAAAATGCATAAAGAATTTGCGGAAACAATTGTATTTTAGTTTTCATATGACCCAGCAAAAAACGAATTTCGCATTTTATTGTCGATATTAAATTGGCAATTGACAAAATATGACAAGATGTACCAAAACACTAAACATACTATCAGAAAGGTGATGACAATATCTGTTTATATACAAAGTTTCAAGTTGGTACTAAGTCTCTAAGTTACCTAGAAAAAATTCTTAAATCGAGCATTTTTGCCATTTTTCGAATTATTGAGAACTTGTAGAAAAGCACCAGAGAAAGTTTTCAATGTACATTTCAGTATACAGGCTGTACTTCTGCATTGTATTGTCTTGTCTGGACATGTTTGCTGATCTCAAATGGACAAGGCCTTTTCAAACAAAATAGTTTGCTGCATGTTTTATTCCTCCCTGTCCGTGCTGTGTGAAAGTTTGGTGAATGACTCAAGCAAAAGTGCTTTGTTATTTATACTAGATAAACATGATCAATTGTGTAACAAAATTACCAGTACTGGTAGTGCTATGCTGAATGGCCACAGCTGAGGTTTTAACATATTAATAAATGCATAAATATAGAACTTATAGTAACAAAAGTGCCTTGGCATTCAGTGCATGACATCATGCTTATGTCATCAGAAAATTCAGTGAGCTGTTCAGTTGATCAATAGCCATTGTAGACCAAGCTTCAAAATCGAATGCAGTGAATGTGAAATCTTTAAAGATGACAGAGAACTTGGATACTTGTACAATTGGGGAAAAAAAAACTTTGTTCAGAACAGGATTGCAATAACTGGACTTTGTCCAAAGTCTGAAACGGTCAGTATAATTTTGGTGTTATTATGTGCCAGCTTGATGTTCATTCCTTTATTCATATAATTAAGTGTTGCAGGAGTAGTGTACAATACCTCATATTATCATAATTAATTTCTAACAGTTCAAAGGAGTTGATCAATGTACAGGATTTATCTGAACATGACCGAGAAATGCTGCTTCACAGGTGTGGATTTGATGGACTCCCATCAGAAGCAAACATCTGTCTGCATCACAAGAAAAAAATGCCCAGTTTTTGCACTTATTGTATTATTAACCAATTTTTTTTTTTCTGCAATTCAATTTGCAACCCTTAAAGTTGATTTGGAATGGTCTCTACAGCACTCCATGGAGACTTGCAGGTGAGCCTATGCTTGTACTTGGGTCTACAAAAAGAAGTGCTGCCGAGACTTTTGAACTTGTCACTCTCGATTATTATCAACCATCACTTTCTGCAGCTAAATGTTTTTCTTCACTGATCCTCATTCCATATCAAGATTCCATATCAAGATATTTGCCATTTGTGAAATTTAAAGTTCTCCACACAAAACAAGTATATTCTTGAAATTTCCGAAAAACGGCAAAAATGCTCGATTTCAGAATTTTTTCTAGGTAACTTAGAGACTTAGTACCAACCTGAAACTTTGTATATAAACAGATATTGTCATTACCTTTCTGGTAGTATATTTAGTTTTTTGGTATATCTTGTCATATTTTGTTAATTGCCAATTGAATATCGACAATAAAATGCAAATTTCGTTTTTTGCTGGGTCATATGAGAACTAAAATACAATTGTTTCTGCAAATTCTTTATGTATTTTTATTCTATAGGAGAAGGAGATTGTTCAACAAAAAAAGTAAGTCTCAGCTACTATTACAAGGGGTCCAAATGGGGACTTGAAATGTGAACCGCACAAAGCGAGTGAAATTTATTTTGGATGTTTGAAATTTATTTTTAAACAACAGCAATGAATAGACACCTGAAACCGACCCCATACAGAGTGCACATACAGGACTAACAGCATAAAAAAAATCAGCTCTCTAGCTTGTACGGTTTTAAAGATACAGCCCCTCAAAAATGGTAATAATTTAGGAATGTCACGAAAATGGCCGTACGGGCAATTTTTCAAAAATTTATAAATCCGAAGTTATTGCTAGTACCACGCTAATATTGCACAAAGTTACTACATTATATTCAAAGTTCATAAGAAAAAAATATCAAGCAAATCAGAGATGGTCATGCGGGAAGGTCCTGTTGAATTGAGGTGGAATGACCCCTATGTCGTTTCTCTGAGATATGAAGGTGTCTGAGATTAACTGTTCTATTTGTTTTTCATTCCTCTCATTTTCCAGGAACATCTTTTGCATGTATTTTTTTCTTCTTCATATCTGCTTCCACATTCACAGGTCCAGATTCCCACTGGATACAGCCATAGGAGTCTTTCCTTTGCTTCTTATTTTCTGGTACAGTACTGATGTCATCTGGGATGATCCTCTTCTTACCCAGCGTCTCATTCCTCTTGTAGTTATCAACTCTGCACTGAAGTTGTTTTGTTTAGAGAATCATAGCTGCTTCCAACGACTTCGCCTTCTAAGATGTCTTTGAAGGACTTTGGATAGTCTAGGACCATCTTCCGTGCAACTTCTCTTAAATGCTTCTTACCAGGTGTCTTGCAAGTGGCTAGAATTTCATCTGTAATAATGTGGACCACTTCCCTCCTTTCTCTGGCTGTAGGCCGCTCTTGATTGTGTAATTTATTCCTTACAACAGCTGGCAGCATGTTCCAAGGGACTTGAAAATTGTAGTGCCAGTCACTGCCCAGTTGTGTACTGCAGCTGTCACTACTTGATGGAGAGGAGGTGTGGGTTCCAAATGAGGTTCGAAAGGGTGCTTCTGGAGTTTGAGGTGTGCCTGGGCTTCCAAATAAGCTTCCAGAAGTAGAGGGTATGCTTGGGCTTGTAGTGACCTGAAGTGTTTTTTGAGTTTTGGGTGTGCTTGTGAAATCCTCCTCCATGCTTGAAGCTGCATCAGTCTGAGCTGAGAAGACACCTAAAAAGCACAGAGACATACATAATAATGAACAGTAGACCAGCAATGGCACTGATGGCAATATACTCTTTTCAGATTGAGCCTCGACTTACTTTTAATATGAACAATAAGCTTTCTTGCTTAAATTGGTCTGAGCATGCCTGCAAGGTCATTCATCTCGATAAGCTGCATATCATCAAGGGTTTCCACCCCAATGTCTTTGAGGAAATCCATAATGGATTGTAGTGTAGCTGGCGTGCTACACATTGGTAGTGCTTCTCTAACAAAAGTGGCTATGTCGTCCATGTCTAAAAGGGGGGAATAAATGATGAGTGAAATGAAAACATATTTACAGGTCCAAAACACTATGCTTCAAGGGAATTACTTTCATTCCAAGCAGACTGTATGCAGCCAGTGGATAAAAATCAAGACACTGATCAGCATTGATGCAAAGCATATCCTTTGCTGATTCTCTAAGTTTATGAAGCCCATACTCTGGCATGTAAAATGATGACTGTGGTGTCACAAGAAAATACACATTTCTGTTTTCTTTCATCAGTATGAGCTCAAGTTGACCAAATTCGACAGATTCATCATTCTTAAGAACAGAAAGGAACCCTTTCTATAGAGAGTTCCCTGAAAGTGCACTTCTGTGGATATAAAGTCTGGTGTGACCAAGCTCTCCTCAACAGCCTTGCGTACTTTAATGCTGTACAACTCAGCATGGTAAGGGGAGGAATCCTTCACTTGCAATGCTGGAGGAAAGAAGGAGCTGGAGTTCATGTAGGACTGCAGTAACTGGTGGATGTTTGCAAGAGATTTACAAACATTTTTAAAGTTTTGTGTCCTCCTCACACATCGTTTAAAGTACGAATGCTTGCTCTCAAACCTCATTGTCCACAAGCGAATGAGTGGGCCAAACCTCATGATCAGAGAGGTAGTGGAGGAGGTAGTGATGCTTTGGTTTAAGTTTTTCAGAGTGAAAGAGATATTTCCTTGTTTCAAGATATTCTTGTATGTGGACCTGAAGGAAACTGACTTGACCAGCTGATATCTTGGGTGCACAGACTAACTCAACCACTTCCTTTAGCATTATAACTAGCTGCCATACTTGATCGTGGGTGTCTTTGATTCTGTCCCCAATAATGATGGGAAGAAGTCTCAACAAACACCAATTCTCAGATGCCTGCCCACCAACCTTAATGCCACGTTCATTGACTTCTGAAGGAACAGAACTAGCATCAGAACCGAGGTACTTGAACTGTTTGATCTGCCGGTTGAGCTGCTGGTAAGTCATCCATTTCTTTACCTTCACAAAGTACTCCTTCAAATATGTCATGGCCTATGCACGGTGGAAGGTCTGGCTGACACACATGAAAATACTGAAGACCATTGAAAAGTGAGTCAAACTTTACTCCATTTACAGTTGTCTCACCATCTTGTATTAGCTGCACGACCTCTTTGTAACTTTCAACAGTTCTTACAGGGAAAGTTGACACTCACTTTGTCCATGTCCTGTTTGGCTGCCAGGCAGTACCTACAACAGTGAGAGGAGGTACTGAAATTTTCAGTATAACCTCCAATGCAGTGGGATCCCAAATTGTCACCAACAATGCACAAGGCTGTTGCTCGTACAGTATGACCTGAAGAAGTGACGAGCCCATTATCCTCTAGATCTCTCAGGTCTGAGAACATTTTTGAAAACACTCTGTCATGTCCAAAGTACTTAAAATCTTGCTCTGTGCACAAAAGTAAAAGCTGCAGCTGATCAACACTTGACTGATAGAATGGCTGAAAGTTGGCAAGTGTGAAGTACACCCCCAATATCTTGTGCCTTTTCTTTGCTGAGCCAAGAGGGTTGACTACCTCAAAAGCATCCTGGTATAAAATAAGCTTTAAATTTATACCTGGCTGAATACACAGTGCATTTGTCTTGAACACTGATCCATCACACACATCGATCAACACCCCAGGAGGAGGGACATTTTGATTCTTCCCACATTCTTGCCATACAACAGGATCTTTTAGCATAGCTTTCAGTGTTTCTTTGAGAGGGATATACTGTACATACCTGTCACTTCTGTTGTCATTCGTCCCGAGATGAATAGGTTGTGGGTGAACAAAGTTGAAGTTTTTGAAGAAAAACTGCTCCCTGGTATATTCTGTAGAGAGAGTACTGCATGAAGAATGCAAATCTGTCAAACTACTTAAAGCTTCATCAACATCAGAGTCAGAGAGGTTTGTTCTGGCTTTAAGTATCTCTTTGAATTGCTTTTTTGTGTGCTGACTGCAGATATCATGTAAGTCATTTATCTCTTCAACAATCACCTGTATAGTGGATGAAGGAATGAGGTGTTTTGCCTGCAGTTTCATGTAAAACATATAGAGATTTTTTGTGTACAAGGTTTTCAAATCAATATCATCTAGCATTTCTACAGATTCAGGGGCATTTTCGACTGTACCACTTTCCATCGCAGCAGATGTTGGCTCAGTACTCACCAACTCTACAGAACATGTAGCAGATACGTGCCCTGTTGTTGCATGTTTGTGGATACTGGAAATATGGGAAGTAAATGAAGACCTCACTTTAAATGTTTTGCCACATTTAGCAAATGGACAATTTACCAACTCACTTTTGGAAGGATGTGACCTGAGATGTGAAAGAAGGTCTTTGAGATCTGTATATACTTTCTGACAACTTATGTTCTCACGTGTATGGTCCTTGCATAGTGTCCAATGCTGACACAGATGTGTTGTTATGGTGTCTATAACAATGCGTTTTAAAAGCACTGTATTTGACAAACACAAATTTGCAGTCAGCAAAACAACATAGAAATTGGACATTAACTTCATGTCTATGTAGTATTTGGTGGTCTACATAGCATTTTACTGATGCTAACGAAAGGTTACAGAAGCGGCAAGGAAAGACCTTCGCCATTTTGCGTTACACCAAACTGTAGGCAATAAAACACGCTTGAAACTTAAGACACTTGTTCATACCAGAGCTAAAAGCTCCATGTACACATTTTGTATAAACAATATATTATTTCACAAACCGCTTAACATGGTAGCATGGTAGAACCAGTGCGGCTTTGCAATGAAAACCGAGTCAGACCACTCAGAAAATCTTACAACATAAAATAAACAAAATGCATAGATATTTATTAGTCAATGCGTCGAATATAATTTGCATGGAGATACCCTTGAGCAGCAGTGCTGCTTTTTGCTAGTTTGGATGGATGGATGCTACTGACCGGCACAAAGCTAGAGTGCACGGTAGAAATACTCAAATATGCTTCAATATTACACTCACAGTCACCAAACATACATTTCCAAATAAAATTAAGCTAGAACGTGTGTTAACGTTACACACCATGTTCGCCACCTCTGTATCCGAGCAGACAACAGGTCCGTCCGTTTGAAGACTTTGAAGACTGAGCCGAGAAGAAGGGGGGGGGGGGGGGGGGGGGGGGTGCTCAATCAGTTCAAAATAGTACAGCTGTAACTTCATCAGCAGGTGTCACCAGATCAAAATTTCGAGTTTGAACGAAGTATCACATTTACAAAGAAAAAAAATACAGATATACCATACATGTCCAATCCAAAGTCTGGATCGGGACTCACATGTACGAAAAAAAAACAGAGAGCCTGTTAACGCAGTCTAAATGCACTTATCTAATGTCTTAATATATTGTGTATATAGTTTTACTGATGAGAGGAAATAAAAAAATAAAAAAAAATTGTCAACTACCCCAATACATTTATTCGGTCTTATTTATAAAGCATTTAATGTGTTTGTTTTCAATAACACCTGCATTACTCAAATTTGTGATCCATCAGTATTTCTTTGAAATGACTGGTTTACGTATTTAATTTAATATAAGGTTATGCAGAAAAAAAACAAAATCAGTCTTCTCACAATTTAAGGCCTACTATGAATTGGGTAATGATGGTTTGTCATTTTTAAAAAGTGGGTCTCAAGAAAAAAATTTAGCAAACACTTTTAGCAGTTTTAGTCTATCAAAATACTATCCCCAGCTGTGAAAAATGTTTCAGATACTGACTAAAATATATGACCACTTCACATCCTCTTCTGTCGTTTGGCCCAGGTTACTTTAAGTCGATTAAGTTTCATTTGATGTGACAACTTGACTTTCATGACTTATGTAATATGTGGCCGGGCGACTAGTTGTCATGGTACCTTATAAAATAAACAGCCCTTTCTTCTTTCATAAATGATTTTCTTAAAAGGTGTAATAATTCAATACAAATTGTGAAAAGTATGCTACCATGTGTAATTATTTAACAACTACCATATAACAGCTAACATCTTCTCTTCAGGTATGGAAGTGCTAGAACTTCCATGCCTGAAAAAGCACTATCAAGCTGCACAAATACAAACATTGTTGAATATATACACTCCTTCCTACTCAAACCCGTGGTTGGATATATCACTGAAGTTTTGGCATGAATTATTCACAAAAAATGACTTGAGAATACAAAGTTGATTATTAAGATGGATTGGGTATGATTCAGAATTCATACCAAATAGAACAGATAAGAGTTTTAAAAATTGGGAAAGGGGACCTACAATATTCTGAGAGCTCTTAAGAAAGATTTCAAATTTATACAAGGGAGAGGGAGACTTACAGGAAAATAACACAGTGTATATAAAAGAGAGGTGGAGATGGATGATGAGGATGAGGCAAATATTGTCATATTAGTGGATGAATGGGAAGAGATAAATGAACAGCAGTGGAGAACAAGTTGCTCCTTATCTTGGACAGAACACAAGTGGAAGAACATCATAAGAGTCACACCAGCACAGACAAGATGTCATGATACAAAGTGTTGGAGATTATGTGGAACTGATAAAGCGGAGTATTTCCACATGTTCTTGGGTTGTCCACCCATCGGTGTTATGCAAATTTCTATCCTTAATTTACACAAAGTCACGTGTGGGCCTTGAGGTCCTTGGCAGTCTTAGTTGTTTGGCTTTGGACCGGACATTGATTTTCAAGATTTGGGGACAAACATGTTTATAGAATAACGTTGACTGCAGCAAGAAAATGGATGAAGAATGAGCTACCTATAATGCTGAGGACTGGGTTGATTTATGTTATATGATGAAAAAAAAATCTCTTTGATAGGTGGACAGATTTAAAATAATTTGGAAAAACATTTATATATATATATATATATATATATATATATATAATGTGTGTGTGTGTGTGTGTGTGTGTGTGTGTAATATGTGTGTGTGCATATAATATAATAAAATTATCATATTTTTATTCTCTTTTGTTATTTGTCACTTCCTGCAATCAAGCTATGCAGATTTTTCTGTTCAAATTTCAAATTTCAAATTTGGCGCCTATTTCCAGTTTGCTTCGTCCCGCCCATAGCGACCAAGTTTGAAGTTTGAAGAACAACAACGCTCATGGCCTTCAATCAGGTTCATAGTGGGCATGTCATGAATCAATCATGTGAAAGACGTACAGCACATGCACGGGCACTGGGCGTGTGATCTTCAAGGAGGACTCATGACAAAGCCACAACGGACATTGTCAACCAAACGCCTTTAGAGGTAAGTGTCCCAGATAAATTATGTTATTATTATTATTATTATTATTATTATTGTTATTATTATCGTTGTTGTTGTTGTTGTTGTTGTTGTTGTTGTTGTTGTGATTATTTTATTTATCAAAAGACTGAACTTTATCCTAGAAGCACTTAGTGCATATGCAAATATACGTCAGTAAATAACTCAATAAATATTTTACATTTATAGGATGTGGTCCTGTGTGACTATTGGCGAGTAAAGGTGAGCAGTGGTGGTCAGCAGAACCTTTGGGACTGGGTTAGGGTTCGGGTCGCCAGACCCAGTTGCCTATTGCGGAGGGACCTCCCACGCTTTCGGTCAAAGCATTTTCTAACATGGCCAGTCATGTTGCTCTCTGCTGATGTATGTTCATAAACGTTGTTATCCGTGATTTGAATGTGGTCAAACTGATGTATGCTGCTCTGTGTCATGTCCCACTGTTCCTGCATGAGTCCAGAGTAGTGATGGGTCGGTCGCGACCGAGAGCCGGAAAAGAGTCGGCTCTTTGAAGTGAACGACGGGAGCCGGCTTGTGATCCAGAGCGATTTTTTTTTAAATTATTATTTTATATTGTCTTTTAAAGCACAATTGGTCAACATGTGTGGCTGTGGCAACCAACGTCTGTGTGACTACACTGAGCAGGAGGGAGGGGGGAGGAAGGGAGCAGAGTCAACAACACTCTGCTGGGGTGGGGGGTGGGGGGTGGGGGGTTTACAGACACACACAGCGACGCACATGACAGGAGGCAGAACACGGACGGAATCGGCTGTGCTGCAGCCGCACGCGTCAGTAACATAACAACACTGGAAACTCTGAACTCACAGGGCAATAGTAATCAACAGAGACATACAATGGAAAACCAGGTACATATATTTAATATATGATCGAGGATGACTCCCAGTGATAATTACTGCTAAACCCAGTGAGACACTGTGGTTAATTACTGTTCTATTTCCATGGAGATGGTAAAGACAAATAACATTTTTCCAATCTCTAAAACTTGTATAACATACTTCCTACCTGCTTCCTACCAGATGAACCGGCTGTCATTACCACCAGAGCTGCAGCAAGACTATGATGACTGTAAAGGTAATTACATTTCTGCTACATGTTAATTTGTGAACTTTTATTAGCTTTGGACAGAGCCAGGCTGACTTTCTTTCTCCTGTTTCCCCATATGTGTGTGCGAACTGCTTGTATTGATGTCATGCCTGTAAAAAAGAAGACTTTGACATGGAGAAGGTAAGACCTTATTTCTCTGTAAAACTCAGTATATAACTGCATGAATCTATTTTAGAAAGAGAAGTGTTATCAGGATCTGTGATTGACATGTATCATGTTTTAATATGAGCAAATCTTACTTTTAAGAATATAATGTTGATAGGAGTAGAGTAATGTGTTGAGTGTAATCTCTAAATAGAATATTTATCACTCTTTATTTCTGCTCTTCTGTCTCTCTCTTAGTTTGGAAGTAAAGTGGCCCACTGTTGGCTTTGCCAGAAATGTTCAGAGGCTTGTGGATCAGAAGGCAGACCTCAGCAGCCAAGCAGGTGAACAGACTGTTTGAAATGATCTGACAAGTTTCTCATGCACAGTTTGTATTGCCCAAATTAAATGTTTTCTAAAGTTATCTTTTACATTTGTTTCATTTGCAAGAAATATTTTAAAAGTTTAATGGCCATGACCCAAGTCCAAATATTGCTGATTGTCTTCATAAGCTCCTCCTGTGCTTCACAATTGTGGAACAGAGTCTAGTTCCCAATACACAATCATTGCATGCAGAAAAATACCTCAAAATGACTAGTTATCAGCTCCTCCTTAAGTTCCATGGGCATATAAAGATGATATTCATCAATGGCAGTGGCCGATGATTAGATTTTGATTTACATGTTGCATAAATGCCGTTCTGAGGAGAAACATTGTTTTTTCCTTTTTGGAGATGTAAGTCTGCCGAGACATAAGATGTAAGTCTGCCGAGACATAAGGGTGTTCCAATGACAGGGTTCAATTTGGTGTTTTTTAGTCTATTTCAGATCCTTCTTCCTTCACACATACAGGTAAAAATAAATGCAATAATATGAAAAGATTACAAGTGAGGGGAAAAAATAGATCAGCAAAAAACAGGAAATGAAAACTTTGTAATAGTTGCTGTAACCACAGCTGGACACAGTGGTCTATAACTACTGTTTATATGAAGCCATCAATATGAGCGCAATTGGCTGTCCGAGGTATAAAGGTCAGAAATCAAGTTTGTTTCATTTTAATAAGTTGTAAGCTTATAAAAGCCATTAAATACATATTTAGGAAAAGTTGCAGACTGAGAGACATGTAGCATGTAATTTTTATTTTTTTTGTAGGTAGGTAGTTCTTATGCTGATGTTACTTATAGATGAAATATGTTTTTGTTTCCAGTTTAGCCCTGCAATGAATGTATATGGAGAGTATATTGTAGAGCACAGGAGCAGCTGCTGAAGAAGCTGCTCAATAATTTGGACTTGCAGTATGTACAGTACAACATAAAAGTTATGAATGAAAGGATAAATATGGTGTAGTGTTTACTTATTGTAAACATGGCCTGTGAAAAGAGCTAAATATGCAGTGCTTTTCTGTTAATAACTATGGTCCATTTGTCCACCGCCAGAAATATCTCTTCCAAATCATGTAACTATTTGAACTCCATGGTATTCAAAAATAAAACAAGTCACAGATTTGCAAATTTTCTTTGGTCTGCACAGCCTTTTTTTTTTAAACAATGTTTTTTAAGATGACATGAGTATGATTATACTGCAAATGTCATGTTTTGAAAAAAGTTGATCATAGATTGTTGCTCATGCCAGTGCAGTTCAATAGGAGGCTTTTCAGTGTTACTATCTGGTTTCTGCTACTGGGGAAAAAATGGGCCAAGAGTTCAAAATATTGATATACTCTTATTTCTCTCATTTTTTTCACATATAAAAACTACTTTTCTGAAGTAAAACACTATATTAAACAATTATATAAGGTAACTGCTGAATACCTTACATTTAGTTTTTGTTCAGTTTACTAATATGATTGTTTAATACCTTAAATTGACAGATATTGTGTTTAAATATTCATATTAATGTATTTTGATGTACAGTGTTTAAATTTCTGTTGTCCAGTTCACTAAAATAATCAATACTGTAAATGTGCAGAAATTCCTATTTGATTAAAGGTACATATTTTGTTGATACATGTGTCATTGTTGTTTTTTTACTTGGGGAAACCACAATTATGCAGCAAATCAGTGTAGATGGACAGGCCGGTTTCATGAAATGACAACAAAATACTCTTAATTTACAGGGACTGGCCTTAAATGGAGCTATTTTTGATGTATTTTTAATGCATTTAGCTTGTTTTTCTACTGTTCAATTAACATTTTTAAATCTTGTAATTCTTAAAAATGACAGATTAATACTGTAAATGGGCAGACTTTTATTGTTGGTTTAATGTATTTGTAGCATTTTTATACATTATTTCTGTCATTGTACATAAAAGAGCAATATTTAAACAGGAAATTACTCTTGATAGATGAGGCCATTCCCTTAAAAAAATACTAAAATACTTTTAATATACAGGGACTGGCCTTAAATGTAGCTATTTTGTATGTATTTTTAATGTATTTAGCTTGTTTTTCCACAGTCTAATGGTTGTTTTTTAATATTAAAATTCTCTAAAATGACAGATTTATACTGTAAATTTGCAGACATTTACTTTTAGTTTTATGAACCTAGTGTTTTTATATGTTATGTCGTTGTTATTGTACATGGAAAAAATAGTTTTTTTTTTTTTTTTATTCATTTTCTTTTAGTAACACTTGCGCCAACTGGGCACAATACACATAACATGATATAACATGACATGGGGAGGATTTGGTCATTGGATAAGACAGCAGAATCAACATCAGTACATCATCCATAAAAACATAAAAGTTCAGCTGTAGGAGATAGTAAAAAAACATTTTCTGTTAAAAGGGTTTGACCTTACTTTTGGCATTTATACAAAATTAGGCCTTACAGCTGATACATAGGTGAGCTATTTTGCCCAGTTTTCATCAAAAATATCAATTTGGTTCTTTAGTTTGAATGTAATTCTCTTCATTGTGTAAATATTATAGAGTATATCAATCCACTCATTTATTGTTGGTTTGTCTTTCTTGAGCCATTTTCTGGTCAAAGCCTTTTTGCATCCTACTAACAACACCCTCAGAAGGTATTTATCTTGCTTTGTATATTCAAGTCCATCTAAGTCACAAAGGTATAAAACTTTAAAATGTAGTAACATTTTCCTTTTAAAAACAGCTTCCAGGACCTTAAGAATCTCTCTCCAGAATGGAGCCACAGAGGGACAGCTCCAAAAAATATGAAAATGGTTTGCTAATGTCTTTTCACAGGACCTCCAGCAGGCAGTTTGATTTGAATAGTTAGTCTTTTGTGCTGGTATATGAAAGAATCCAGTCACGTTCTTCCAACTGAATTCCCTCCAGGAAGGAGAACTCGTCACTGACCACTGCTGTCTACAAATCCTGTCCCACTCTTCCTGCGAGATTATAAAGCCTCCCTCTGCTTCCCATCTTGTCTTAATATCGAGAGTATGGTCACTTTTAAGATTTTGAAGGGCTGAGTATAATTTAGATATTATTTTTTGGAGGGTAGCATTCTTGTAGGCTCTTTGAAAAATATTAAGAATTTCATCCCTCTCTGAAGTAACATCCCTTGGAAATTTCTTGTTCATGTAATCTCTGATTTGTAAATATCTAAAGTGATATTGGTTTTGTAGACCAAATTCTTCTTTGAGGTCCTGGAAGCTGGAAACTTTATCCTGATCTAGGAGTGTGCAGTATGCTGTAAGTCCATTTTCTGCCCAATTTTTGAACCTTGTGTCGTAATTATTCGGTCTAAAGTCTGGATCATAAGCAAACCACTTAAACCTTTCAGCCCCTTTTTTTAGTTGGTATCTTTTGATTATTTCATTCCATGTTTTCAGTGAGCCAGTTATCCATGGGTTGTGTGGGTCTGAGAGGTGATTAATTAATGAGGGATCTCCGACTAAATTGTTAACTGGTTGTCCCGTCCCCATTGCCATTTCTATTTCTTTCCATTTTGATCTATAATTTGGTGTACACCATCCCACTAATGGCCGAATTTGAGCTGCTCTATAATAGTCTCTCAGACAGGGGAGGGCTAATCCACCTTTCTCCTTTGGTAATTGTAGAGTTTTATATTTTATTCTTGGCTTCTTTCCTGCCCATATAAATCTGGAGAGGACTTTGTCCCACTCCTGGAAGTACGATTCTGGTTTTTCAATTGGTATTGAGTGAAATAAGTACAAAAGTCTTGGTAAAATGTTCATTTTAACTGAATCTATACGATATTCAGTTAAAATCTAACGATCATAGTGAAAACTGAGGACCTGGGTTTTTCTCTTATTTAATTTATACCCTGAGTATGATCCATACTCATCTAATATAGACATCAACACTGGTAAGGATTCTGTTGGGCTTGAAAGGCTAACAAGCACATCATCCGCGAACAGGGCCAGCTTTTGTTCACCTGCTGCCATGTTTATACCTGTGATCTTGTTATTCTGCCTAATCCATTGTGCCAAAGGCTCAATAAAAATTGTAAATAGGACTGGGCTTAGGGGGCAACCTTGTCTTGTTGATCTCTCCAACAAAAATGACTCAGTGAGCTTCCCATTAATTTTTAACCTAGCTGATGGTTTTTCATATAGGGCTTTTAATGTATTGATAATTACTTGATTGAAACCAAATTTCTCCATAACACTGAATAGGAACTTCCATCTGACAGAGTCAATTGCCTTTTCAGCATCCAAACTAATCAACATACCCTGTATTTTATTTTGATTTATATGTCTAATAATTTGTAGAGATTTTCTGATGTTATCGTGTGTCTGACGCAACAGAACAAATCCTGTTTGATCCATATTAATTATTCTGGGTAAGATTTTCTCAGGTCTTTTGGTTAAAATTGAGGTAAATAATTTATAGTCTAGATTAAGTACACTGATTGGTCTGTAATTTGCACAGTCTAATTTGTCCTTATTTCCCTTAGGTATGACTGATATTATCGCTTCTTTCCATGAAGCTGGGGTTTCCCCTTTAGACAGGACCCAATTAAATGTTTTTAATAGAATAGGTGTCAGAACCTTCTTCAGATTCTTATACCACTCCGAGCTGAATCCGTCCGCACCTGGGGACTTATTAGCTTTAAGTCTAGTAATTGCTGAGTGAACTTCTTCTTTTGTTATTTGTGAAGCTAATCATTTATTTTCTTCTTCTGTGAGTTCTGGTAAATTTAGAGATTTGAGTAATGACTCCATTTTCTGGTCGGTATCGACTTCAGGTTGTGAGTATAATTTTTCATAATATACTCTAAAACAGTCTTTAATTTCCTCAATTTGGTGATAGACATTTTTGGTTTTTGGGTCTCTTATCTTATATATTGTACAGTGTAAGAAAAAATCTGTAGAATTTATGGTGAAATACTGGCAGCTGTGGTTGCCAGTATTTCACCGTAAAAATTACGGTGACAATGTAGAGGACTTTACGGTATGCTGTTTTGGCGACTGTAAATTTTGCAGACAGAACTGTCATTTGTTTACGGTAGTTTGCTGTAAAAATAACAGTTACAACATAAACCTGTTTACGGTAGTTTGCTGTAAAAATACAGTTACAACATAAACCTGTTTACGGTACTTTGCTGTAAAAATAACAGTTACAACATAAACCTGTTTATGGTACTTTGCTGTAAAAATAACAGTTACAACATAAACCTATTTACGGTAGTTTGCTGTAAAAATAACAGTTACAACATAAACCTGTTTGCGGTAGTTTGCTGTAAAAATAACAGTCTATCTCAGTAATAAACACAACAGAAACTGTATGATATATTACGGTACTTTATTGCAGCTAGTTCAAATTTACAGTAAATTACTGGCAGCTGTGGTTGCCAGAATTTCACCGTAAAAAATACAGTACAACTTATTAGTAATTACAGCTGGTTTTCCAAATTTACGGTAAATTACTTGCAGACAGTCTCAGACATGGTACGATGTTTAGGGAACTGGAACTTTAAACTGGTGTTGTAACTTCTGCCTGAAGAGTTGTCGTCAGTGTCCACTGTTGACAGGCAAGAACCTCTCTGCAGCCAGAAAAAAAAAAAACAATTGTGAAAGACTTTACCACTACAACCACTGCTACTGCTGCTAATGACAGCAATAATAATGACAATAATATTAATAACAGCAACAGTAATATAATAATATGTAGCAAAGTACTTCTTACAGGCCCGGCTGACCTGTTAAAGTGCTGTCTACCATCACAGTTCAAAGGTATTGTCGTCTGCAGTCCTTGGACTATCCTTGAAACATTAATAGTTTAGCTGTAGGCCTGGGTGAACATCCTCAAAGACTTATACTGGCTCTCTCATGTACTTATTTCGATACTGAGCATTATGTCACAAAATGCTCATTTGTTATTGTGATTTTTATAGCTCTTGTATATCCAACCCACTTAAGTATCTTTTTGACTTGATCATTTTATTCAGACCATGTACATGCCCTGAATGTTTAATAAAGGTCGACTGGTGGAGCACATGGCACATACCTGGGGCTGGGTCCTTGCGATGGTGACCTGGGTTCAAGCCAGAGGTCGGGTCCT
This sequence comes from Hirundichthys speculiger, assembly GCA_018398805.1. Taxonomy (NCBI): domain Eukaryota; kingdom Metazoa; phylum Chordata; class Actinopteri; order Beloniformes; family Exocoetidae; genus Hirundichthys; species Hirundichthys speculiger. Next base: position 3,621 of record JAGFBZ010000737.1, on the reverse strand, counting down.
TTGCTGCATGTCATCTTCTCTCTCTTCTCTGTCTTTCCTGTCCCTCTTTCTGTGCTGTCTCTGAAAAAAATATTAAAAGAAAAACACTTAAAGTTTTTAAAAAAAAAATACAAAAATAAAAGCATGGATTAGAATCTCACCATCACAAAGGCCAGCAAGTTGTTCCCTCCAAGTCGGTGACCACTCAGGAATTCGAATGCGGTGCTTGAAAGGTGGTAGGAGCAAAAGACATCAAGTTTTACAATTGTTATAAAGATAATTTCTATAAGAGCAATGTGTACAGATAATTAGGACATTTACTCTAAACACATTAAAATATTTGTTAGATATCTGTTTAGCTTACTTACCTTACCTTAGTGATACCAAGAGCCTTCAACCTACTGAGGTGTTACAATAGCACTGAAACAAAAGCTTAGATGTTCTTCACAGGCAGTTTTATTAACTCAACCATAGCTTATAACAGTGGTTCCCAAAGTGGGGGTCGGGACCCCCCGGGGGGTCGCGGGACGCCGTGGGGTGGGTCGCGAAATGATTTCCATAAATCTTTTTTTTTATATATATAAATCTAATAAATTAAATTAAAAAAAAAAAAAAAAAAAAAAACAGAAAAATTCAGCCATAGTTGTAAAAAATTATGAAACATGGTAGTTAAAATTAAAATAAAACTACAGATTTTCTTCCTGAGGTGATTAAGACAGATTAACATAGCATCATTTGCAGGTGTCAGGTTACGGCTCCACAGTAAACATCACAAAGCGGATGCTTTAATACCATTAACCATTAAAGTAATGTTAAAGTTAAGTTTGCACATGACAGTAATACTGTGCACTCATGTTACATAGATATTATTTTGACTGAGGTATTCTGCTTTTATCAAACAGTAAATTTCTATATGTAAAATCATAACAGGCTGCTCTGTTCTTTTGTGTTGTCGTTAAGCCCGTGTTTGTGCATATGGCCTGTGCGCACATTTTATTTTTTCAGTCACATCCGGGGATAGTGGGGGTCGCCAGTCTCTGGCACCGTTATTTTGGGGGTCGCGGGTTGAAAAGTTTGGGAACCCCTGGCTTATAACATCAAAGCATATCAAAGTATAATAATTGTTCTGCTATTGTTATCTGCTATTATAAAGCTATTGTTCTGAATAACAATAGCTAACAGTTGACCAAGAACAACAAACATCACCTCCAAAAAAAGAAAAGACAGAAAAAAGGAAAGGCAAACACTTATCTTGCCTCTATAACCACAAAGCTCTTTCTCAGAGAAAAAGACTAAATAACATGAAAATACTTGGAGCAAACTCCTGAGCAGTGGCAATGCCAAGGCATACTGAGGTAGGTAGGGGTGGTGCTGCATACGCACTCCATGAACATGTATGAAAATCTGCTGACATCAGCTTGGGCTCAAAACAGAAAAAAAATGGAAACCTAGAATTCCATACAATGACATACACATGACAGCCAGTCATTTAAAACATACATAATATGAACATTCAAAATTGTGAAATTATGTCAGCCCATGGGATATAAAATAAAGAAAGGCAAATATACCCATTAACAGTTCAGATGATCAAGCCCATCTTTAACATGTCTCTCTCCACTTGTGATCGGAGAGCTCTGCGATGAGGGTGAGGACTCTTGGGTTCACTGGAAGTTGCTTCTTGTTTTTCTTTTTTTCAACTTTTGTGCCCTTCTCTGGATTGATGTTGAGGAAATACCTTTATGAACACAAGAATTTATATTCACCACTAAATCTAAATACAGTAGTTTGTTATAGGGGAGAAAAAGATGTGTGTGTGTGTGAATGTGTGTGTGTATTTACCTCTGAAGGAACTCAAGTGTGGAGCCCAGTTCCACAGGATAGTGGATATTAAGGCAGTAGTAGCTTCCAAGCATCAAACAAATGGCAGAGACGAAGGTCTTTTGGCAGACATGTTTCCTCCACATAATGAAAGAGATTGTCTTCTTTTTCATCAAAGTAGCAAAGAAGAAGGAGCAACATGTCTTTTAGATCTTCTGAGCAGCCCTCCTTTCGTCCTCTCAAAACTTGCAGGTTTGTGACAAGCTGCAGAATTTTTTTGCTCTTGTCTGCGCAAACGGTTCTCATGAAGTTCAGAAGTCGGTCGCCCTTTTTCTCAACATTACTGAGGAAAGTTTCCTTCAGTGGTACTCCAGTTAACTCCTCAAAGTGGACTCCCATGCCAATCTCCTGGAACAAAAAGGGCCACTCTTCCAAGAGGGTTTGCAGATTGGTCCCCTGGTTTATTTCTTTCCGTTGGGAGTAGTAAGTGCTCTTCATGAGAATTCTCACCTCGTCGGGACTGGGGTTTAACTGCTCACTAAGCATCTTCATTTCCTCTTTCTTCTTTTGCTGGGTTCCTGCAGTTTCACTGACTGGAAAAACTTCATGTCCCATTTAACGCAGCCGTAAGTATCTTGAAACTGCTGCTCTTTTCTCAGCTGGGATCTCCTCCGTGTTATACTCATCTGACCCCTTTTGTCGTTTCATCATTGGTGTTGAGGACCGCTTTACATTCTCAATCCTGGTTTGTAACTGCTTAACCAGGGAGTGATAGCCTGGTCCCACCACATCACCTTCTATGACATCTTGCAGTGACTTCGGATACTTTGCCAACATTTTCTTGGCAACTTCTAGAGGCTTTCTTGCTAGGAGACGGACAGACCTTAATCATCTCAGAAATGACGATCCGAATCATTTCTCTACGCAACCATGGTTTTGGCCTTTTCTCTCTCTCAAAACACTGAATCAGTTCTTCAGGAAAATTCTTCCATGGAATCTCAAAGCAGTCAGTCCAGTCTGGACCAGCAATCAGGCTGCTGGGTGAAGGAGAGGCAGAGAATGAGGAGCACGCCGAGGAAGCTGGAGAGGACAATGGTGACTGGCTGTGGATTTCAGTGTTCTGTCCTGTAAAACAGAAATAATGACATCAACAAAACGTACTGAATGATGTTTTGTCCTTGGTTATGATAAAAAGTAAACTTTGTCAAAATGTACTCACTTGTTTGTTTCCAGGCAGCCACCAATTTCCTCGCTTGAACTGGTCTGAGTACTGACAGCAGATCACTTTCCTGGATAAAGGTAAAATCCTCAGCTGTCTCCACCCCCAGTGATTGTAGGGTCTCCTCTAAAATATCCAGAATTGAGGTTGGGAGTTCTGGCAGCACTCTCGTAATGGCACTGCGTATGCTGCTATGATGTGCATCATCCATTTCTGACTATCAAAAAAAAAGCATAAAGCTCAGTTAACTCCAGAATGGCAGCCAAACACATCCTTTAGTAGGGATGTCCCGATCGGCGATCAGCCTTTGATCTTAAAAATTTAAGGTGGATCGGATCGGCCGATCAACATTATTATAACACGCCGATCTTTTTTTCATTATTTTTTTCCTCAAAAAGTGATCCTGATTAACACAAATTAATAAAGTAATCATATTACACAAACAACAATATTTTTTAAACTATATACATTTAATAATTTGCACTGAAATGAGGTTTCCCAGCAGCGCTGTCTTGTATCCACCTTAAAAGTTTTAAGACCGGCGGCGTCAGGCTAAACTTTACCAAAAATGTCAGCAGTGTGGCAGCACTATAAAATTACAA